>ML681990.1:9372467-9393539 GCA_007922195.1 Podocnemis expansa | reverse complement strand
ATGACCTCGTGGGGTCCCTTCCAACCCTATGATTCTATGATTTCAAAAGTTCTCTCTAAAGCATTCATTGTAAACCTTACGTTAAATGAAACATTTATTCAAGCTTAAGTGCCTCTTCACTTTCAAAGCAAATAGGAAATAGCAAAAAAGCAAACCAAACCAAACCCCCAAAACAACCTTTTCATATGGAAATGTGATAAACTACTTAGAAATAAATTTTAAGCTGGTATTTCAGAAGAAAATCTCAACTTCCCCACTTCAGATGAGAATTCATAAACTTCTAACAAAATCAAAGACATAACTATACATACCTAATATTATAAACTACAAGGAAATCTAGCAAAGAATTGGGAAGTAACCACTACACCAGCTTTTCTCTAGCAATGTTCAAAACAGCCAAAAATGCAACATCAACATTGCACCAGTACTACCATTTGGGGATCACATGTATGCCTCCTGCTTGAAAACCATTTTTAAAACAGCAATAATGCCATCAATGCAGGGCATTCCATGCAGATTCATTCCTTATTTTTGGTTAGGGATACCAGCCCCTATTTGTCAATTATTGTTGATCAAAGAGCATTTCCTTGAGTGTAATAATTTAATTATTCACCAGCATCAACAAAAATCATTACTGCAATCAATTATTATTTTCACTCTTGTATAAATAAAGATGTAGCTATTGTACATCCACTCATCCACACATAAAGTTACTGAAAGGAACGTCAAACACTAGAAATAACTGTCCAGCCTTTCCATATGATTACAAACGTTGTAGGGAAAGTCCAAAAATACGTACTATTTTTTTCTGCTCTGTAGGAGTTTGCAAACAATTGTTAATTGCAGAAATAGAATCTAATTGAAAATTATTTTGTTTTTATTCACAGACCTTCTCCACAGGATTGTTTGTGTTAGTTGATCTGTACTGTCAATCCTCAATACAGAAAGGAAAGTGACTCATCTGTAGCTAGAGTTCTCAGAGTATACTGCTTGGGAAGACACACACTCACCCATCCTATCCTTTGCAGTCCTCATCTGATATTTTGAATTTTTGCAAAAGAACTAAAGATAATGAGGTGATAGTACCTTGTATAACTTCATACTGAATATTTTGACTCATAGGGCACCCATGGAAATCTACAAAGATAATATACCAAGGGTGGCCAAACTCACTGGCTCCTTTAGTCCCTCTCTCTACTGAGTAAAATCCTCCAACCTCACTGCCCTGCCACAGAGCAGAAGATCTGTGCTCGCTACCTCCCCCCCCACGTCTGGTAGGTGTCGAATGGGAAGGCGGGACCACAGGAAGCTTGGTACTTTAACTGTAAATTTGCTGCACACAGCTCACAAGTCATGGTTTGGTCACCACTACAATAGACTCCCAGCACTCCAGGAACAGGTAAGCAAGCTTTCTTTATTCTTGCATGTCTATCACTGTAAAGAGTCCTGTCGTCTTATGGAAACAGGAGGCTGGAACCCAAACTAAAAGATGCGATGAGTTGTAATTTGCTTCATTGTTCTGTTGACCTCAAGGGGCAGAGCTAACAGTCAGAAAGCACACAAAGCTTAACTTCGCCGCTCACAATTAATTAAGGATACATGCTGTATCATAACACAAAGATTTCTATTTGTCCTGAAGACAGTGGAGTGATGGAAACTGCTTACCAGAGCTTCCAGCTAACTTGAGCCTACAGTTATAAGTGCTCCAAGTCAATGCTGATATTACAGAAACAGACACTGTATTTACCACTGGATTATTATTTTTTATTTATATTACAATAGTGCTTAGAGATCCCAACCAGGATTAGGGTGTCAAGTGTCACTGTAACAGACATTATAGACATATAGTAAGAGTCAATCTTTGCCCTGTAGAATTTACAATCAATTAGATGAGACACAGGTTGAAAGATTTCATAGGTTCACCAAGTCCAAGGTTCATTGTCATCATCTAACTTCACACAGGCTAGAGAATCTCCCAAAAATAATTTCCAGGGCTAATCTTTTAGAAAAACATCCAATTTTGATTTTAAAATTGTCTCCATGACACTTGTTAAATTACTGCAATGTATAATTATTCTCATAGTTAAATATGTATACCTAACTTTCAGTGGAAGCTTCAGCTTCCAGTCACTGGATTATGTCATAAATTTCTCTGCTAGAGATAGAGCCCATTATTAAATATTTGTTTTTTTCTGGTAGTTACTTATAGGCTAGTGTTCTTCAATTAGTGGCCCGTGAATCACAGCCAGCCTAAGCGACTGTTTTGTTTGGCCTGCCAAGCATCAGTAGCTCCATCCTGCTCCCCTTCCACTGTTCTGCTCCATCTCTGGCCTGGGATTTTAAATTTGATCCCCTGCAAATCCCAGCTGCAGTATCCCATGCTGAGTGCCTAATGAGATTTTCAAAAGTACTAGATTTTACTGGGAGTTGAGACCCTAGCTGCTTTTGAAAATTCTGCTAGGTACCTATCTGCAGCTTTAAGCACCTAAATAGCTTTACAGATCTGGTCCATGGAAAACAAATAAATTACTCAAAATAAAATTGCTTAAAAATACATGTAAAAAGTCATTATGTGCTTCAAAAAATAATGTAGTTTGTCAAAATCACTTTTTCTCAGCATGCAAAAATTGAACAAAAAAAGTTACTTAAACTGTTGTAATGTCTCCATCTTTTGACCTGACTTAAACAAACTGACTCAGAAGGAGACTGGAATTACTTTATGTTCCGGCACTACTAGGTCATCCCTTCAAAACTAGAATGCGTGTAAAACAGCTGGACTATTTAAAGACCAGATAGAACACTCTGTTAAACTGAGATCCAACCCATTTCTCTACGGTATGTAATATTGCAAACATAGATGTATATTGCAAATACAAAACCTTGTGACTCCACAGACAGTGGAATTAACTAATGAAAATTTGTGCAAAGAAAATTGTTTGGTGAGCTTTATCTAAAGTTTCGCACTGACTGATTTTAAAAGCCCAACTCAATTTATTTAAAGTCCTTACCAGTTAATTTCTTCACAGGTTGGAGCCGAACACTGATAGACTGATGTGTGAGTAAGGGGGAGGATGGAAGAGAGCGGGACATGCCCTCCATAATCCGAATGTGCTGCATACCTTCGGTCGCTGGGAGTGGTGGAATAGCGTAGTCTGGTTCAAAAGCGCAGTCGTTCTCTGTGGAGGTGCCTGATAGGAATGTAGAAACAAAACAGAACAGTATGTAATAAAAGGCAGCCTACAGTTTTTATCAATTCCAAGACTAAGGAATTTGCTGGCTTAAGATTGCTAGACACTAATATTTCCATACTACTTCTCACAGAATCACACAAACTTTTTAGTGTTGGATTGCTTTCTCATTCTCATCTTACAAAATATCTGTGCGTCCAGTAAAGAAATTATATTTATACAATAGCAAATAGACGAATGTCTGATATAGGGTAAAGAACAACAAAACTAGTTAGATTTTAAATTTTACTGTTTTGCTTCATTAAGGATTCCAGAGTCATCAATGCTAATAAAACTACTAGACCTGGACGACTAAGTCAGTCAACAAGCCAAAATAATCAGAACAAATATTAATTTGGGGTCTGAAAATAATTAGAATTGACAGCATTTTGGAGAAGTCCACTCAGCTTTAAAAAACTGTGTGTGCAGATGCCTGCCTTTTACAATCTTTAGCTACATGGTTAGCAGAACACTTGCCATTGAGTTAGGAGGTCCAAGTTAGAACCCCTATTCTGGAGCAGGAAATTGAACTCAATCTATCTATTCTCAGCTGAAAATCCTAATCATCAGGTTTACAGGTTATTGCGGGATGGATTGCTCTCAATGTCTTTTTCTGAAACCATTCCACTTTGCACAAATAACTTATAATAGTCATTAGAGCAGGAACGCAAACTCAGCTCACCTTTCTACAAAGTTAAGGGATCTTACAACCAGACTATGAAACAAACAAGGAGTTTGGTAGGACTTTTAAAGAGTAACAAATTTATTTATTGCACAGACTTTCATGGAAGAAAATCCTATTTAGTCAGATACCTGAAGGTTGGGAACTTACAGAATGGGAGCACAATAAATGCAATGGGAGTGTAAGTAATAAGATCATAAAGGTCCTATGATGGTGTCTTTTGTGCAGATATGTTGATAAAAAGACACCATCACAGGACCTAATCAAGACTGCTACTACATAAATAGCTCATTCACCAGCTCATCCACCAATGTGATTTATGTCATCATCTGCAAGAAATGCCCGCCCCCCACAACGCACGCCTCATACGTTGGACAAACGGGACAATCTCTGTGCAAAAGAATGAAAGGACACAAATCTGATCTGAGAACAACATGCAAAAAACTAACAGGGGAACACTTCAATCTTCCTGATCACTTCATTAATGATCTGTTAATAGCCATATTCAGACAAATAGATAACAACTCAATGCTTCAAAGAGAAACTGCAGAACTGGAATTCATATGCAGATTTGACACTGTCAGCTTAAGGCTGAATAGAGACTATGGGTTTTTTTTTCCATTACAACAGGTAATTTTGCTATCCTTTTTCTCCCACCTCCCACCTGTATGCTGACAGTGGAGCTGTGAAAGATAGATTCTCTTACCTTATTATTTCTTTGATTAACATTCTTGTAGAAAAGAAAACCTGAGCCAAACTGCTGGCTTACTTACGAGAAGTCATTCTTACAAGGTTACCTGCTACCGGACAGTACCCGCTCTGAGTAAATCAGAGCAGATCCTGGGTCAGATTCTCAGCTGGTATAGATCAGCACAGTGGAGCTATGCTAATTCACACCATCTGAGAATTTGGCTCATGATTTTGTGACTCAGACAGTTTATTTAGATATATATTTTTCCCAAAGTTTCTGCAGTCTTATCTCTAGGCACTGAAGAGCCTTTGGGCAAAGTAAAATACATTTACCCAATTGAATTTTTGCCTTATTTGAACTCAGGTGATAATTTTAGAAACTAACTGAAGCTCCTCAAGGAACAGTACAGTCAGATGGTTCATTTTATTTATCCTTGTTCTTTTTTCAAGTTCGAAGTTTATTTTCTATCACACTGCTGCTCATTTCTGCAACTGCTTTTGAATCCCCCTTCTACGCAAAGCCCTAACAAAAACCAATTAACAAAAGCTTTCAAAGAAACTCACAACTCTACCCAAAGAGAGACCTAACCCAAAAAAGGGAGACATGCCAACAATGTTCCCTCTAAGGATTGGGATGTCATGAGCAATTGCGTACTGTACAAAATAGTCCCACAGGGACAGCTATGTTAATATAGTTCAGCAGAAGAAGCAAGGAGTCCTGTGCCACTTAAAAACTAATAGATTTATTTATCACATGAGCTTCCATGGGAGAAAATCTTACTTCATCAGATGCTTTGAAGATGGGGAAGCTTACAGAATGGTAGGAAATAAATGCAAAGGAGTGTAAGACATGGGGTCAGGTTATACGGTAACAGAAAATCAGAGGAGTTGTTAAGATTCGACCACTGGGAAACAGCACGTTGAGAAGGATGAAATGAAATCATCTGTTGTAATGGGAAAAGAAGTTGTGATTTAACCCTGCTTTCATGCAATCAGATCAGCAAATCAATTCCATTCAGCTGTTTCTCTTTGAAGTCTTGATGTCCCATTGACTTCTCAGAGCACAATCGTCAACAAGTCATCCACAGAGTAATTAGAAAGATGAAAGTGCTTAGAAACTGGTTTTTGAGTGTTGTGATTTCTGATGTCAGTTTTGTGACCATCTATTCTTTTGCACAGAGATTGTCCTGTTTGTCCAATGTATAAGGTGTGGGGGCACATCTGGCACATGATGGCATAGATCACATTAGTGGATGAGCAGGTGAATGAGTCCTTGATGGAATACCTGGCTTGATGGTGAATGGGACATCAAGACTTCAAAGAGAAACAGCTGAATTAGAATTGATATGCAGATCTGATTGTGTGAAAGCAAGATTAAATTGTGACTATGGCTTCTTTTCCTATTACAGCAGGTAATTTGACTTGACTCTCCTCTACGTGCTGTTTCTCAGTGTTTGAATCTTAACAACTGCTCTGATTTGTTGTTACTGTATGAGCTGATCCCATGTCTTACACTCCCTTGCATTTCTTTTCATCCCATTCTGTAAACTGCCCCATCTTCAAAGCATCTGACAAAGTGGGATTTCTCCAATGAAAGCTCATGAGATAAATAAATCTGCTAGTCTTTAAGTGCCACAAGACTCCTTGCTTCTTTTGTATAAAACAGGTATATGTTTTAAAATCTGTTTATTAAAATGAAGGTGTTTTAAAATGTGTTTATTGTAAATAGAGTTAATTAATTGGGTTTAATTATTTGAATTTGTGTGAATTTTTATTTGAAATTTTAATTTTTAGAAAGCTTTTGAATTAAAAAAATTTTTAAAGTTTTTTTAAAGAAAGAAAGAAAGAAAGAAAGACGTGGTAAGAAAAAAGAGAAAAAAGGAAGAGAAAGAAAAAGAAGGAAGGGAAGTAAGAAGAGAAAGAGGGAAGGAAGGAAGAGAAAAAAGGAAGGAAGAGAAAGAAAAAAGACGAAAAAGAGAGAAAGGAAAGAAGAAAGGGAACAAGAAAGGAAGGAAGAGAAAGAAAAAGAAAAGGAAGGGAAGGAAAAAGAGAAAGAAGGAAGGAAGAGAAAGAAGAAAAAAAGAAAAATAGGAGGAAAAGAGAAAAGGAAAGAGAAACAGGAAAGAGAAAAAAAGCAAGACGGAAGGAAGAAAAAGAAAGAAAAGAGAGATGGAAGGAAGAGAAATAAAGAGAAGGAAGAAAGAGAAAAGAAAGCAGGCAGCAGACTCCACCTCCTCCCCAGCAGTGTGCCTGCCAATGCCAAGGACGCCCTGCAGGCACTTCTCTGCTCAGCTCAGCAGCTAAGATCCAAGCAGCTGGCTGGTGGGGAGGCACCATCACCTCCCAAAGCCCCATGGTGAGCGCTGGTTCTGAGCCCAAGCCTCTCGCGGCAGCTGGTCTTTCTTTCTCCTGTGCAGTGCTGCCGTGAGAGGCTTGGGCTCAGAAACAGCACTTGCTGAGGGGCTTTGGGAGGTGACGGTGCCTCCTCATCAGCCAGCCACTCAGCTCTCAGACGCTGAGCCCTGGTCCCGTGCGCTGCTGGATAATGCCATGCGCTGGGGCCAGAAAAGCTGTGTGCATGAGCGCACATCTTAGACAAGACAGTGCATGCCAGAGAAGTCCACTGAGGTCTACTAGGGACTTTGTTATTGATTTTATGTGGAAGGCGCTTTGGATACAATGATCCAAGTAGCTCTATCCCAGTTATTGCAGTGCAACCAAACTGACGACTGGCTAATACAATGGAGTACTGTGGAGTTCTGTGATAACTTGCCTCCAAATTTACACCAGTTATCTTTTATATTTTACTGTAAACATACATTCCTTAAAAGCTAATGCACAAACTATCCCTACTGAGCAGAGAACTATAAAAGACACATCTAAATTTCTGACTGATTAGCCCATTGTAAAAATGTTGGGGAAAAAAAAACAAAACAAAACCAAAATTTAGGCTAGGGATCTGATCACCTATTTTTGTCCCTGAAAGCAATTATTTGATTTCCATTGGATAGCTTTGTGGGACTTCCAGTGGTTTGTGTGAATCAAAGTAGGTTTATAAAAACTAATTATCAGAAGAATAACAAAGTTGGATTGTCACATGTGGATAACGCAGAGACAATACATTATACTTCAGAAGAGATGATAGCCTGATTTCACTGTAGTTGTCCAAAAAAGGGTAAGTGAATAGCATAAACCAGTCAAGGGAATATATTATCCATTCACATAGCAGAAAACAAAGGTAAATAAATGTTTAAACTTTCAAACAACACCTTATCAGAAAACTGATAAAAAATGACACATTTTACAGCTCAAATATAAGGACCCAAAACAAGTCTCAAATTCACTGAATACTTGACAATATAGGTGTATCGTTCTACAAATAAAAAACAAAACAATACTAACCATTATTGTATACGTGTGCTCAAGAGCAGAATGGGATGCTTTCATATATGACTCAGCATTCACCTGACAATTTGTTGAGTATTCATTATAATCCATGTTATTTTACTTTGCCCATGTACTGACAATTTAATCCTTAAATGATTTTTTTGCTTTTGTGACTTTTTTTAATAATCTCATTATCACTATACTGTGGTTTCTTTACATTCAAATTTCAAATTAATTAATAATGGATAACAATTTTTGCCATAATTGCTAAAAAAACTTTGAGCTGGATCTTTGGTTTGCTCTGTTCACTTCAAATCAAATCAAATCAAATCATAGGGCTGGAAGGGACCTCGTGAGATCATCGAGTCCAACCCCCTGGGAATTGGGCCCAGGACCTTCTGCATGTTAAGCAGAGGTGCTAGCCACTACACTATTCATGCTGTTAAACAATAAGCACAAGCTTAAATGCTTTGTTGGATCAGGGCCAAAATACTTAGCAGTCTGTAGGACGATCGCCCAGGAGGGGCTGGGTTAGACCACTATGCACGGGTTTAAAATTACTTGAAAACAGAGGTTTAAATTCCAGGTTTCTGAGACAGCTTTCCTAAGCACTGCATCATCTACTGTGCACATGTTCTACATGGACTTTGTTACACTACACGCATGCAACAGAATCTTTGGTCAAAATATCTGGCATTTATCTACTGCTGAGGAAGACAAAAGTCCAGTGTATGTCTTTTCCAAATGAACAACAAATAAAATATAATGTCAACAAATAGCTTTACAAATTTATAGCACCTCCCATCTAAATTCTCAACATGCCTTGCACACTTCAATGAACCAACTCCCACAAAATCCTTGTGAAGACAGAGTTATCTTCATTTTACAGATACAAGAAGCTGGTGCACAAGAAACTGATTGATTTGCATTAAGTCACACAAACAAATCAATAGCAGAGCTGAAAGAGAATCCAGAACAACTGGTATCCAGTGTTTTGAACAACAGATTGGAATCACTCTCTTCCCAGTCATCAAATAAAACAAACTAAAAATGTTTTATTTTTGCATTACCTACCACTTTTTAATTTTAACAAAAATGTTCTGAATTCAGTAAAAGCAAAAATATCTGGAGGGAAAGAAAAAGGGGGGAATCAAATTCTCATTTTTTCCACACTTGCAAAATTCAAAACAATTTGAAAAGATGATTCTGAAATTTCTTTCAGGCAAATTATCATCTTTCTATTTGTTTACAAATCACTGACACAAAGGATTTAAAAAAGAGCAAGGAGTCTTGTGGCACTTATAGACTAACAGATTTATTTACTGCATGAGCTTTTGTAGGAGAATATCCCATGACTGACCTGAAAATTTAGCACTTTTGCTACAAAATATAATTATATGAGATATTTCCTGTACAGGGCATGTACTAATTACTAAATTGTCTTCCAGATTACTTCAGTATGACAAAAAGTCATAGACTTGACATAATTTTTGCGATATTCCAAACTGTAATTTATGTATATTGCAAGAGTCTGAAGGTCTCATTTAAATTCTATGCATAAGAAAATCCATAAACCCACTGTGATGTTATGTACATCTACCATATTCTTAGGCACATACTGCATATACTCCTGTATAAGCTGATCCGTGCACAAGCCAACCCCCCAATTCTGAGCCCCAAAAGAGGCAAAAATGGGTGACTTGTGTATAAGCTGAAGTACCCTTTTGGCATCAGCCCCTAACTCCCCAACCAGTGCCCCTGTCTTCCCCTGGAGGTCCTGACAGCTTCCTAAACCCCCAAACCCCCTGCCACAGCTTTTCCCCTGTCCCCCTCCGCTCTCTCTGCTCCCTGATGCTGTCCCTCTGCTCTGTCCACTCCCCCTGCTGTCCCTCTGCTCTGTCCATTCCCTGCTCTGTCTGTTCTCCCTGCTGTTCCCTGCTCTCTCCACTCCCCCTACTGTCCCTGTACTCTCTGCTTCCCCTGCTGTTCCCTGCTCTGTCTGTTCCCCTAATCGCCGCCGCCTTCTCCACTCCCCGCTGCTCTTCCCCTGCTCCCCAACACCCCCCGCCCCTCTCCCCGTCACCCCCCAACCTGTGCCGCTGCTCTTCCCGGCCTCCCAGACACATACACCCAACCCCTGCCACCACTTCCCTGGCCTCCCCGAACCCCAGGCCGACTCTTCCCCCAAGGCCCCCTTACCTGGTTGCTCCAGATGCCAAGGTCCCCTCCAAACTCTAACCCCAGCCCAGGCCAACTGCCCAAGATGGCTCCCCTGGCCACACTGGGTCTCCAGCTTGCAGCACACCCAGTGAGACTCCTGAGCTGGGGTTGTCTACCATATTGATCAGTGTATAAGCTGAATGCCTGTTTTGAAGCCAATTTTCAGGCACAAAAATCTCAACTTATACATGAGTATATATGGTATATAAAATATTTATGGACTAAGCAAGGGTTACACTTAATAATTACATTAGACCTAAGCATCCTTCACTTTACCTCATGCGTAAATCATAGTGTCTCCTCTCACGGAGATCTCTGAACCAATCTATTGTCATTTTGGAACTCAATGCCAACATGATGATACTTCTGTCTGTACTAGCCCACACATTTGGCCTGCAGAAAAGTTAGGGTAAGTGGTATCTTGTTATTTTCCCCTTTGTTTTCTCCCTACTTCCTGTTATAACTGTGGCAATTTCATGGGCCACACACATACAGAGCTCATTTCAGGTACATATTGAGAAATACAAGTTAGACATGAGGAAACCAAGCTGCAGGAGTACAAGAAGTAGCATGAGGCACATATTCCAGAGCACAATGAGGCCCAGTTGTTCAGTTTCCTGATGCTGAAGCCAGCTTAAGTAGGGTCAGAAGGACAGTTAACCGCCCTGGGATTCTATCAACAAGACCTCATGGCTAGAGCCTCACACTGGGGCTGGACTTCCAGGGTCCCCAGTTACAGACCATCAGCAGGCTGCCAGCCAGAGAGTGGAGCATGGTTACTTCCACAAACTCTCTGACCTGAGGTTTGAGATCAGTAAATCATGACAAACTGGGATGAAAGGATTGATTTGGATGTTTGGGTGGGGTGCATCACAGCTGACAGGCAGGACCAGTCCTTCCATAGAGGTGACCTAGGTGGTTGCCTAGAGTACCAACCAGGAAGGGATGGCCAAGGATTGGACTGGGGCTGGGGCCGGCAAGCCTCCCGCCCTGCTCTGCCACCATCGGGCTGCGTGTGAGGAGCTGGCCCCAGCTGGCAGGAGATACACTGCGGACTGGAAGCCGGCCCCAGTCAGGGGAGCGGTGCCCGCATCAGGCCACAGGTGGGGAGCCAGCCACAGTGCAACTTAGTTGGGGGAGAGAGTGCAAAGGGGGGGCGGGGTGCCAAAATCACAGATGCCTAGGGTGCCAAACAACCTTGGGCCAGCCCTGATGACTGGGAGTTTAAATCTGCCTTTTCAATACATTTGAAAGAGCAGGCAAAACACATTCTCACACAAACACATTTGGAATAGGCAGAGGAGCACAGCCCTGCAAATCCACGGATATCCGCAGATATCTGCCTTATATGCGTATCTGCAGATACAACACGGGATATCTGCGGACCATTTCTTACGGATGCAGCTCGGATTCGGATCCACATATTTTTATCTGCACAGAGCTAGAGCCCTGCAAAAATGCAGATATCCGCAGATATCTGCATTTTATCTGCATTCACAGATACAACACGGATATCCGCGAACCATTTCTTGCGGATGCAGGTCGGATACGGATCTGTTTATTTGTATCCGTGCAGGGCTCTACAGAGGAGTTCAAAAATAAAAGACAGACAAAACACAACTTAATCTACGTTCAGATACTTGTCTTGTTATTTTGGAGTGACATTGATTATTATTATTGGGGATCTAACCAGGGGCGTTGCTGACCTGGGGAGGGACCCGGGGCACTGGCCCAGGCCCCTCCCCTGGCCCGCAGCCCTGCCCCAAGACTGTAGGCCACACCCCCTGGCCGGGGACAGGGCCAGAAGCCACCGCAGGTGGCTGGGCCCCACATCCCTGGCTGGGGACAGGACCGGGAGCAGCTGCGGGTGGCTGGTCCCTGCATCCCTGGCTGGGGATGGGGCCGGAGTGGCCGCCGGTGCTGCCGCCAGTGCTGCAGGTGGCCGAGCCCCAGAACCCTAGCTGGGGCCAGGGCCAGGAGCAGCCTCCCCGGCCGTGGGCTGCTGAGCCCCGCATCCCCGGCTGCGGACGGGGCTGCTGTGGCCACGGCCGCTGGTGGCTGGGCCCTGGATCTCTGCCATGATTGAGCCGGAAACCGGGGGCAGCGCCCACCAGACCTGGGACACTGGTGCCAGGATTCGGGGGACATGCCCTGGGTGCCCAGTGCCAGCGATGCCCCTGGATCTAACATGATTTTTGATCTCCTGAGGCTGGCAATACTTTACCCCTCAAGTATTTTTCATTGCCAAGGATATCACTCATTTAATCTCAGTTACCTTTGTTTTCACAGAAATTTGGTGTAACCTTCCACATGTGTGGTCTGAAAATTACATACTTCAGGAACAGAATAACAAAACTGATGCTATGTAAGGGAGAGCCATTTACACTAACGGCATCTTAAGTTTCTGTCATAAATAGTATGTGTGTGTCTTTCTTTCTGGATCTTTGTCACACACTGATTTACATACATGGGCCTCATAAGGCTAAAAAAAATATTTAAGGCCTAAATGGTTATGTCTACACTACAGGGCTTGGTTAAGCCGGCTTAATAAAGTCTACTTTAAGCTGGCTTAAATAGACCTTATTAAGTCAGCTTAGAGTGTCCACAATCAGAATGCCAGGAGACTGCCCACGCCCACACTGGCAGCTGCTAGGTTGCCCTAGGAGTGGTGCATTGTGGGTACCTGGCCCACAGTGCACCACAGCAGAAGTGCCCCTCTCTCGCAGCCACTCCTTTACTACAGGAAGTGAGTGACCACACCACGCTCCATACCGTGTGTGGCAACAAGGAGCCCAGGGAGGGCAGGGAGCCTGATGTAGCAGAGCTAAGTGCCAGCACAGTACTCCACACCCTCCATGCATTGACCAGACTCCTCCAGCTCTGGACCAGGTGCTGCAGAGCAACTGCCAGTGCACAGGCAGGGCGCAGCAGTTGTTAAGACTCAAACACCAGGACATAGCACAGAGAAGAAGGTGAAGTCAAATCACCTGTTGTAACGGAAAAGAAACTCATAGTCAGGATTTAACCCTGCTTTCACACAATCTAATCTAAAAGAAATAGCAACTTTCTTTCTGTGTGCTTTTTCTCAGTGTTTGAATCTTAACAACTGCTTTGATTTGCTGTTACAGTGTGACCTGATCTGATGTCTTACACTCTTCTGCATTTATTTCCTACCATTTTGTAAGCTCCCCCATCTTCAAACTGTCTGAGGAAGTGGGATTTTCTCTCATGAAAGCTCATCTAATAAAGAAATTTATTAGTCTTAAAGAGTGCCTATGAACTCCTTGTTTACTTTAAAACAAGATGGGGGGGGTCAGTCTGAGAAGTGAGGACACGCAGAGTCGGGCTGAGAAGGGGAGAGAGAGGCAGGGTCAGGCCGAGAAGGGGGAGACACGGGTTTGGGCACAGAAGGGGAAAGACAGGCAAGGTTGGACTGAGAAGGGCAAGGGGGGAGACAGGCAGGGTTGCCCTGAGAAGGAGGAGATACACGGGGTCAGGCTGAGGAGAGGGAGACATGTGGGGTCGGGCTGAGAACCGGGGAGATGCGGGGTCAGGCTGAGAACAGGAGAGATGCGGGGTCAGGCTAGAGAAGGGGGAAAGACATTGGATCAGGTTGGGCTGGAGAAGGGGGAGACATGCAGTGTCGGGCAGAGAAGGGGAAGAGATGTGGCATCGGGCTGAGAACAGCAAGAGATGCAGGGTCAGGCTGAGACCAGGGAGAGACACGCAGAGTTGGGCTAGAGATGGGCAAAGGGAGAGACACAGGGGGTCCAGCTGAAAAGGGGAAAGATGTCAGATTGCGTTGGGCTGAGAAGGGGAAGCCAGCAGGGTCCGACTGAGAAGGGGAAAATGCTGGACTGGGTTGGGCTGAGAAGTGTGTTGGGGGGAGAGAGATGTGGGTTGGGCTAGAAGGGGAAAGACTGGATCAGGTCAGCAGAAGGCAACCTGGCCTTTAGTCCTAGAAGGCAGGGCTGCAGAGCTGGGGCTAAGACATGGGGAGTTTGGATGCCTTGCACACAGCTTGGAATGCTCCCATCTGTGGTGTGCCTTCTCTCCAGCCCCCGTCTCCATATGTCAAATAGCTAGAAGGCCAATTAAGTTGACTTAAGCCAACTCCTGGGCCCCATTGGCTTAAGTCGACTTAACTACTAAGTTGACTTTACAAGTGAGAGTTATTAAGTCAACTTAAGCAAATCCTTAAGTCGACTTAATAGCTTCTCAGTGTGGCCAAGGGCTTTGTTTAAGTCGACAAACGCACAGTGTAGATATACCCAGTGAGAACTACTGCCTGGATTTGAAACAAGGGGAAGAGGAAGCAGGAGGATCAATAGATGGGCAGTTCATGAGAGGACGGGGAATAGAGAGCCTGGGTCCCAATAGAGAAGGGGGATGAAAGTGGGGCAGGGAACAATGCAGGCATGAAAGTGAAGTGAGGAAATGCAGGTTGCTTACCTGAATGGTAACCAATGTTCTTCGAGATGTGTGTCCCTGTAGGGGTGCTCCACTCTAGGTATCTATAGCATCAGAGAGCCGAGTCCAGAGATTCTTCCACAGTCCCTGCTCCAGCCGTGCTCACACGAGCTGCCTAGAATGCCGTGGTTGTCTGAAGGAGTGTGAGCGCGACTGAGCTGCCTCACATCCTTCCTAACCTCAGACTCTAGATACACCACTCTAAAGTTGAGGGAAGGAGGGAGGGATGTGGAGCACCCCATAGGGACACACATCTCGAAAAACATCAGTTACTGTTCAGGTAAACAACCTTTGTTTCTTCAGCAAGTCACGTACAGTTCTTCCTCGGTTTCCTGGACCCCAATTCCCCAGACTTTGGAAGATTCGGATGAATCTTCCGAAGTCCAGGGTCCTGGCTGTGCTGCTCCGGTGGCCAGGGAAGGGGTCCCTAACCACTCCCCCTTCTAGCTTCCGGGGGGGTGGGGGCTGGAGGCTGCTGCACCCACCTGCCCGCCCAGCCTCACTGCAGCAGGTGGAGCAGCTGGACAGCCCACCCCTAGCCAGCTGTGCCTCCCTGGGGGACGAGTGGGCCAGCGCTGAGCTCCAGCATGCGGGGTCGGGGCGCTGGAGCAGCCTGCCCCACGCCCAAAGAGTTTGGGCTGCTTTGCCCCCGGCGCCCCCTGCTGGCTGGGGGTCTGCTGTCCGGCTGCTTCGTCCACTGCAGTGAGGCTGGGCAGGTAGGTGGGTGCAGCAGCCTCTGGCCCCTGCCCCCCCCTTCCCAGAAGCTAGAAGTGGGGGCGGTTAGGGAACCCTTCCCTGGCCACCGGACAGCATTGTCTGGCGGCCAAGGAAGGGGGCCCTAACCACCCCCTCCCTTCCAGCTCGAGGAAGAACTGTACCTGTCACGGTGCTCAACTCAAGGTGCCCATCATTGGATGGAGGGTTAGTAAGGAGTGCACATTTTGCAGTGGAAAGTACTGTTAACCCTAATAACGTGTTTTGTTTCATTGTCTGGTCTATTTCATGATGTTTCGTTGTCTGGTCTATTGAGCTCCACGTGGCTGTTTTACAAATATCATTTATTGGTATGTTCTTTACAAATGCTACTGTCATGGCCATGCCGCCTGTTAAGTGGGTTTTTATTCCACATGGTGGATGTAGGTTATTTCATGTGTAGGCCATTAAAATGCACTCCTTTATCCACTTGGATAGTCTCTGGGTGGATACTGGTGTTCCTCTGGGGTGTTCTGCCAGTGATATAAAGAGTCACTGTGTTTTCCAAATGGGTCTCATTCTATCTATATAGAATGCTAACAGACTCTTGACATCCGGGGCGTGTTATGTTGCCACCCGTGTATCCTCATGCAGTTTTGGAGAAAATGTAGGTAGGTTGATTTCTTGGTTGTTACAAAACAAAGTATTAATTTTTGGAATAAACTTTAGGTGCAGGTGGAGCATAACTCTATCTAGATAAATGCTTGTATATAGGGTTTCCGTCATTAAAGCTCCCATTTTGCCCAGTTGTTTGGTGGATGTTATGGCGAGCACATACACCACTTGATAGATATTTCAGTGAGCATGTTGCCATAGAATCACAGAAACTGGAAGGGACCATGAAAAGGTCATTAAGTCCAGTTCTCTGCACTCATGGTAGGACCAAGTACCCCTATTAAACCACAACAGAGAAGTGTTTGTCTAACCTGTTCTTAAGAAAGCTCCAATGCAGGAGATTCCACAAGCTGCCAAGACAACTTATTCCAGTGTTTAATCACTCTGACAGTTAGTTTTTTCCTAAGGTCAAGGCTGAACATCCCTTCCTGTAATTTAAGCCCGTTCCTTTTGTTCTATCATCTGTGATCAAGGAGAATAATTTTTCTCCTTCTTCCTCATAACAATCTTTTAGGTATTTAAAAACTATTATCATATCCCCTCTCAGTCTCCTTTTTTCTAAACTAAAACCCAGCTCTTTCAATCTTCCCTCACAGGTCAAATGTTCCAGACCTCTAATCATTTTTGTTGCCCTTTGCTGGACTTTCTCCAGTTTCTCCACATCCTTTTTGAAATAGGTGACCAAAATTGGGCACGGTACTCAAGTTGAGGCCTAATCAGGCAGAGTAGAGTGGAAGAATCACTTTTTGTGTCTTGCTCACAGTACTCCTGTTAATCTATCCCAGAATGGCATTTGCTTTTTTGCAACAGTATGACCAGTACACTGCTGACTCATATTTAGTTTGCGATCCACTATTACACCCAGATCCCTTTCTGCAGTATTCCTTCACTCCTTCCATTTTGTATGTGTGCTATGGGTTGTTCAACCCTAAGTAGAGTACTTGGCATTTATCTTTATTGAATTTCATTCTATTCATCTCAGACCATTTCACCAGTTTGTCCATATCATTTTCAATTGTGATCCTATCCTTCAAAGCAGTCACAATACTCCCAGCTTGGTAACATTTGCAAACCTTATAGGTTTGCGCTCTATGACATGATCAAAGTCACTGACAAAAATGTTGAACAGAACTAGACCCACGACAGAACACTGAGGCACCCTGCTCATTATGTCCTTCCAGCCTGAATGTGAACCACTGATATCTACTCTCTGGGAGTGGTTACCCAACCAGTTTTTCACCCATCTTATAATAGCTCCATCCAGTGTATTGATAAGAATGTGATGTTCTGGTGTTGGTGACTTGGAAATTTCTGAACTCAGAGAGACACTAGATGAGAAAGATATACATGTGAGTTGATCAGGGGAAGAGTTGATCCCGAATAGTGGTGAAACAGGGAAGGAGCCATGAAGAGATCTCACTCTGTTCACAATGATGCATTTTTTAATTTCTGCTTTCCTGGGTTTGTTTCAGAAGCTTGTGCCCCATTTAGAGTGCCAGGCTGAGGCTGCAGAGCCTGGGGCAGGATCACATTCTCTATAGCAGGGGTGGCCGAACTTATGGAACTCAAGAGCCACACAAGTTGATTAAACCTTCAAGAGCTGCATGGAGGCATATAGACATATACTTTTACCTACAAAATTGATTTGCTGACGTTCTTCTGCAAGCCATACTTTTTCATTCAAGAGCCATGTGCAGCTCCCGAGCCACAGTTTGGCCATGCCTGCTCTATAGGTACAGGCTGTTGAGCTGCACCATGATTAATCATTATCTGTGCCAGTGGAAAGAAGATTGGCACCATTTTATCTATCAGTGCTGGTTGCTGAACTGCACCGAGGTTCGGTACTGTCGGTGCCAGAGAGAAGAAAGTCGGCACTTGTGTGGCTGTAGTGAACGTGGCTGAGTGTGATGCTGGAGGCAGAAACAGGGCTAGAATGCTTGTTGATGCGGCCATTACAGCCGTTGTCTGTGCCATGCTGGCTGTCAAAGCAGGAGCCAGCGCCAGCTTGATGTGTTTCATTTTATTTCCTTGCCTGTGCTCTTTATTTGAGCTTAAGGGGCAGCATCCCTGATCAGGGGCACAAATACACAAGGATCCTAAAGTCTCATAGGTACAATCTCCTTTACGGCTGGTCTTGGTCTTTTTAGCAGCCACAGGAGATGGAGTCAAAGAATGCCTTTTCTAGATCTCCTGAGTGGTTCGTGGGGACTGACAGGGTTCTCGCGCTGGACAAAAGGAGCCCTGCATTAAAAGTAATTTTAGGTTCATTTTGCGGTCTTTTCAAGTTCTTGAAGTTAGATTCTTACAGTGTGGGCATTTCTGAGGGATGTGCCCCTCACCCAAACAACGAATGCAGACGTCATGCCCATCGAAGGCTGGCATAGCCTCTCTACATGAGGTACAGAGCTTAAAGCCCAAAGGGCTAGGCATAATTGGTGTTTTCTTCTTCTTCTTTTTGGCTTTTCTTTTTTTTTTTGGTAGGAGTTAATCTTTTTAAGTGAATAGGAACAATTAGGGCAAAGATAAAAGTAAGTGTTTGAAGATAGCTGGAGCTGTCAGTTCTCCGTCTGATGCCAGAGGCAGTTGGAAAGGACTGAGGAGCAGGGGACGGGGGAGCCGTGAACGGCACAAAAACACTATAAGCTCCTGGCGGTGCATACGCCTCTCCCCCCCACAAGGGTTTTGCTAGCAAAAATCTCCGATCTGGTGTGCAGGGTGCGACCATGCACCTGAAGTGGAGCAGTCAGGGACACTGTTCTAAGAAGAATCTCTGGACTTGGCTTGCTGACACTACAGATACGTAAAGTGGCAGCCCCACAGGGACACCACTAGTTGAAGAAAAAAGGAATTCCAATTTATAAAAACACTTTGCTCTCTCAGCCACAGTCTTTGAGCAGTTGCTGATGAATGGAGGTGAATAAGCTTTTGTGGACATAAACCCCCTTTGTCAGATGCACGAAATGGAAACTGCAGTATGAAGTGATATTATGCCCACAAAAGTTTATGAGACAAATAAATCTGTTCGTCTTTAAAAATGCCACAGGACTTCTTGTTTCTTTTACGATATACATTTACACAGATACATGATTAATATAGTTGGACAAGAAATGATTAATAATAATAAAAACCCTTTTAAATTATTGACTTATTCGTAAATGGTACTAAATTATAAAGAGGCTTAGTCACTTAAATCAGCAGGTTAATGAGATGGTATTTGGCCCAAACTGGTCTTCTCCAGAATGAAAGTTTATGAATAGTATGTCTGAGCATTTGCTGCTAGGGAAGAAAGAGAAAGAGATAAACCTAAATTTTACTGTGTTTATCTTGGCCATTTCTATTACTAAACCATTTCTAAACAGGTGTTTTTCTTTATTTTGTATTTTACCTTTATATGACTATTTGTCTCATCTCACCATTTTACTATAGATAGGGTTGACAGCACTCCCTGCTAATAAGGTTACCTAATTATAGAATCTTTGTTTTAATTGCTTATAACTTTGCAAAACTTCAAGCATTTTGGCTGAAATCTTCAACACAAAGGGTCTGCATTAGGCTGAAATTCTGTGGAAATTTTCAGCCAAAGCAGTTCATTTGTCTCCAAGAACGAGCCTAGTAAAAAAATAAGTTGTTTTTCTCACGTAAGTTCAAATACTTCAGTTCTGACATTTCCTAATATTTGAGTGCTTGACTTTGCAACCCTCATAATGGTCTTTTAATGTTTTCCTACGTGATTTTATATATACGTTCTTCGTCAAGTACTAGAAAAGAGCATACCTGCAGTTCACATATTAGCATTTTTCACACAACATGAAAATATTTTTTTCCAGTGAATCACAGGTGTGTCTAGCAAGTATTCAGCAGTGTGCTTTGCAAAAATATAGTCAATCATATATCAAATTTCTTATTGTCATGTCTATCAGGTACAATCAGAACATTCTGAACAATTAGCACATTACCTAAATCATTATATATATATGAATTTTTTTTTTTTTTAATATAGCGTAGTGGTTAAGAGTGCTGCCCTTTGATACAGGAGACCGGGATTCAAATCCTGGTCGGTACCTACCTACCTTTCCAGTAGGGGTCCTTGGGCAAAAGACCCCCTAACGCCTCACTTGCCTACCTCGAATATGAGAGTGACACGAACTAGGAGAGTCATGCCGGCTCGAACATCGCCCGGATAAACAAGGTCCGAGCCAGATGCCGGGGAACCAGGACAATCTCACGGTAAGTGAGCTACTGGAATAAACCATACCTGGACAAGACAAGAGAACCTGGAATTGATGGAATGCTACTACAACAGTAGACCTAATGAGAGGGGATATATGAAATGTATGAGGGAACTATGGATGGACAAAAGACCTACATCCACACTAATTGAGAAACAGCTAGTTACCCAATGCTTCAACATAGTAAAGAAAAAGCTGCTCTCACAACTTGAGATAGACCAACTCCACATTACATCCCGGACTCAACAAGAAGACCCGGAAGAACAACTAGATGTGCAGCCAACACCTGAAGCTGGAACTTCACTGCCACCCCTTCCATTACAGAACACAGCAGCTGATATGAGGCATAAGATCATGAATAAACTAGCTACAGTCAACCATCAAGACCGATTACCAAGGTTCGTTGGAGAAGTACCATCAGATAATATGCTAGAAGATGCCAATAGAGCCCTAACGACAATTCCTACTACCACCATAACTCAAACCAATGAATTGGTATACGCTACAGCCTCTGTAATCCTGGAGATGCTTGGCTACACAATCAAGAAGAACAGCAGTACATACGCCTCCTGGAAAATGAAGTTGGATGAAAAGATCAAGGCAAATCGGAGAGAAGGTAGTCAGCTGGTGGAACTACAGAAGGATGTAAAGATTAAGAATAAGACTCAGCTACTGAAAAAATACAAGGGCCTGAATCCACCTGAAGCCCTAGACCAGAGGTACTCAAATGGCGGCCCGCGGTCCACAATCCGGAACGCAAAGAGGTTTCCGGTGGACCGCGACAGTGGCCTATTTGGCC
>ML681990.1:9265056-9367084 GCA_007922195.1 Podocnemis expansa | reverse complement strand
GCAGGCAGGAACAGCATACACTGAATGGCACAACCAAGTAGCTGGCAGTGCCAAGTGCTGGCTTTCTAATGTTTTTCTGGATATTAGGAAAAACTTCCTTACTAGGCGAGTGGTGGAGCATTGGAATAAGCTGCCTAGGGAGGTGGTGGAATCTCCATCTCTGGAGGTGTTCAAGTCCCAGCTGGATAAAACACTGAATGGGATGATCTAATGGGAGTGGTCCTGCTTTTTTTGGCAGGGGGTTGGACTAGATGACCTCGTGGGGTCCCTTCCAACCCTATGATTCTATGAATGTAACCTCAGTTCTTATTATGCAACATATAAAATTCCAAAACCTGTATCAACAGTTACCAATTCACAAGGTTCCATAATTTTAATTCTAAATACTCATCCCCCTAAATTTGTCTTCAGGCTTCAATCTCTCAGAATACTTTTGCCAATACAATATACTGCTGGCAACACTGGAAGACAGCCAAAGAACAGAACAATTGCTCTGAAGTCAATGTCATTTTCAATAAATTATTTGGACTCTGCAACAACAACAAGAAATTTGAGAAAAGAAAAGAAAAGTGAAACAAAATTACTGCTGGAATCTGGTGCAGAAAACCACAAAGTCAATTAGCAAACATACCACCTATTAGTGATGCATGTTTGTATAGAATGCCTTGGTAGTAGGCTGGTGAGATGCATTTAAGATTCTAGACACTAGGACTTTCACAGCCCTAGAGAATTACCTACAATGTCATTTAACAGATCCAAATTCTCTTTTCTACCCTTGCTATTACTGCTTTCCATAAATATGACATGGGCCTTCCACATCAGTTATGGAGGATGGAAAAACATGCCTGGGGCAGAGCAGGGGGTGGGGCCCAGGGTTTCCTGCCCTGTAAAGTCGACTTAAAAGCTTAAGTTGACTTAAGCATTTGCAAAAGTCAACTTAAGCCTGCTTAAGTTGACTAAAGCCCCTTCTGTAGACATAGCCTATGTGCTGTCAATCAGTTGAGATTTGTGGGTGTAAGTGAGGCTGACTACACATGGAAGACAGGTTCTCACAGACTGCCTCTGCCACTGCTCTGTGGAATGGTAGCAGGAACAATCCCAGCCTCCAAGGAGATAGTTCATAGCCTGAGGAACTGAGGATGTGAAATCCATATGTATAAATTAAAGGATGATAATGTATTTATCTGAAATGCGCCCACAAGATACTGTTCACCATGCTTGATTCCAGCTTCATAACAACTCTTAAAATGGATCATTTTGTACCTTGTTGATAATCATTAGTAAACTGATACATATCTAACCTACAATAAAGTTCCAAGAAGGGCATATTACCAAAACAAAGAAATAGTACACGAAGTGCTAACAAGAAAAGTAAGCCCACAAAGGAAAATAATGCCAGCATTACCTTGCCCAGATCGGCTCTGGCGGGAGTCTACACTTGCCTGTCTTCGGTCTGGTGGCTCCTCGCTCCCTCCATCTGTATGAGAACCAAAACAGCATAAGTATATCAGCATAGTGGATAGGTCACTTAGATGCAACTTTTCCTCAAATACCATCACTTATCTTCTGGAAACAGCAGAAAAAAAAATCAATCTTGTGCATGAGATAGAATTAAAAAGGAGGGAAAAATATGCATGAAAAAATTATAAAGGAGGATCCTTTATGGTATCTTTTAATTTCTCTATTGCCCATCATAACCACAATCCACGAGGTCCTTCCAGATGCATATACTAAAAAAAAATTAAGTAGTTTTGCATTTAATTTTTTTTGAACATCCTACAGATTTCTTAATAAAATCAGAATCAAACTTGTACTTCTTCCTTTGTTTTAAACAGTTTTGTAGAAATACAAAAAAAATTAACACATGTGAAACAAGCCAGTTTGCAGTAAATTGGAAGTGTGTTAAATGTTGCTTCCCTTTGTAAATTTGTCTTTAAACAAATCAGAAAAAAATGATGTTTCCTGTTATCTCCTCCTGAAACTATTTAATAAAACTGCACCAGTAAACAGTAACAGATAAATCTTGTCAGACTGATGCTGAGAGGAACATGTAAATATTTTGCAATTAATTACATGTCACTCTTCATTGATCAACTGACCAGATTAGCAACAATAGATGAGCACATCAATAGCAATGTTTCAGTACATGGAACAAACACATGCTGAAAACAGAAACAAAGAGCTAGGAACTAAATGCATCATGGTTTGAGATTTACTTTAGCCTAGCTATACAGAATGTTAAAAACCATAACAGATACAAGTATCACAAGTACAGGGTGTAATCTAGAAGCCATTAGTCCATGTCCGAGCAAAACTTCTAATGTCTTTATGAAGAGTTTTAAAATTATTAAACTTTTTATCAATGTAAACTTCCTAATAAAGAATTTCAGAACTGGGCAAGAGGTTTTGAGTATACAGAAAGATCAAAGGTATAGTTGCAGTAGAAGTATAGTAGTATATTAAAATATATAAACATTTTTATAAATAAATCACTTGAACTTGGTCACAAGCTGCTCAGTAGTTGTGAGGAAGAATGATCCTTTTTGAATGATCCTGCAGCTTCTGTGTTGAAAAAGGTCCTACACTTGGCACATATTAATAGAATTAATATTAGAATATCTAAAACCCAAAGCTTTGACTAGGAAGAGTCATGATCCTTGGAAAGCTTTGCACAAGGCCCAGTTTCTAAAACAAGTTACAGCAGCTTGGCAGCCCTTGTAATTTCTGTCAGCTTTTTCTCACCCCTGAGCCATTATACCGGCTGGGTGGCACCAAAGCACAGGGGAAATCCAGCCATGTCATTTTCCCTGGTCACGTTTCTATTGTGGCTCCAAGGAAGAGGTGCCACAGGATCCCTTCTAGCAGCCATAAAATATCCAGGAATCCATCAAACTGGGTTATCCGCCTGGTATTGACTAAACTGAGTTTAAGGGCTGCTTTGTACCATTAGAGTGGCAAAAGGCAACACAAATGAAACTGAGGACTTGGGGTTTATTTACCTACATTTTCAGTTCTAGTATAAAATTCTTATTGGAAAATTCCTCCTCTTGGTTTTTGAAAATTATTTTGCATTAAAATAGAAAGAAAATCACAGAGCCCCCTGGATACAGCCCAGATAAGTTTCTAATGAGTGCTTTTGTTCAGAGTATGAAAACACATTCAAGACGATGATTTAGTTAACTGAAATTTTTATAAAGACAAAAGGGCTCTAATTAAATATCACAGCATATGGAAAAAAAGACAAATTTATATCTAAGAAAAGGCATACATTATCAAAATATCAGAAGGTACCCTCAGCATAGATCCTAAAAATAAAATAAGTACCATTAAAGCATTCAAATAAAACTTGAAAATCTTATTAGAATTGTTTTTAAAACCATTTTAGAAGAAAAGTGAAATAACTGCTGCCATAAAATTGTTTTTTATGGAGTAAAATTAAATCAGAGTATCAGATAGTATCTTTTCATACACTGCCTATCCCCAGTTATTTAGGTAAACATGATACTAGTCACTTTGATGATACTTTAAACACTTTTGAACGAGAAAGTAAGCTAATATAAGCTATGTTAAGCATAAGTTTTCACTGGGTAGCACAGAGAAACATCACAAATTCTCTTTAAAATTCCTTTCACAATAGTTTATATTAAAGAGCTGCACATTCTCTAAGTACCCTATTTTGTACCTTAAAGCACAGTAGTTTAAAAAATACTGAAAATATAATTAAGAACATTCCTCAGATAAGGGTTAAAATGTTCTTACAAATCACTCCCAGTTCTGGGAGAGGACTCCTGTGCAGCAGCAATAGAGAAATGCAGTGACATCTCTGAAACCATGGAAAATGATGCAACATTCCCTCCCCTTTCCGAGAGCTCAGTTCTGTTAGCTGTTGTGATGTTGATTACAGAGGGAAGGTAGAAAACTGGAGTACTATGATCCCATGTTCACCTCACATCCCTTCCTTTTTGCACATTTGAACCAGGGCAGCCACAATTTATTCATGCTCTTCATAAAACTATGTACTTAGAATTTAAGAGATAGAGATGCTTAAACTCCCAAATAAATACCAATGAAATTACTATCAATAAGGCAACCAATTATCAACATTGGTTTAGAATTATCTAGTCCTCTAATTTCCCTTTAAGCAGTCTCCAAAAAGCAACAGAAATCTCCACCAACAAACTTATTTAGTATGCAGCAAGACAAAGAAAAGTCCTGTACATCTTCAGTTTATTAAATGAAAAAAAGAGAATGACAGAGAGAAAAAGATGAAGAGGCTCAAAAGTTAAAACTTTTACTCACCATGAACAGTATCTAAGATGGATTTATACCGAAGTTGTGCAAGTGCTATAGTCCTGAGAGAATCTGCTTACCTCATCTGTTCTATTTAACATGTTTTCTGCACCTTCTTATATGCCCTCATCACTTACCTTTTTTCAAAAAGTTCCTATTTTAATCTGGACATAATTTTGTACTGCAGAGCAATGCTCACTTGTATCAGGTAAGTCCCAGTTTGTTGTATTTAACACTGTAATTTCTAGGGTACTGAAAGGGTTAATAAAGCTAACAAGACATTTTTGTAGACCCATAATTGCTTCAGACTGTGATAACAGGCAGCACTAGCCATCAAAAGACTGGATGTAATAATGTGTCTTTTATGACAGGAAGTGTGATAGACTTCAACAGCAGAAGGAAGGAAGCCAAACTACCAATCTGCATGCCATTACAATGGGATCATATCAATCCCAAACTGCTGTTCCATTTTAATAGAAGTATCAATAATTCTCTAAATAAAAAAAAATATAGTATAACAGTAACAGTATAGCTCACTTTATCTCCTTTGATAAGTCAGTAAAGATAACTTACTGGATGGATGTGTGAAGCTATTTGCCTTTATTAATCAGTATCCTTTTCTGGCTACCACATTTTCATCTGCTTTTCAACATCACACCCAGACTGTAGAACTGAGATGGTTTTCATTTTATTAAAAATTTTAAAATAAATCTATCATTGCCCTTCTGCCAAGAGGAGGAAGTTGCAAGACACAGAGTCAGGAATCATCTTCAAGGAATTTGTTTATTCATAATATGTGCCATTTCCTTGGACACAGGAGGGGACAAACTGCACATTGGCAACTTTTCCTCTTGAAGAAACTTCAGGTAAGATACCCCCTGCCTCATCTTAGCCCTAGTCAACATTTCCCGCACTTTTCAGCAGCAGTCAATGGGAAATACACAAGGTACATAAAATGCCTTGCATATAGCCCTGCAAATAGTGTAGTGGCTAACACCTCTGTTTAACATGCAGAAGGTCCCGGGTTCAGTTCCCAGGGGGTTGGACTCGATGATATTGTGAGGTCCCTTCCAGCCCTATGATTTGATTTGATCTCCCATTGCCTTACCAACTTTCACTGAGCAACCTGTTCACACTGCGCTAAGTTGACCAGAAATGCTGTCCAATTGACTTAGTGCTACTCCAGTTACGTGGCTGGAGCTATACCATTGAGTTGGAGACTGACTGAGCACGACTAGAAGACCACTCAATAAAACCCAGAAGAGCACACTGATGGCAGTGACTTTGCTGCTGTCAGTATAAACATACCCTTAGAAATGGTCCTAGTTTCTCTCCAGGACACTCATACACCCACAAGCCTGAACACATTTTACAGTAAGCCCCTGCATTGAACTCCTGGGAAACCCCTAATCCAAGTCTGCCCTGCCCCAATTCCCATCATTTTGAAAAAGCGGCCCTCTCCTTTTGTCACTTACTCTGCAATACAAAAGAAATTCAGAAAGGTCTAACTGCCCAGGCCAAAAAGAACATTTTAATCCAGTCAATAACCCTGACAATTTTCTGAGGACACTTACTGCAACATTTTAAAGTGTCCATTTTGTGAAACAACTGCTAAAAATAGGATGCACACTAACTCAGAATGTTAGTGCACATGCATAGAATTCTGAGCAGAAGTAACACGTGAACAGATTGATCCTGCAAAAAAACATTTTGTTCCCAAGAATGAAAGAATATCTGTAAAATTTTCGAAGAAGATGGAAGAGCTTCCTGTACTGAAAGCATGTACAATAGATCCTCCATTATTATTTAGTGGTCTTAGGAAAAACACCATTAAATTATTTGATTGATGAAAAATCCAGAAACCACTTTTTGGTGGGGACAAAAAAGGCATCACCTCTAAGAACACTATCTTTATGAAAAATGGTGGATCAGACAACAACACATTTAATTCATTTATACTTCTTGACGATAAAGCAATAACGAATGTCACCTTCAGAGATAAATAATACAACGAACATTTAGCTAAGGGTTCACAAGGTGGTTTTGTGAGTGTAGATGAGACAAAATTGAGATCCCAAAGAGATATGGGATCTCTCAAAAGGGAATATATATTTGTAAACTTTTAACTGTATAATGTACAAACAGCAATCTACCATCAACCAAAACATGGGAAGCTGAAATAGCTGTCAAATTATCTTTCAAAGATGAGATAGTTAAGCACTCAGTTTTTAAGTATATTAACAATTTTAAAATACAAGGTATGGAAGCTGAGAAAGGAGAATGAGATATATTTTCTTGCCCAAGTCACAAATCTGGACCATTTCAAACTTCAGTAATTTGTGACAGATAGCTTTCTGAAATTAAGTAGTACATTCTGCACCAACAAGGAGCATGAATGGTCAAAAGCAGACAGAGTCCAAGTCCAACTGCACAAGCTACCAAGTGAGTAGTCAACAGACTGTTGCTGCGACACAGGAAGGATGTATACAGACACTGGCAGACAGCTGAAGCAAATTCAGAAACCACTCCAGGTGTGGCCAAGCTGGGACACTCAGAATTATCTTTGCCCTGTCTTGAAGAATCTTCCTCACCACTTTCTCAGTTAATGGAAAGGAGGGAAAACCACAGAGAAGACCACTTCCTCACTGCAGAAGGAAAATACGTGAGATGGATTAACTGTCTCATTTCACTCTCAGGCAGAGTTCGTGACACTTTCTGTTGAACCTCATAGTGAACATGTCTACATCAACTGGATGACCCCAACTAAAAATGATACTCTGAGTCAACTGATCTTTTAGAGATCATTCATGCATATAAGAATTGTTCCTGCTGTGATGACATGCAATCATGTTATATCTCCTGGTAAATGCAGGGCCATTGGGTAAATATTCATGGAGAATTCATCAGTGCCACAGTCTCATTGTCTCTACACATAGCTAAGTGAAGTAAGCATCCTATTTTGGTGATGTAATATATTGTTACATTATCTTTCATTATTTTAATAAGCTTGCAGTGTAAATAAGGGAGGAACAATTTGGGGAACAAATGAAAAGCTCTCATATCCAACATGCTTATATGCAAGCCTCTACCCTAACAAGCCTGGTGACCACAAACTATCAGATGACTCAGATCCCAGGCCCCAACAACCATTGTTTGATGCATTTGAAGTTATCATCACTGATGGTAAAGATAGGATTGACCTAGATGCCTCTGCAGTTATTTGAAATGACTAACCACCATGTAACTGAGTTCCAAAACTCTTGAGGCATATCATTTGAAGACTCTTCAGATTTGGTCTGCAGACCCGAGGCACCCAGTGGCTCACTGGCCTCATTTTGAGAAATATTTTATTATTTTTAATGGGCACCACATTTCAGGAAATGTGGCCAAATTTGAGAAAATCCAGGGAAAAGCAACAAAAAATATTAAATATTTAGAAGGCATAACCTATCAGGGAAGATTGAAAAAATTTGGTTTGTTTAGTCTGGAGAAGAGAAGATTGAGAAGGGCCATGAAAACAGTTTTCAAGTACATAAAAAGCTGATACAAGAAGAGGGAGAAAAATTATTCTTTTTTAACATCTGAGGGTAGGACAAGAAACCACAGGCTTAAATTACAGCAAGGGTGGTTTCAGCTGGACATTAAGAAAAACTTCCTATCAAGATAGTTAAGTATTAAAATAAGCTGCCTGGAGAGGTTGTAAAATCTCCATCACTGGATATTTTTAAGAGCAGATTAGATGAATACCTATCAGTGTTGTTCTAGAGAATGCTTGAGAGCAGGGGAGTAGATCAGATGACTTCTCGAGGACCAGTACAGTCCTATGAGTCTACAATTCTATGACAAGCAAATTGAACCACTTAAGTAACACATGCCATGAAAACCAGAAAGAGGGTTACTTTACGAATGATGTATTTGAACGTTTAAAACATATTGCACTATTTTAAAGAAATCTGTCCTCGGGTAAAAAGTCCAGTACAGAGCCTATAAATAAAATTTCCTGAGCTAGATGTAGTCTTGACTTTTCAGCATTTGTAAGTAGCTCTAGGTCTCGAAAAGAAAAAAGTGATTATATAAGCAATGTGGCTTAACAGCTCTTCAAGAACAGCAGCCTTCAACAGCCAATCACCCAAAAATGATTAACAAAAATATCCTGCTTTCTCGAATGAGCTGCTATCAGAGAAGCACTTTGTAAATACTGCTGATGCTGTGGACAGGTCAATGTAATAAGCTTCCATTTGCTAATTAAATGGGCTAGTTTGTCTCCAAAAAAAGAAAGGTATGGACCTTTGCTAATTGGCTCTCAATTCTCACATCAAATCTGATGCATGGTATTCTAAAAAGATGACAGAGAAGGAGCATGTTGTTTATATTTAGGCCTCATTCTGAAAGTTCTTTTCTTGTGTTGGTTCTGGAAAGATAGTTTGCTGATGTTGCTGCACATGTCTTTGATTTGATGCTAAGGACGCTGAGGAAGATTGTGGACAGTACCATCTCTGTTAATGAAGAGGAAAAAAAGATCATTTCCTAAGAGAAGAAATCAATCTAAAAATTAGGGTCATCGAGCTTGTCTTCTTCTAGCTTTCCCAGCAACACATTCATCTTTTCCCTGAAAAGACCACCCCATTCAAAGGAGAAATCCTCCACCTTAATACTAGCATCCAAAGTCAGAGAAAAGAAGCAAAGCCAAGCATGTTTCCTCAGAGTAACTGAAGCACCCCTGGGAGTATGCTTTACCACATTTTAACCTTCCATTAGGATAACATTCGCTAATCTCCTTTTTCATCCAACAAATCCTGTACAAACAATAGTCTTTTCCAGAGATGCAACTGTTAGCGCAGCATAATTCCTTGAGAATTTGCCACTCTAATAGTAAGAAAAGAAGAGAACAGCCCTTTCCCTAAGGAATCAGTATCTTTTTCCTTTTCTTTCAGCATCATTGGAATGTCTTTCTCCAGATTTCAACATGTTACTAGTTCATCAGCCATCAACAGCTGATTAGGCACACAGCATATGTGAAAAGCTGAAAATTCATCTAAGGTTATCAAATATAATTTGTCTGCCTCCTAGGAAACAGACTGGCAAGAGGCAGGCATGGACCAAACAGTCTTAGGATCCAGCAGATCATTGAGAATCAGTAATGATATCCTATTCTTGGAGTTGAGGAATGTTGAACACTGGCTAGGTAGCAGGTTTCCTCCATAGCTACTGAAGGTAAATGCAACATGGACATCAGGTCATGGAACTACAAAGCTTTTTCTGTACCAGATGACTGGAAGATAGCTCATGTAATGCTGATTTTTTAAAAAAGGTTCCAGAGGTGACACGGCAACTACATGCTGTTAAGCCTAACTTCAGTATCAGACAAACTGATTGAAACTATAATAAGGAACAGAATTATCAGACACATAGATTAACTCATTATGTGGGGAAGAGTTAATACGGCTTTTCTAAATAGAAATCATGCCTCACCAGTTCATTAGAATTCTTTGAGGGTGTCAACACAGCATGTGGACAAGGATGATCCCGCTGACACAGTATACATAAACTTTCAGAAAGTCTCATAGACTCTAAGGTCAGAAGGTACCAATATGATCATCTAAGTCTGACCTTCCACACACTGCAGGCCACAAAACCTCACCCAACCACTCTTACAATGAACCTCAGACCCATAACTGAGCTTTTAAAGTCCTCAAATCATGATTTAAAGACTTTAACACAGAGAATCAACCAGCAAGTGAGCCATGCCCAATGCTACAAAGGAAGGCAAATAACCCCCAGCGCCCAAGCCAATCTGCCCTGAGGGTAAATTCCTTCCTGACCCCAAATATGGCGATCAGTTAAACCCTGAGCATGAGGGCAAGTCCACAACAGCCAGTCAAGCAGAACTTTTCTGTAATAACTCAGAACCCACTTGATCTAATGCCCCTTCCCAGGTCACTATCATACCCATGACCAGTAGTAAAAGACAGACGATGGCCAAGCTACACTGTCCATCATATCATTCCCTGCATAAACTTATCAAGCTTGGTTTTGAAGGCACCTAAGGTTTTTGCCCCCACCACTTCCCTTGGTAGACTGTTCCAGAACTTTACTCCTCTGATGGTTAGGAATCTGCATCTAATTTCAAGCCTAAATTTTCTGAAGGGCAGCTTGTATCCATTTGTTCTTGTGTCTACATTGGCACTGTATTCAAATAATTCCTCTCCCTCCCTTGTACTGATCTCTCTAATGTATTTATAAAGAGCAATCATATCTTCTCTCAGCCATCTTTTGGTTAGACTAAACAAACCAAGCTCTTTAAGTCATCTCTCATAGGAAAGATTTTCCATTCCACAAATCATCCTTGTAGCCCTTCTTTGCACCTGTTCCAGTTTGACTTCATCTTTCTTAAACATGGGTGACCAGAACTGTACACAATACTCCAAGTGAGGTCGCACCAGCACCTTGTATAACGGTACTAACACCTCCCTATCTCTACTGGAAATACCCCTTCTGATGCGCCCCAGGACTGCATTAGCTTCTTTCACTGCCACACCGCATTGGGTACTCATTGTCATTCTGTGATCAACCAGTACGCCAAGGTCCTTCTCCTCCCCCGTCACTTCCAGCTGATGCATTCCCAACTTACAAGAAAAATTCCTGTTAGTTGTCCCTAAGTGCATGATCTTACACTTCCCGTTGTTGAATTTCATCCTATTTCTAATGCTCCACTTTACAAGGTCATCCAAATCATTCTGTATGTTATCCCGATCCTCCTCCGTATTGGCAATACCTCCCAGCTTGGTGTCATCTGGAAACTTAATTAGCACATTCCCACTTTTTGTGCCAAGGTCAGTAATGAAAAGGTTGAATAAGATGGGTCCCAGGACTGATCCTTGGGGAGCTCCACTAGTAACCTCCTTCCAGCTAGACAGTTCACCTTTCACTATGACCCTCTGTAGTCTCCCCTGTAACCAGTTCTTTATCCACCTTTCTATTTTCATGTTAATCCCCATCTTCCCCAACTTAATAATTCCCTGTGTGGAACTGTATCAAATGCCTTGCTGAAATCTAAGTAAACTAGGTCCACCACATTCCCTTTATCCAAAATATCTGTTATCTTCTCAAAGAAGGAGATCAGGTTGGTCAGGCATGATCTGCCTTTTGTAAAGCCGTGTTGTATTTTATCACAGTTACCATTTTCCTCAATATCCTTAAGTACTTTCTGCTTCAAAATTTTCTCCAAGACCTTGCATACTGATGAAGTCAAATTGACAGGCCTGTAGTTACCTAGATCGCTTTTACTCCCTTTCTTGAAAATAGGGACTATATTAGCAATTCTTCAGTCATAACGTACAACCCCTGTGTTCATCGATACTTTAGAAATCCTTGCTAAAAGGCTGGCAATTTCATGTGCAAGTTCCTTCAATATTCTTGGATGAAGATTATCTGGACCCCCTGATTTAGTTCCATTAAGCTGCTGAAGCTTGGCTTCCACCTCAGATATGGTAATTTCCACTTCTACATTCTCATTCCCATTAGCTGCCCTACCTCTGTCCTCAATCTCACTATCACCCTCATTAAAGACAGAGGCAAAGTACTTATTTAGATATTCAGCCATGCCTAGGTTATCCTTGATCTCTACCCCATCCTCAGTGTATAGTGGTCCAACCTCCTCCTTCTGTGTTTTCTTTCTATTTATATGGCTGAAGAACCTTTTACTATTGGTTTTGATTCCCTTTGCAAGGTCCAACTCTGCTTGGCTTTTGCCCTTCCTCCCTTAATCCCTACATGCTCTGACCTCTAAAAGGTAGTCCTCCTTTCCTATCCCTCCCAACTTCCACTCCTTGTAGGCCTTGTGTTTCCTCCTAATCACCTCTTTAAGATGTACATTCATCCAGCTTGGTTTAGAACCCATGCCTGAAAATTTTTTCCTCTTCTTTGGAATGCAGACTTCAGATAGTTTCTTCAGCTTTGTCTTGAAGCAGTTTCAAGCATCCTCAATGTTCATATCCATGAATTCTTTGGTCCAGTCCACTTCCTTAGCTAATTCCCTTAATTTTTTGAAGTTAGCCCTTTTGAAGTCAAAGACTCCGGTCACAGATTTATTTTTGTTTACCCTTCCATTCAGTTTAAATTGGATTAGCTCATGATCACTAGAACCTAGGTTGTCCCCTACAACTAATTTCTCTATGAGGTCCTCACTACTGACTAATACCAAATCTAAGATTGCGTCTCCTCTTGTTGGTCCGGAAACCGCTTGATGGAGAAATTTGTCTGCTATCACCTCCAAGAAAATCTGGGCCCTTTTATTGCTGCTAGCGCAAATCCTCCAGTCTATATCTGGCAAGTTAAAATCTCCCATAATGACACAGTTCCCAGTAGTGTTTACTTCCTTAAAGGCCTTAAAGAGTTCTCTATCCATGTCCAAATCAGATCCCGGTGGTCTGTAACACACCCCAAGCAATAATCCAGGAGACACTCTAGTAGCTTTATTCTCTAATGTGATTTTGGGTCAGATAGACTCTGTCCTGCTAATTTCATCACTCTGAATTTCTTTGCAATCTATTGCATCATAGATGTACAATGCCACACCACCACCTTTGCCATTACATCTTCTTTCCTAAAGACCACAAAGCCTTTAATGCCCGTACACCAGTCGTGACTACTATTCCACCATGTTTCTGTTATCCCTATAATATCCGGTTTCAGTTCCTCTACTAGTAGTTCCAGTTCCTCCATTTTATTACCTAGGATTCTTGCATTGGTATATAAACATTTTAGCTTTTGCTGTTCAGCTTTGCTCACATTCTGTACCTGACGTGGCCTTTTATTACTACTGCCAACATTGCCCATCAGACCAGCATTTGTGTTTCCCTCCTTTCTAGCATCTATACTGTCTTTTCTGAATTCAGTTTCCTGCCTCTCAATGCTAGTATCAGGCACAGAGATGTCCGAGCACCTCCCAACCATCTCCCCACACTCCTTAGTTTAAAGCTCTCAATCAGTTGAGCTAGCCTCACTCCCAGAAATCTGTTTACCTCCCTACTCAGGTGAAGTCCATCCCTAGCAAATAATCTTCTGCCCATGAATGCCTCCCAGTGCCCATACATCCCAAAGCCCTCCTTGTAACACCACTGCCTGAGCCATCTGTTAACTGCCAGAATCTTCTCACAGCTGTGTTGTACTCCTCTAGGGACAGGCAGAATCCCACTAAAGATTACCTGAGCCTCCAGCTCCTTGAGAGTCCTCCCCAGCCTGGCATAGTATCCTGTGATACGTTCCAATGAGAATCTAGCTATATCATTTGTACCCACATGAAGGATAATCAGATGATTCTTTCCTGCTCCCATTAGGATCCTCTTCAGCCTCAGATCCACATTGTGTATCTTAGCTCCAGGCAAGCAAGCACACCCTCCTGTTCTCAGGGTCACTTCTAGTTATAGACCTGTCTGTCCTCCTCAAAAGAGAATCCCCAATCACATACACTTGCCATTCATTTCCTGGAAACAGTGTGCTTCTCCAGTCTCTCCCTAGTTCTCTCAGTCTGGGAGTCATGATGTCTACAATTGCTGTTCGCAATCCTCTGCATGCACTCCTGAATGCTCCCTGGGCTCTTATTTATCTCCAGAGGCTCAACTCCCCTTTGAATGGGACTAGCTGCTCTCCTCTTCTTCCTCACACTCCTACCTTCAGTGTTCCCCTGCTGGTCTTCTTCATTTGCTAATTCAGCAAACCTGTTACTGAGTTCTATTTCACCTTCACTAGCTGGTCTTTTTTTCTGCTGCCTTCTCACAGTCATGTGTTTCCACTGCTCACTTTCCTCACCTAGCAGTCTCCCCTTAGAAATGGTTGCTCCTGTTTCCATCTGCAGGTCTGAGTTTTTGATTCCAGCCTATCCAGTCCTCTGCTCCACCAACTGTTCAAACCCCCTTTCTAAACTCAACCATAGTTGCCACCTGCATCTCCAACCCTCGGATTTTCTTCTCCAACAGCTCTATGAGCCGGCACTTCATACAAACAAAATTCTTTTGGGTTATACCCTCCAAGATGATGTACATCCCACAGCTTCCACATCCTCTCATCTTCATTGTTTCTTCCCTTGTTGGAGTGATTTCTGCTGCTACCTCAATCTCTGCCATAAGTCTTTCTCCCTCCAAACTCCCCAACCAACTCCCTCTCAAACAGCCCTTTTGACTACCCCTGGTGCTGCTGCTTGCTTGAGTGGCTGCTTTAATAGCTCCCCCAACAGGGACCCCTAATTGAGGTCACCTGATCCCAACTGCCACTCAGCCCCTGCAAACTGAAGAAAAAGAAGTCCCTAACTCCCTCTCAAACTCCCCTGTCTTTGACAAGGTCTCTCATAAAAATCCTTCAGCAAACTATGCAATCATTGGATAAGAGGGAAGGTCTTGTCATGGATCAAAACTCATGGATCAATAAAAGACAGGAGACAAATGCTAGGAATAAATGGTCAGTTTCCACAGTAGAGAGAGAGAAATAGCAGGGTCCCCCAGGGTTCTGTACTGAAATCAGTTATGGTCAACATATTCATAAATAACATGAATGAGAGTAAACAGTGAGGTGGAAAAGTATGCAGACAATACAAACTTACTCAAGATTGTTAAATCCAAATTTGTCTGTGAAGAGGTACAAAGGGATATCATTTAATTTCAGATAAACTGATAAATGTAGGATTGAATGATTTAGAAACATGTGACCTTCCAATCTCTGGTCTTAAATTCACAGTCATTGCTAGAGTTTTGTGCATATTCTGGCATCAACCATTACTACTGTGATAGTGGTCAAGTGGTAAATTGCATGCGTCCAGTATGGTGACTGGGTGACTCAACAACAAAATGGATTGTGAATTTCATTGTTGATAATTACAAACAAATGCACGTTGGGAAACAATCCCAACTACTCATATAAAATGATGGGGTCATTAGCTGTTACCATTTAAAAAATAAAAGATCTTGGCATCATCATGGATAATTCTCTGAAAACATATCCTGAATGTGAAATGGTAGTCCAAAAAAAAAAAAGGGAATATTAGGAATGATTAGGAAAGAGACAGATAACAAAAATATCATAATAACACTATATAAATCCATAGTATGCGCAACATATTAAATACTGCATGCAATTCTGCTTGCCCCACTTCAAAAAAGATATATTAGAAAATTAAAAAGGTACTGAGAATGGCAGCAAAAAATAAGGGCATGGGACACATGAGGAAAAATTAAAAACTCTGGGACTGTTCAGCTGGGAAGAGAGAGACTAAAGGGGGATATCATGCTGATCTGTAAAATAATGAGTGACATGAAGAAACTGAATAAGGAAGTGTTACTTACCTCTTCAAATAAAAGAAGAAGCAGAAGTTACTCAATCAAATTAAAAAGCAGCAAGCTTAAAACAAGCAAGTCAGTATTTCTTCATACAACACAGTCAACCTGCAGCCAGAGGATGTTGTGAAGCACAGAAGTATAATTGGATTAAAAAAAGAATTAGATGCATTCAAGAAGAGTGAGTCCACCGATGGCTGTTAGCCAAGATGGTCAGCAATGCAACTCCTTGTTTTGGGTGTCCCTGAATCTCTGATTATCAGAAGCTGGTACAGGACAGCTTCTTCAGAGATAAGATCACTCAATAAATTCCCTGGTTCCATTCATTCCCTCTGAAGCACCTGGCACTAGCCACTGCCAGAAGACAGAGTATTGGACTAGGTGTATCATTGGTCTAATCCAGTACAACAATTCTTATGTTCTTAGATGTTCTGATCCTGATGTGACCATAGCATACAATGCCGTGTTGGATGCATCCAGCACAGTCTGAAGGAAGGTGCTGGCTATCAGTTATCCCTCAACATTATGAAGGTTTCTAGTTCCCCTTAATGTTTCTGTGGTACCTTGTCCACGAACTGAAACTGTTTGTCTCAATTCACAAAAGAAAGCCTCACACCTCTGTAGGCCGGCAGATAAGTAGACTTCGCATCTGATTGCGTAGAGTTTCTTTAGGTCTTCTTTTTCCATGTATAAATTTGCCTATATGGCTTCCACCTCTCTTGGACAGTAGCTACTACAAATGATTCTGATAGTGGGTAGCAATGGAGTATTCAAATCCCTTGGAAGACAGTTGGTACCTCCTTATATCAGCTTTCTGAGAATTGGATCTAATTAAATAACAATAGATATTAAGTCTTTTCTTACTATGGAAGAGTAAACACTTTAACTGAGATAGCAAAGCATTTTGTGACTAAGATCCTGTGGCACAGCTCTATATGAACAATCAAATGTAAAAGGATAACAACGCATTTTCAAGACAATACATGTGAATGCAGAAATTCCTGCACAAGTTTTATAATCCAATATAGATTTGTCAAGTAATTTGCAAATTATATATCATAATAGAGGCTGGAGAGGGATTACAAAATATCAACTTCCAGAATCAACTTAAATATGATGACTCAGCACATGCCTCAAGACTGAATAAAAGTTTGCTTCTTGCATCACTGCTGCTGCACTTGGTGCAGATGGAATCAAACACTACACCTCTGTTAAAATTGAATACATCTGTATAAGTGTTCTGCAAACACTCATGGGAGTGTTTTCTCATGTTTTAATGATGATTTTATTTTAAGATTAAAAGGAGCCAATATGCAAATTCAAAAATAAATCAATCAGATTATTAAAAAAATAATGTTATAATAGTCTAGTGCATGTTCGTTACAGAAAAGTATGTTGATGTAATGGTGACTCATAGGAATTGAGATTAAAAGAGTATCTAATTCCCATTAAGCCATGTGATTTCAGGTTATATGAAACCTACGCTTTTTCCTTTCCTCAAAAACTGAATTATCCTATTGCATTCACCATCCCTTATTAAGCTTCTGATTTTGAGAAGCCTCAAGAGAAACTGACTGATCACTCTCTGACCACTTATAATCCATCTCTACATTTTATAACAATATATAACAGAGAAGGGCAAATTATTTTTTGCTTCTGACTACAGTCATCTATGTTCTATTATTGTTTTACTTCATCTCAGAGTAGCCTCTGATACTGATCACTGCTATCTTCCTTGAGTCTTTTGAAAGAAGAAGCCATTGTCCCGAGCATGTTATTCATCACATACTTCTACTGTATCTCTAATCACTCTGTTTCAAGGGGCATTCTCATCTATAATGAATACATATAAGTACCTCTTATTGCACAAAGACTTTAAAATTTTAATCAATCATAATTACTTGGTATTAACAGGTCTACATGCAAGAACTAACTTACACACACATGATGAAAGGAGATTCAATTTTGCTTAATTCATAATGAAGTAAAAGTTGACCACAGCTAACACAAAACAGAACCAAAAATGACTGAAGCCAGGTGAAATTCACTTTTTTAGGTTCATAAACTGTTCTAAAACTTCACCAGTTTACCAATATCACACCAGTAACAATTGGTGCCAGAATACACATTAAACTCCAGCACCAACTCCTAATTTAGGCACAGTTTGGATTGACACATTTTTCTTACTTATTCAATCCTATGTTTAACAGTTTATCTGAAATTAAAAATTAGTATCTAAAATATCATAAGGTTTAAACCAGTGGTTCCCAACCTTTTTTGCTTGAGGGTCATGGATATCATTTTTACAACCCTCTAGGACCATAGACTCTGCCAGCAAGAGCCCCCATGGTCCTCTTATCCCCCTGGTTGAAACAGGGAAACTGCAAGCATCCTGTAGCCCTGTGCGCTCCCCCGGGTCTCTAGCCAGTGGCTCCCCTCCTTCTGGGTCCAGGCACCACAACATTGAGGGACCCAGGCACAGAGCTTTGCTGTGCTACCTACTATAGCCAGGGGGAGATGAGTGGTGATTTCCCAAACCACTGGCTGCAGTAGGGAGCCTCCACTGGTCTTGTAGCCTGGTGACAACACACTCCACCTGGGTCCTTAGGTAGCAGCTCCCTACTGCAGCCATCTGGAGGGGAACTGTGGGCCACTTTGAAAGCCCCTGTGTGCCACTTTTCACCCCCAGGTCACAGGCCAGGAACCATTGGCTTAAACCAATTACATAATTCCACTGTTCCAAAGGGATAGCCATGTTAGTATAGTTCAGCAAAACAAACAAGGATTCTTAAGGCACTTTTAAAGACTAACAAATTCATTTACTGTATTGCATGAGCTTTCATGGGAGAAAAATCCCATCTTGTCAGAGGTTTGAAGATGAGGAACTTGCACAATGGGAGGAAAATAAATGTAGGGAAGTTAAGTCATAGGGTCAAATCAGACTGTTACAGCAAATCAATGCAGTTGTTTAGATTCAAACAGTGAAGAACAGCATGTAGAGGGAGATGAGGTCAAATTACCTGTTGTAATAAGAAAAAAACCTAAGATCCCTATTTAACCCTAAGGCAATGGTGTCAAATCTGCGTATAAATTCCAATTCTACTGTTTCTCTTTGAAGCTTTGATTTGTAATCCATTTGTCTAAGTATGCCTGTTAACAAATCATCAATGAAGTGAGCAGGGAGACTGAAGTGTTTCCCTATTGGTTTTTGAAAGTTGTTATTTCTGATGTCAGATTTGTGTTCATTCATTCTTTTGCTAAGAGACTACCCTGTTTGTCCAATGTATAACGCGGAGGGGCATTTCTGGAACATGATGCCAAACTTTAAACCCTCAGGTTGAAATCTGACATGCCTAGTGTCTATCTTTTTCTGAATTGGTTTGGAAAAATTCAGCCAGAAAGTGTCCACCTGTTTTCAAGGAGGGCTAGGGAAAAATACATTGTTTTGCCCATTTTAAAAACTTCAGTGAGCTTACATTTGACCAACTTAGAAACTCAAGTGACCTTATGTTCAAAATTCTGTAATGCCTCCAAGGTTTGGAATATGGATCTGAAATTTGGCACAGGCAACTTCTATGTCAGAGATGTTTCTTTTCTCATCACAATGAAAATCTGCTCACTATGGCCAAATCAGAAACCGCTATGAAAACCAGATATTATATATGCTGAGTAGATTCCTAAGTATTATCATTCCTTTGCCACCTGCAAATACCTATGAAACCCAATAGCAAAGTGTGCATTTCCTCCTCATTTACTGTGGGTCATAGAGAATATAATAAACTATTACTGCTGTAGGCTACTTTTGCTCAAAAAGATGTCTATGCACTGGATATCAAGGTTCCATATCTGCTGGTGATCTATGTGGGTACTGGTGTGATGCCCAGATGATGGGTTTGCCAGGGTTTGGGATATTTTTTCAGTTTTCTTTCATTAAAAACTCAAAGTATATCCAAAAAAAAACACCAACCAACCAAAAACAAACAAAAACACTATGTGAAAAGACTATTACTGAGATAGCAAAGTCAAGCACTCAAAAGTTAGGAAATGCCAGAATTAGAATTGTTTGTGCAAACTTTCTTCATGCCTGTCCCACCCCTTCTTTTGCATATGCACTTCAACAGTGTTTACCTACTACATGATAATGCATCTGCTTCCATTGGACTTCCACCTCATTCGGCATACAGGATGGGCCTGCCCTGGGGATGAATTAAGTGCATGTACTGAAAGAGGCAGGAGACTGCAAGAAGAAAAAGGAACGACTCATTGCATTTTCTCTTTCTCTGTCACAGAGTTTTTGAGCTATGTGATACTAGGCATGACACTTACAGACTTTTCACGGGCAGTTATTAGTGGGTTCCTCATAGTCCCAGTCCCTGGCTTCAGATTTTTAAATCTGACTTACAGGTGTAGCATTCACAACTGTAACTGAAGTCAATGGGAAGGGAATTTTGAACCTATTAACCTTGCATCTGACCAAAGGTGTTGGAGCCCATGAAACCTTATGCCTGCAGAAATCGATTAGTGTATAAGGTGCCACAGGTCTCTCATTGTTTTTGCTGAACCTATGAATTTACACAAAATGCTGCACACGCTGAAAAATAAGGTCCTATCTATCTCAAATTAGCACTCAAAAATGGAGGTTACTCACCTTGGTGCAGCAGCCGGAGTTCTTCGAGATGCATGTCCCTGACATGCTCCACTTCAGGTGTGTGGACACACCCCGCGCCTGGATCGGAAATTTTTCAGCAGTACCCCTGCTGGGAGAGGCACACGCACTGACAGCAAAGGAAATGACGCTTTCGTGCCAAGTGTGATGCACACTCCTTCCCCCTCTTGTCCCTCAGCTTCCTGTTTACCGCAGAGAGCTCAATGTAGAAGGTATGCTCCGAAGTAGAGGGGAGGAGGGAGGGAGGGTACTGGAGCATGTTGGGGATATGCATCTTGAAGAACTCTGGCTACTGCACCAAGGTGAGTAACTTCCATTTCTTTTTTGAGCAGTGTCCCCAACTGCTCCACTTCAGGTGAGTATTTAGCAGTTCCCTGTAGTGGAGATGGGAACTTCGGAGTGTGGAACATGTGAAGATCTTAAGACTGCTAAGCTGACCACAGTATCTAGTTTAGATAGTTGTTCTATCGCATAGTGTTTTATGAAAGAGTCTGCAGAGAACTATGTAGCAGCCTGGCAAATGTCCAAAAGTGGAACGTTTCTAAGGAAGGCAGTAGACATAGCTAAGGATCCAGTAGAGTGGGCCCGAATGGAGTCAGGTGATTGGCTCCCTGATTGTGAGTATGCAGTTCTTATGCATGAGGAAATCCAGCATGAGAGTCTCTGTTTTGATACAGGATTTCCCTGAGACTGTTCTGTAGTGGAAACAAAAAGTCTAGGGGTTTTCCTGAAGTCCTTGGTTCTTTGCAGGTAAAAAGCCAAAGCATACCTTACATCCAGGGTTTGAAGATCTGCCTGCTGAGGTGTAATATGTGCTTTTGGAAAAAATACAGGTAAGTGTATTGTTTGGTTAAGATGGAAAGTGGATGTGATCTTCGGGAGAAACTTGGGGTGTGGATAGTGAGACACTTTGTCCTTATAAAAGACTGTGTAGGGAGGATGTGCCATGAGAGCTGCTAGCTCTCCTACACGCCTGGCTGAAGTAATCGTGACCAAGAATGCAACCTTCATGGACATATGAAGGAGGGAGTTTGTTGCTAGAGGCTCAAATGGAGGTTTCATTAACATTCGAAGCACCATAGTAAGCTCCCATGGACAGACAGGAGGAGGAACTTGCAGATATATGTTTTGGACTCCAGACATAAATCTCTTTAATAAAGGATGGGCGAATATTGAGGAGTCAGGTACATGGGCATGAAAGGCTGAGATGGCTCCGAGATGGACTCTGATTGTATTAAGCGATATGTTTCTTTCAGGTTCAAGAGGTATTCCAGTACATCTGGAACAGAAGCATTAATTCAATCAAGGGATCTATGACTGCACCAAAAGGAAAAGCAATGCCACTTTTGAAGGTAAGTTTGTCTTGTGGGTTTTCTATTATTTAACAGAATGTGTTTGACCCTGTCTGAACACTGGGCTTCTAGATCGTTGAACCATCTAGGTACCATGCTGTGAGATGAAGTCTCTGCAGGTGAGTGTGGAGTGTTCTCCCTTTGTTCTGTGATAGGAGGGTTAGTGTATGTGGGAGAGTGATTGGTGTCTTTTTGGACATCGTTAACAGGTAGGTATACCATACTTGTCTGGGCCAGGCTGGTGCTCACCTTGGCCCTGTCTTGTTGAATTTTCCAGAGTACTTTGGATATCATGGGTATTGGGGGAAAGGTGTATAGTAGTGATTGACTCCAGTCGATGAGGAATGCATCACCTTCGGAGCCGTGCCCCATTCCTGCACAGGGGCAATATTTCTTGCACTTTTTGTTCAGGAGAGTAGCGAATAGGTCTATTGTTGGAAATCCCCAGCGTCTGAATATCCTCTGAAGGATATCGTCTCGGATCGTCCACTCATGGACGTCTATTAAAGTCCTGCTCAGGTTGTCCTCTATTATGTTCTGTTTGCCAGGAATGTATATTGCAGATATATGGATATCGTGTGTAATGCACCATTCCCACAGTTTGATCACTTCTAGGCAAAGGGATTGAGAATGTGTTCCCCCTTGACGATTGATATAATGCATGCATGCTACCTTGTCTGTGCAGATCTTTATGGCTCTCACTGATATTATTGGGAGAAAGCAGTGGTATGCATATTGGACTGCTCTCAGCTCAGGAAGGTTTGTGTGTAAGGATTTTTCTTGCATTGACCATCTTTCCTGAGCTGTTTCACCTAGGGATGTGTGCACCCCATCCTATGAGGGAGGCATCTGTTGTTATTAGCATCGATGGTTTTTTGAGGGGCTAACGGGATGCCATGACAGAGATTGTCTTTGTTTGTCCACCAGGTGAGGGATTCCTTCACGAGTTTCAGGATGGAGAGAATGCAACTGAGGGATCGGCTCCATTTTCGTTGCCAATGGAGGAACCAGAGTTGGAAAGGCCACATGCGAAGTCTGGCGTGGTGGACAAGGTAGGTTGTAGCAGCCACGTGGCCTAGTAATTTCATGCAAACACGAGCAAATACAATGGGTGAAGCTTGGATTGTATGTACAAGGTGTTTTATCCTATTGTATCTCTGCTGAGGAAGGTATGCTCTGGCTGAGGTGGTATGGATACAGGATCCAATAAAGTGGATTTCCTGTAGTGTGTGTAGAGACGACTTCATGTAATTTATCATTAAACCTAATGACAGGAAGGTTTCTTCTGTTGTTTTGACTGCTTGTAGTGTTTCTTGGTAGGTTTGTGCCTTTATTAGAAAGTCATCTAAGTATGGAAAGATGATGATGTTTCGTTTGCAAAGAGATGCTATGACTGGAGCCATGAATTTCGAAAATACCCTGGGAGCTGTACAGAGGCTGAAGGGGAGGACTGTATATTGGTAGTGTTTGTTTTGAAACTGGAACCTCAGCAATTTCTCGTAAGCAGGGTGGATAGCTACATGAAAGTAAGCATCTTTGAGATCGAGGGATGCCAACCAATCCCCTTGTTGTAAGGAAAGAAGTATCATGCCCAAAGTCACCATTTTGAACCTCTGTGTCTGTACGAATTTGTTGAGTTTCCGTAGGTCTAGGATTGGCCTCCTTCCTCCTGTTCTCTTCTCGGTGATGAAGTACTGAGAATAAAAATCCCTTTCCCCAAAATTGGCATGGGACCTCTTCTATTGACCCAATCTGTAGAGGCTTGTATACTTCCTGCTGTAGAAGTTGTATGTGACTGGGGTCCCTGAAAAGGGATGGGGAAGGGTAGTGGGATGTGGGTTTCGACAGGAAGGGGATGGAATAACCTTCCTTGATGATTTGTATAACCCATTTGTCTGTTGTCATTGCCAGTGGTGGAGGAATGGTAGTAATCTGTCACAGAAGTAAAGATGTTTCTTTATGGTGGCATTGCGTTTGAAGGTGGGGTGGCCAGACGAACCCTCGATCAAGGTGTCAAAATTGCTGTTTTGAGTTGGTTAGACTGTCTTCTTCTGTTCTGCTGTCTGGGTCTGATACTTGAGGTGTCAGGCCTTCCATTAAGGTGGTTTTGGGTGTATCTGTAGTTGTAAGTTTGGTATCTATGATATTTCTTTCGTGGGAGAGAAGTACATATTCCAAGCCACGTAGTGTGGCTATCGAATCTTTGAGGGTATGCATTACATCATTCATGTTTTCAGCAAAGAGTTTTTCTTTGTCAAATGCCAGATCTTCAATGGTGTTTTGCATTTATATAGGTAGACCTGCTGCGTGGAGCCAAGAAGATTTTTGCATTACTACGGTGGTTCCGATGGTACTCGCTGCAGCATCAGCCGCATCCAGCGAAGCTTGTAAAGCTGTTCTTGCCACCAGTTGTCCTTCCTTGATCAGATCATTAAAGAGAGCTTTTTTATCGTCCAGAATAAAGTTTATAAAGTCCAGCATCTTTGTGTGTATGTCATGATTGTAATTAGATAGGAAAGCAGTGTAATTGGCCACCTGAAGCTGAAGAGTGGCTGATGTGTATACTTTTTTCCCCAAAGTGTCCAGTCTCTTGTCATCTTTATCCGTAGGTTAGATTAATCATGAGGTTGCTTGGATTTCTGGTTCGCTGCCTCAGTTACTAAAGAGTTCAGTTGTGGATGCGTAAATAGGAATTCATTGCCTTTAGGGGCAATAAAATACTTTTTATCAGGTTTTTTTTTTTTTTTGGTTAGTGGGAGTGGATGACGCAGGTGTCTGCCAGATGAGGTTCGCCAGCTCCATTATGCCCTCATCCATAGGTAATGCCATTTTGGTGGATACAGAAGATTGTAGAATTGTATATAATTTATGTTGTGTAGTGGATGTGTCCTGGGTGGGTATACACATACTATCTGCCATCCTTTTGAGTAATTCTTGGAATTGTTTTGAGTCATCAGCGTTGGAATGTTGGGCTGGACTCCTAGGGGTTTCAGGTACTTTGGGAGCAGCCAAAGTGGACTGAGTCAAATTTATTGCAGCCTGAGTCAGTTGTTGTTGTGTCAGGACTGGTACAGGCTGCTGAGATGGCATCATCACTTGCTATGTTGATGGAAAAGCTGGAATAGTGCCATATTGCAGTCAATTGTTCCACGGTATCCATGATATATTAAAGGAGGGGTTCATAACCCATTCTGTGGTAGGGTGTGTGAATCTTGCTGTACTGCTGTTTGGCCAGCAGGGGGAGCTTTCAAGTTCCCTGAAAGTGGATTCTGCTCTGAAGAGAAAGAGAACAGAGAAAGTTGCTCCAGAGATGAATCTGTCCCAAACAGTGGAGAGATTGGGGATGAATCTATGTGAAAGTCCTCCTTGAAATCAGAATGGTGGGATTACCTCTTACGTTTTATGGGAGCAGGGTCTTGCAAGCCTGATCTTTGTAGTGGAAGCTGTTATGAGTTTGGTAGCAGCTGCGTCGGCAGCAGAGTGTCAGTCTGTGCCTACAAGGGCTGTGGACCCTAAGGCATCAGAATCGCTGTCAAGGAAAGAAAGGCAGGTGCCAGTGTCAGTGCAGATATCGGGACCAAATGGCATGGTGGTTTGAATTGGCGCCGGGGTGCCTGTTGACGGTGCTGAGGCTATCAAAGGCAGTGTCAGTGCTGCTTTGGGGTTCACATCTCTGTTTATTTCCCCTTGCTCTTTGGTGGAGTTTTTTGGGTGCTCCCCTTTCTTAGGGGTTTGTATACCCGAGGGTCCCAACACCTCAAGGGTATTTTCCGTCCTCACTGTGCTTCTGGATTTTTCGGATAGCATAGGAGATGGCGCAGAAGAGTGTCTTTTCTGTGCACCATTACATCTATGTGGAGACAGACCGGGGTCGGAAGCTGGTCTGAGGGAGCTTTCCATTAACAAAAGTTTAAGCGTCCTCTCCCTGTCTTTTCTTGTTCTGGAGATGAGGTTTCAGCAATGGTCACATTTGTGAGGGATGTGAGCCTCACCAAGGCATTTTATGCAGTCTCCGTGACCGTCAGATGCCAGTATCGCTCCATTATATGAGGCGCATCATTTGAACCCTGAGGGACTCGGCATTGTGGACTTCAGCCTTTTTAGTTTTGTAATTGTCTTCTTTCTTCTTCTTTTCTTTGTTTCAGGTTTCATTTATTTTTAAAGATGTGTTCAAGGGTTGTTTTGTTGGGTAATGGGGTGTCTGAGGACAGTTCGTGCCGAGCTGCTGCGATCTCTGTCTGTTGGTCAGAGCAGTAGGAATGGAACTGAGGGAAGGAAGGGGGGAAGCACGCGCGTCACACTTCGCGCGGAAGTGTCACTCCTTCGCTGTCAGAGCGCGTGCCTCCCCTCAGCATGGACTGCTGAAAAATCTCCGAGCCAGGTGCAGGGTGTGTCCACGTACCTGAAGTGGAGCAGTCGCAAATGCTGCTCAAAGAAGAATCAATGGATAGTTTTGACTTTAATCTCTCTGTACATCTCAGTTTTTCATCTATAAAATGGGGAGAATACCACCCCTCATCTTACACAGGTGTTGTGAAAAATTAATGTTTCTGCAGCAGTCAGATACAGTGATGAGGACCAAAGAAAAGCACATGAAGAAATTAATAATTCTATCTTCAGAGCCGGGTTTAACTGTGGGTGGTAAATGAAGCATAGGGACCATATACTGAACAATGAGGAAAAAAATAAAATGTTGAATGGCTTTTCACAAAATGTGCATTGTCTATTCTCTGCACTGAATGAGGACAGAGTCCAGCAGAAAAAAATAGTACATGATCAAGTAATTAAAACCTGTTATCATAATGCTTATATTCAAGGGTCCCAAATTAATGTTGCACATGCAACCTTAGCTTTGGCATTTCCTGATCTGAGTATTTGACTTCACAACTCTAGTCATGTTCTTTTAACAGGTGGGTGCAGGGGACAAAGAAAGAGAAAGAGTTAATCTAAAGACCCTGATGATGAAATAATTTTGTATTTTAGATCAGGGTATTTTGAGGTGCTTTCAGATGTTCATTAATGTTTATTTCAATATTGTATATTTAATGGTTTTATTTTGGTTAATGGGAACTGCCCTTTAATACCAGCATGTGGCAGACAGTGTATTTAAGACTGAGTGTAATGTGTGAGAGATTTTGCCTGTGTGTGCAGCGAGTGGAAGACTGTGTCTGTAAATTCCAAAAAGGTCAAGATTTGATTTAATAAACTTATCTCTCTAGAAACCAAACATCCCTCCTGAAGGTGTAATATTGGTACTTATTAGGGGACTAGATGCCCCAGGGCTTTGCTAATGAGTTTAATAGTCTTCTGGCTGTAGGCTACCAGTATGAATCCTACCCAACACAGTAGGTATTAAAAGCAGTTCCTATTTATTGGATAATTGACAACCCATATAGGAGATAAGTTTTAGCCTCAGTTCCTGCTCTACTATCTTAAACTGAGCACTCTCTGCGCTGAGCAGCAGACAGCACAGAGACCAAAATTTTACAGGTCAAAGAGACACAACAAAGAGTTGTGTGGCACTTTAAAACTAACAGATTTATTTTTTGCATGAGCTTTCATGGGAGAAGATCCCACTTCCTCAGATGCTTTTGAGGAAGTGGGATCTTCTCCCATGAAAGCTCATGCAAAAAATAAATCTGTTAGTCTTAAAGTGCCACACAACTCGGTTTTTTTTGTTTTTGTTTTTTTTTACTGGACTAGACTAACACGGCTATCCCTTCTGAAATTGACAAAGAGACACAACTACCCTTATTACCTCTAGAGGGCGATCCTTACCAGATCAGAGTTGAGGCCTGCTACCAAGCCTGTGGAAAGCTCCTGGGCTTCATCCACAAGGACAATAATCCAAACAGAGATTTAAAAGCAGAATTTATAGTTATATGCAACTTATTTACAAACATGTAAATTAGCTCATTAAATAATTTGCACCCAATGTCACACTGGGAACTACACAAAAGTTACTGGTCATGTAAATTCTTACCATTGGAAAAAGACAAAGACAGGTGCAAAGTCTAGAAGATGTCATCAAAAATAAAAAGGTTTCTGGTAGAAAAAAACACATGGAAAGTTGTAGGTGTTTACACAGCACAACAATCTCCTACAACAACAGTCATATTCACCACTTCAAGGGGCAGTGCTTGTGTTACGGCTTTTATGCATTTGTAGTGGTAAGTAGCAGCCATGAAATCAACTAAGATTAGTGTCCTCCTCACTTCAATTTCAGTCGGATTCATGTCAAGTAATGTCTTGTTAGCTATATAATCTCCTGCCAGATATACCAGACAGGTCAGGGAGGAAGGTCAAAAATTCCTTAGAGAGCATCTCAGTAGCTTAGAATGTGGCCTGTTACAAACAGACACAGGGGTTACAATATAATTTGGCGGGCCCTGGAACCCTCTTAAATTTCCTGGCCCACTTCATACGTGTTCTGTCTCCCCCCCCACCCCAGCTACTGCCCCCCCCAACATCTACTGGCACCCACCCCAGCTCTTGCCCCCAAATCCCTGACCCCCACCCCACCTACTGCCCCCCAAACACCTTCACCCCACCCCAGCTACTGCCCCCAAACGTCTATCCTCCATCCCAGCTACTGCCCCCAAACACTTGCCTCCCACCCCAGCTGCTGTCCCCGACCCCAGCTACTTTCCCCCAAAAGCCTGCCCCCCTATTGTCCCACCGCCAGGCCCAAGGCCACAGCTGAAGGCCCCCCAATGGGGCTTCCAGGCCTTGCTGGGGCCGCTGTGCTGCTTGCTCCAGCCCCCCAACCCAGCCTGACCCCTCCCCGATTCCACCCCAGAACCCCTTGCCTGGCCATCAGAGCTGAGGCCACTGGCTGAGGCACCTGCCCTGAGCATGTTCAGAGCAGGCTCAAGGCAGAAGATTTAAAAACTCTCAGGTCCAGCTTGGGGAAAGCTCCCTGCCATCCGGAAAACTGTCTTTCGGCCAGGTAGGGGCTGTGGCTGCCAATAAGGGGGGAAACACCAGAATGCTGATTTCCAGCTACTTTTTCTATTTTTAGGGGCTGCAGAACATTGACCCCTAAAATTGGTGGGCCCCAGAATGGCATTCCAGGGCATTCACCCTTCCTTTAATGCCTGGACAGACAATTGCTATTAAATTCCTTTTGTCAGTTACATGGGGAATAAGAAACAACAACAATAATAATGTATATTAGTGTATTCAGCCCAGATTATAAATGGGTCTGTTACCCGTACCTTCTTTTTCTAGTTTCTTGTTTTTATTCCTCTGTTAAGTATCCCTTTGAAAACCACAGCATAAGAGATCCCCCACAAGCATAAGAGAGTACATTCTTTGAAGTGACTGGCCACAGGGAAAGGGAAAAAACCATGAGTTTTCAGCAATTCTAAAAATTTAATCCAGGGCACAAACCAATACATAGTGATTGCCAGACCAGTCTATGTGTACAAAGAAAATACAATCTGCAGTCAATTTTATCTCATATCAGAAATAATATGCTACCCCAGGCTCCACCTCAACTCTAGGTATTCATATTTAGTTAAAAGTTTACAGATATGTAATAAAAAGTCATCAGCCTGACACTGTTACTCCTTTAACTGCAATTATCCTTAAAGCACAGAAGGTACCTATAGTGGGGTGGCAGCCCCACTCTGGTGCACACAGGATTAAGGAGACGTGTGTGTGGCAGCCAGTCAACTGCAAGGGCTGCTGAGCCAATGAAAGACAAGGAGCCCTGTATAAAAGGGAGCTGCAGGGCTAGTGAGGCTGGTCTGCCTGGGGAGCTGGGACCTCTCTCTAACTGGCTGGCAGCAAGAATCAGCATCCTGGAGAGCTCTGAGTGTGGGGCATCACAGGGAACTGACCAGCACCAGGGATCCTGAAAGGAGTAGACCGCAGTGGTGCAGGAGCAGTGGTCTGGACGGCGAGGAGCTAGGAGCAGGTGATGGCTGGACTCTGGCATAATGAGAGGCTGCATATGACTGGCGGCTGTGGCGAAAGTGGCCCAGGGGACTGACTGCTGTGTAGTGACTGGAGAGAGATGGAGGCGCTTAAGATACCTGGGCTGGGGGCTGGAAAAGCGGGTGGGAGCATGTCCCTCTCTCCTCCCCCAGCATGCCAGAAGCACCACCTTGTATAAAGACTGTTTGGAAAACACAGGACACTCACAATGAACAAGATCACTAGTTAGAAAGTTATCTGAATTCAACCCAGTCTGTCATCCCTGCAAAGAAAGGTGTATTCTGTGCATACTATATTTAATTCACTGTGTCTCAAGAGACTCACTACTACCATAAGGATTTTGAAATACAAACACGTGAAGTCAAGTTACCAAACTGAACCAAAGCACGCTGATTACAACGCACTAACACACAGACTCCAGCAGGATCAAATTCATGGCTTTAGGGCAGACATTTCAAACTCAATGTGGGAGACCATACTGGAAAGCAGGTCATCTTTTGTGGGCCATGTGTTTGCATGGGCTCCCCAACCCTTTTCCCTGCTATGTTCAGAGTGGCATGGGCTCCCCTTTCCCCTCCCCAGCCCCGCAGGCTCCGACACCTTCCCTTTCCCTGCCCTGTGGGCTCCCCTTTGCTATGCTGGCTCTTTGACCCCCCTTCTCCTATTGTGAAAGTCCCAGACCCCCCTTTCCCAGCTTGGCTGCTCTGGGACCCACCTTTCCAGCTGGGCAGCTCCCAGGCCTCCTTCCCCTTCCATTCCCACTCCCCTACTGCATGGTGGCAGGCACTGGCAATCAGTTTCAATCACAGCCACAGCCACAGCCAGCCTGGGTTCCTCTCCCCCCCCCCACCATTCACTGTCAGTCATTCAGCATGGTGGCCTTTGGTTGGCTCAGTGCTGACTGGCCTTTGAGTGGCTCGTTTCCGCTTGGGTCCCAGCCACTTTTTTCCTGTTCTTATTTGTGATATGATTCCTGCAATGTACAGTCAATAAGATTAGCATGCCAAGTGACTGACAGTGAACAGGTGGGGGAGAGGGTGGTGCAGTGGCTCTCTGGGAGCTGTCCCTGCCTGCTGTGACTGAGAGTATGATTGGTTAGCAGACCACAGCAGAACTGAGGTGGGATTGGCTGGAGTGCTTCCTTTGTTCCCCTGTGCTCTGACTAATTCACATGATCGGAATCACAAGCACACTTAGCCCTGCTCTGCCAGCAGCAGCCTGTTTGTTGTTCACTGCTGCTGCGGAGAGCTCCCAGACAGCAGCTCCAGGGGCCATATCAGTGCCCATGGCAGGCTGGATCTGGCCCCAGACCGTAAGTTTGACACCCCTGCTTTAGGGCATTGTTGCTGTGGGAATGGACCAGTTTAGTTCACTTTCCAAACCAAACAAGGAGTCCTGTGGCATTTAAAGACTAACAAATTCATTTGTAACACGAGTTTTCATGGGAAAAAAATCCCACTTTGTCAGATGCTTTGAAGATGGGGAACTTACAAAATGGTAGGAAAATAAATGCAGGGAAGTGTAAGTCATGGGATCAGCTCACACTGTAACAGCAAATCAAAGCAGTTGTTAAGATTCAAACACTGGGAAAGCATTCATAGAGGAGGGTGAGGTCAAATCACCTGTTATAATAGGAAAAGAATCCATAGTCACAATTTAATCCTCCTTTCTTTTCTTTTTTTCCCCCCATGTGAAAGCAGGATTAAATCATGACTATGGATTCTTTTTCCATTACAAGTGATTTATCCCACGAAAGCACATGTGATAAATTTGTTAGTCTTTAAGTGCCACAGGACTCCTTGCTTGTTTTGCTGAACTAGATTAACAAGACTACCCCTTTGAAACTTGAAAATTTTTAGCTATCACACGCAAATCCAGTGAAATAATCTGTTATGCAATACACAGAATCTTCATAACACTGATTATTTTTTTGAAAACATTTTGATGAACCATCTTCATGTGGAGTTATGGACAAGGCTGTAAGATACCCTGATAATAGTTCATTATCTGAATCATTTAAATGTAATATTAGTCTTTTTGGAAACTACATAAAGTTAATGGGGCAGTGTGGGAAGTAATCAGCTGAACATAATGTTTACTGTCACTAAATTAGAAAGGTACTAATTTGCTGTAATCCAAGTGCATCAACTTACAATTATTTTTATGGAGTTTAGATTTCAAGCTGTTTTAAGGAAATAAATGATCATCCAATACAAGCAACTGAAGAACTAGAAATTGAAGATCTTTCACAAAGGAAAACAAAACACAAAGTCAGCATCTTCAGTGTACAGAAAGGGACCCAATTTCCCAAGAAAGAGGGAGCTAAAATCTTTATCTACCATTGTGTCAAGGGAGAAAAGCACAGCTGGTGGTTTGGCATCTTTTTTCAGCCCACCAGATTCAGTAATAATTTTCCTGAAAATGAAAAAAATATCAAATCAAACATCAATTTTAGAGTATTGTGGTACTAGAATTCAAATCCTGAAAAGTTATCATTAATTGGAAGTTGTCAGTTTTGAGTTGGGAAGGCACATTTTTTCACAAGTATTCAATGACAACAATTTCAAAATGTATTTGACAGCTCTTGTTCAAAGTACTTGGAAAACAAACGTCCTTATTTCAGAAGTCTGCTGTGGAAGATGGAAATATTTTCTCTAGCACATTAAGAAAATTATTATGCCATCAAAATTACAAGAACTCCAGAAAGTAAATAGTTCATATCAGATTACAGTTTTACCACCCAATTCTATCTAGCAAAATATAATCAATTAATGGCTAACTTAAGCATCTAATTCTAGTTCTTATTTCTGTTTTTGGTTAATCTAGCCAAAGCTTTAATAATATAATCCTATCACAGAATTCAACAAGATAAATGATATGTTTACCTACTGGCATGTTAGAGAGAGTCTCAGCTGGCTCTTCCTTTACTTGCACATTTCTGAGGCACACCAAATCTTATTCAAAAAGTCCAGAGGTTTTCTCCCAAAAATTTCTCCCTTGGAAATAAACCACCACAGATTTTTCACCACAACAACATTGGTATACAATGCAAAAGAGACTCAGGGTTAAGGAGTGTGCTTACATTTCAGGCTTCAAAACAGCTGGAACTTGGACAATGCATGCTAAAGGATCCATCTCACTTACTAAAACAAGCATAGACAGTGTTCTGTTAAGTATCAACTTTGTTGTCAACTCAGGAGGCACTAACGAACATTCACCCTCCTAGTTAAAGTAGAAACTAAGGGGGGGCGTATTCCACTCAAAATGTATTTTATAGGGAAACTAGCCACATCACTCTCAGGATACATGACTTGTGAGAATTTTGCCATGTTTAGAACTCAGAAGCGATATGAAGTTCCCACAAGAAAACCAGTCTAATAACAGCATATTGGTAGGTAAGTTGAAGCTATATTATAAAAAGAAACTAGACACCACCTGCTAGAGGGTGATCAACTGAAACGTCTGTTCTGTTAAACACAGAAACACTCTTCTCCAGGTAATTAGTCAAGCAATTCTGAAATATTTAATGGTCAGAACTGTGTCTTGCTCCTGTGCAAACACACACGGGAGAGAGAGAGAGAAAGCAGCCTTTCCTTCACCCTTTATCACTTAAACAAATAATTTGCACACGGTGCTGTTGCTGCCCCTAATCAAACACGGTAAGATGGGAGCCGATGTCAAGGTGTACACAGGCAATCAAAAACTGCATTTTTCTCCAAGCACCCATCTCCCCCTCCCCCCACTGACGGTTGGTCTACACTGCCACAGTATGCCTGACGGTTGGTCTACACTGCCACAGGATCGGATATCGAAGGGAGGTATACAAGGTACTTAAAATTCCGTGCACATCTTCCATTGATCGCCTACCTTCTACTTATCACACTGTTTTCAGTAGCCTGAGCTGGAAGTAAGGAAACTCCTTCCCTCTGACTCAGCACTACCCTTCTGTGGTGTGGTCTACACCACTGCCTTCCTGACTGGCTGAGCGAGTCTTCACAGACCTGATCAGATAGTCAGGGAGATTGATCTGATGGCAGGTCAGTGAAGTCAAGCCCTGAGACAGTCTTCCATATCTCCCTTTGGATTGGTATGAATCTGTTCTGGTCCCACCGCATGGCTGTGCACTTGAGTTACAGCGTGTTCTGGAGCTTCAGCTAGGCTAATGTGTCATTCATTGAACTCTCCTCACTGCAGAGTTGTGGCAATGCACCACAACTGAGACTTAACTGTTAAGTACAGAGAAAGATTTAAAAACAAGAAATTCCCAGACACCCTAGGACAGATGGTTTCTTTTCTGCAACACAGCAAATGAATATTCTTTATTGGACCAACCTCTGTTGGTGAAAGAGACAAGCGTTTGAGATGCACAGAACTCTTCTTCCTATCTGTGCTGCTCAATAGCCTCTCTTTCACCAACACAAATTGCTCCAAAAGAAGATACTACCTAATCCACCTTGTTTGTCTACTATCTTGACACCAACAAAGCTACAACATTGCAAAGAATATTATCCTGTCAGCCAGTTTGAACAAGAATCTCATGCATCTTCCATTGTAGAAACTGACTTTGCCCTTCCCTTCTGGTTTCTCACTCAATTAGCAAATAAATGTTTGTGGCATTAGCTACACCAATAACATGATTCATAGGCTATCATCACACACCTTCCAAAGTATATAGGTGTATGGTATATCGATTAATAGGAATAGACTGAAAGTCAAGAAAAGTTGCTGGAAAAACAATTTGATTCCTAGCTTTTCAAAGGCAGCCAAAAGAGCAAATTGATAGTCAGTACAAACTCATTCACATTTTACACAACATCTATAAGTTAGGAAGACTGTTTATCGCCATTCTAAGACAGATTCTAGTGTTTTGGTAGGGAAGTTAAAGTGTGTGTACAAAGGAAGGGGGGCCATAATGACAATGAAGGCTGACCCCTGAGTTCTTTTCTCTGCCACTTAACTCATTCTGTGATCTTTGCTAGTCCCTTAACACTGTACTTTCAGTTCTCCACCTGTAAAATACCAATGTACCATTGAATGCCTCTGTGAAGTTCAATGATTGCAATGCAATTTGAGATTCTTAAGTGAAAAGCATTATTGATGTGCAAAGTATTATTATTATTATCATCATTAGCTGAATCTGTCAAAACGTAATTCATTGAAAGGAACTAACCTTTATGAATGTAATTGAAAAATAACCTGTCTTTCACTGGTATCTAGACAAAAAAAAAATGTCTTTTCTGTTTCTGTCATAAGGCCAAATTTTCCCTTCTGATACATCCTCCAGTTCAGCAGAGAGTCAAACAGCATTTTCAGAAAGATCCAGGGTGTGGCCTTTGGCTATTCCTATACTGAACTTGCACGCATATATTACTCTCTATCTTTCTTTATGTAAGGCCAAAAAACTACGGTTTTATAGTATTTCACATATTATAAGTAAGAAGCTTGGTATTAGTTCTTTCTCAAAGCTGAAATGCATGTATCCTGCAGATCTTTGCATGGAATGACTTGGTTTGCAAAGACTGTAAGTTTGCTATGCAATAGGATGAGACCTTGCAAGCTTTGTAAACCAAGGTTTGCATTTGTCCGTGCAACAGGAGAAGGCTAACGAGATGAGAAGTGAGTGTAGACCGTGCAGAATTTGACAAGTTGTTTTTTGATCATGCTTTGCTGACAAATAGGTGGAAAACATTTCTGCAAACCTGCTGCAAAACCCACAAGCTGGTAAACAATAAAAGAAAGAATATACTAGAAAATAGATGTCAATAGACCCCTGAACTAATAATCTGAGAGTACCTCCAGCAATTTCTGGAAAACACCCATATTTGGGCCAGGAAGAATTAGATAATTCAATTTATTTTTGGAAGGGTATAAAAGGTAACCCTCCCACCCCCATAGTGTGCAAAAGGGGTATTTAAAGCCCTGAAATTTGCAAAGGGGTTGAAAGACAGTTACCTACCTTTTTCTGTAGCTGTCGTTCTTCGAAATGCGTGCTCATGCCTACTACAATTAGGTCAACTCCAATCAGGTGTGTGTGCATGCGCGCACAGCTGCTGGCAGATTTTTCCCCTAGCAACACTTGTGGTCAGACAGAGCCCCCTGGAGTCGCACACTTATAGCACTACATATAGTAGCTCGCCAACCACTCCGCCTTCAGTTCCTTCTCATGGATCCGACGGAGGGGAAGTGGACGGGTTTGGAGTAGACGTGAGCACACATCTCGAAGAACAACAGTTACAGAAAAAGGTAGGTAACCGCCTTTCTCCTTCAAGTGGTGCTCATGTTAACTCCAATTAGGTGATTCCCAAGCTTCAGATGGAGGTGGGGTCAGTAGTCACAGTGAAGCCAAATTAAGCACTGCCCTGCCCACTGAGGCGTCGTGCATTGCCTGGTGAGAAATTGTGTAATGCGCCGTAAAAGTGTGTATAGACATCCATGTTGCCGCCTTGTAGATGTCCTCTATAGGGACCTTGGCATTAAAGGTGGCAGAGGCTGCCTGAGCTCTTGTAGAGAGTGTGGCATGACCTCTGGAGGAGAGCTGGATGCGTGCAAGTAGCATGCTCTAATGTATGAAGTGATCCAGTTAGAGATGGTTTGGAACAACATGAGTTGACCTCTCATTCTGTTGCAACCGCCACGAATAGCTGGTGGGACTTTCAAAACGACTTGGTCCTTTCTAAGTAGGACGCTAAGGCATGGCAAACATCCAGCGAATGCAGCCTCACTTGGCGTCTCGATGTGTGAGGTTTCAGGTAGAAGACCAGGAGAAAAATATCCTGGTTAGCGTGAAACTGAGATACAACCTTTGGTAGGAAGGCCGGGTGGGGTCGGAGGCGGACTTTGTCTTTGAAAAACACCAGATATGGGGGATCGATAGTGAGGGCCTGGAGTTCAGATACCCTCCTGGCTGACGTAATTGCGATCAGGAAAGCTACCTTCCCCTGGCAACCAGTTCAGACCTATATTTATTGTGGTTCAAATGGGTGCATGGTTAGAATGTTAAGGACCAGGTTCAAGTCCCACTGCTCAACCGGGGCCCTGACTTGGGGGAATTTCCTTGCAAGGCCTTTCATAAATCTGGTTCACGATGGGGGTGGAAAAAAGCAACCAACTGTCAATTCGGTCATGGAAGGCTGAAACTGCCGCCAAGTGGTCTTTCAAGGATGTGACCGATAGGCCTTGCTGTTTCAGGTGTAATAAATATTCCAAGATCTGAGGAACATCGCAGGACATTGACACTAGTGATTTTTCTGTGCATCACAAGGAGAAGTGCCTCCATTTGGCCAGGTAAGTCGATCGGGTAGACCGTTTCCTGCTTTCTAGGAGTATCTGTTCAACATATTCATCAATGATCTAGATGAGGGAATAGATTGCATTCTCAGTAAGTTCGCGGATGACACCAAGCTGGGGGGACCAGTAGACACGTTGGAGGGCAAGGACAGGATTCAGGGAGACCTAGATAAATTGGAACAGTGGGCCAGTAGAAATCTTATGAGGTTCAATAAGGACAAGTGTAAAATCCTGCACATGGGACAGAAAAACCCCATGCACCGCTACAGGCTGGGAAACATTCAGCTAAGTAGCAGCAGTGTAGAAAAGGACCTGGGGGTCATGGTGGATGGAAAGCTAGATATGAGTCAGCAGTGTGCTCTTGCTGCCAAAAAGGCCAAAGGCATACTGGGCTGCATCAAAAGAAGTATTACCAGCAGATCAAGGGATGTGATCATTCCCCTCTATTCTGCACTGGTGAGGCCACATCTAGAATACTGTGTTCAGTTTTGGGCTCCCCACTACAAAAAGGACAGGGACATGCTAGAGAGAGTCCAGTGGAGGGCAACCAAAATGATTAAAGGGCTGGAGCACAACCCCTATGAGGAAAGAGTGAAAGCATTAGGCTTATTTAGTCTGCAGAAGAGAAGATTGAGGGGGGATTTGATAGCAACCTTCAACTACTTGAAGGGATGTTCTAAGGAAGATGGAGCTTGACAGTTCTCGGTAATAACAGAGGACAGAATGAGGAGCAATTGTCTCAAGTTGCGGTTAGGGAGATCGAGGCTGGATATTAGAAAAAACTTTTTTACTAGGAGAGTGGTGAAGCCTTGGAATGAGCTGCCGAGAGAGGTGGTGAAATCTCCCATCTTTGGAGGTGTTTAAGGCCCGGCTGGACAAAACCATGACTGGGATGGTTTAGTGGGAGTAGTCCTGCCTCTGGCAGGGGGTTGGACTAGATGACCCATGATGTCCCTTCCAACCCTATGATTCTATGATTCTCTCTCTCTTACCAGGCTAGGGCACTGCAGCTCGCTAGCGTTTAACCATGGAGTGGCCACACTGTCAGATGGAACGCTTTAAGGTTCTGGTGCCACGTGGAGCCTTTGCTCTGGGACAGTAGGTCTGGAGGCATTGGTAGCGTTATGGGAGTTGCCACCAGGAGGTCGAGCACTGTAGAAGACCAATGCTGGCAAGGCCATGCTGGAGCTATAAGGCTGACTGACGCTCTGTCTCTCTTTATTTTCATCAAAACCTTACCCATCAGGAGAAAGGGAGGGAAGGTATACAACAGTTGGTCCTTCCAAGGTAGATGGAAGGCATCGCTCTTCGAGAGGGGGTCCAAACCTTGGAATGAGCAAAAATCTTGGCATTTGTTGTTGATGCTGGTCTCAAACAGGTTGACTAGGGGAGTACCTCACTGCTGGAAGATGGAATGCACTATGTCTTCCTTCAGTGACCACGTGTGTGGGCGAATGGACTGGCTGAGTGAGTCCACTAGGTGATTCTGTATCCCCGGAAGGTATGCAGCCTCCAGACTTATAACAAAAGGGATGCAAAAGTCCCAAAGTTCCATTGCCTCCTTGCAGAGGAGGTGGGAGCAGGCTCCACCTTGCCTGTTTATATAAAACATTGTCGCGATGTCTGTTTTCACAGCAATGTGGTGGCCCTTTAGCTTGTCTTTGAATGTTTGGCAGGCCAGACAGACCACTTGAAGCTCTCTGACATTGATGTGGGCCGATCTGTCCCGACACGACCAATGACCCTGTATTGACAGGGGCCCCAGATGAGCTCCCCACCCCGTGTCTGAGGCATCCATTAGTAGTGTGAGCTCTGGGAGGGGTGTCACAAAAGGTACACTGGCACAAACTACTGTTTTGTTCATCCACCAGTGCAGAGAGTCCAATACTTTGCTTGGCATGGAAATTACCAGATCTAGGTTGTTGGTGGATGGGTGAAAAACTGAGGCAAGCCATAACTGAAGTGGTCTCAGGTGAAGCCTGGGCATTGGCACCACATGGATACAAGCCGCTAAGCGCGTGCTGAGAGGTGGATCTGGAGCAGCTTCGAGTCGAGGACACAGACTCTGCTTCTGATTCCAAAGGTGAATGAGACCTCGGAGACCACGGTGGTGCCGATGATCGCAGTACCGGCAAATGGGGTGGTGGGCACGGTAGCGGGGTGGGCTTGCCTTGCGAATGTGAGAGTGTCGGCACCAGGGTTACCCTCTGGATTTCTGTACTTTCTATCAACTCCCTCGCAGCCTCAAATGTTTCTGGTGTCGATGGGGAGCGAACTACTTATACATCCTCGGCGAGGTCTACTGGTAAAGACGGTACTGGTACCAAGGTAGGTGTCCGAACTTCCTTTGGAGGAGGATGCTTTGGTGCTGGACATGGTGGCTGGTGGCCCAGCATGGGTCTCATCGCACCGGAGTCCTTCTCCCTCTGTTTATGAGGGGATTTACCCCTGTCCGCTCGTTGTTTCTTCTTAGGCACAGGGGATCGTGAGCGGTGCTGCAGTTGTTTGGAGGGAGGTGACTTACGTTGCCAGGAGTCTCCCAGTACTGATGTTTTACTGGTGACCGCGGTGCTTTTTCCTGATGCTGCGCCAGTCGATGGGTCAGAGGCTGATGAGGACGGTTTAAGTGCCTCCTCCATAAGGAAGATCTTCAGTCTCTGCGACCAGTCCTTTAGAATTCTGGCTTTGAAACCCTTACAAAAACAGCACTTCTCTTGAAGGTGCGCCTCGCCCAGACTCTTTAGGCAAACAGAGTGAGGGTCACTCTTCGGCATGGGCTTTTTGCACCTTTCACATGCCTTAAAGCCTGGAAAACCAGGCATTTCCCTCAAGAAGTAAAGGAGGGGAGAAAGGGTTGTGAGAAAAAGGGGAGGGGGGACCCCCAAGGGGATAACACAGCTAACTACACAACTAGATCACTAACTGTCTAAAGGGAAGTTCTCTAAAGAGAGAAAGAGCCAACTAGCCGCCATGGCAGTGAGAAGGAACTGAAGGGGGAGTGGTCGGCGAGCTACTATATACAACGCTATAAGTGCACAACTCTAGGGTGCTCCGTCTGACCACGGGTGTTTGCTAGGGGAAAAATCTGCCAGCAGCCGTGCACAAGCGCGTGCGCACACCTAATTGGAGTTGACGTGAGCACCACTTGAAGGACAAGCTTCCAATTTCCAGCCGCTGAATTCAGACAACACAAGAGGAAAAGGCACAGGCCTACAGCTATGCTTTACCTGACTTCTTTCAGCTAGGTATCTTTGTTTTATTTTAGTTGACTACTTTTAGAATGGTTAGTTCAATACTTCAACTTGTCTTCACTTCGAGTGTGAGTATAACTTTTACAATTGTATCTTAAAGACAGGAAATCTTAGTGGCAGTACTGCTTATAGTCATTATGGAAGGCTATGTCTACACTTAGAGTTTCAACTCGAATTAGTCAGTATGAACTAATTATTAATTTGAATTCAGTCAATTCGAATTGACATGGCCACACTAGAAAATCCAATTCAAATTGGCATGTCCATGAACAGGACTTGCTAGTTCTAATTAGGTAGGGAGCACTATTGTATAGTGGCTAATTCGAACTAACAGTGAGTTTGAATTGACATGGCCACACTGGGTCAATTCGAATTACTCAGTTTGAATTGCCCCTGACTTCGAAGTCAAACAAGATTGTACCAATTCGAATTCAGCTTTCATCAATTCAAACTGAGGAGTTCCTCAGTTTGAATTGAGGAAAGCCAGTGTGTCCATGCACTAAATACAGTTTGAATTGATGACAATCAGATGGAATTCAGCTCTAAGTGTAGACAAACGCGAAATGTATTGATGTATTTCTTTACCATTTATTCCACACTGTATTCGTTTGTATTCTTATCCGTCACTTGCTGTATGCAGTCTCCTTGACTGAGTTTTCGGCGAGAAAGTCCTACTTAATTAACTTAGTAAATCTGGACTAAGAACACTTGTCCTTCAAATTGGTCTGTCAAATCTATATTGGCTATCCCAAATTCCTAAAGAACCACAGAATATGGCTACACGAGGCCAGGGTCGTAACTACGAAAGGGCCAACGGGGCTTTGTCCCGGGGGTGCCGGAGCGGTTCAATAGAGCCACTCATTTAAAAGGTGCGTTTCGCAGCGCTGCCCCAAGCGCTGCTAATGGCAAGGGGCGCATTCCAATCGGAACATGCCCTGGGTGGTGAAACAGCACGTTATGGCTCTGCAAGGGGCTGCTCTCTGTTCATAGAAATTCAGTTGAGTACGTGGCACACTTGAAATAGGAAGTGCAAATTAAACTGACCAAAGGCAAGCCATCCCTCACTGAATGCTGTTCCACTGGGGCACAGTTAAAACAAAAAGGACTCAAAGTAAGGACCCACACCTTCACAAATGAGAGATTAACTGACTGTTCACAGCAATACTATATGAAAGCAAACTTTCAAAAATCCCCAGTGAGGGATGCTCAGCCAACTTAGATTCATATACCCAAGTTTATGGCTAACTCCAGTCCTCGATTACTAATGCTTCATAGTAATTCAATTGCTGGCAAACTGCCGCAATAAGCCAATAATTGGGTGGATAAGAATAATTTTAAAATATATTTAAATCACAATTTATGCTTTTTAAAAATTTGAATCATGTTTTTATTGCTAGTTCTTTACTTTCTACATTACAATCTTAAATTGTTATGGTGGATTTTTTTTTCTTGTGTCTTCAATTAGTTTCCAATTGCCGCCAGAATTTCAGATTTTACATTTCTGATAATTACCCTCTTAGTTACCTTTCCCAAGATCGCACAGTGAGTGAAGGTCACAATCAGTAGTTGTGGTCTCACTTCCTTACCAATACACTACACTGCTTCATCTTTCCAGCAGCATTTGTTCTCTTGTTTTGGTTGAGTACAGGTCCACATTAACCACTGATCTATGATATGTGATGGGAAACTGATTTTTTTTCCATAGCTCACAAATATTTTTTTGTACTCCATACTGCAGGAGCATTTTGTCACTACTACTGCATGTGTGGCTCAAAATTAAAACCTTGACAAAATGGCATGCACACACAATAGTTAGATTGGGTATGTCACAGCTGAACAATTCAAAGAGATACACTTCTTTTACTGCTGAATTTCCAAAGGGATAGCCGTGTTAGTCTAGTCCAGCAAAAAAAAAAAAAAAAAAAAGGAGGTTACTCACTTTCATGCAGTAGCTGAAGCTCCTCGAGATGCATGTTGCCGACATGCTCCACTCTGGGTGCTTGAGCGCAGCCACACCTAGGACCGGAGATTTTTAAGCAGTGGCTCTGGCCGTCGGGGAGGGAAGCGAAGGCACTCGCGGCAGCCGGCTCCATTTCGCGCCACTGCCGACATGCACCTGCAGCTCCCCTGCCGCCACATATCCTGCTTCTCCGCTCCTCAGTTCGTTTCTACCATGGAGACACAATGTTAATCAGGAATACTCCAAAGTAGAGGGGAGGAGGGCGGGTAGTGAAGCATGTCGGGAACATGCATCTCAAGGAACTTCGGCTACTGCATGAAGGTGAGTAACCTCCATTTCCTCCTCGAGCAGTGTTCCCAACCGCTCCACTCTGGGTGAGTATTTAGCAGTTGTCCTGTGTGGAGGCGGGAACTTCGGATTGTGTTCTATGCACAGCGCTGAGGATTGCATGGCCGACAGCTGTGTCCACGGAGGCCAGCTGTTCTAAGGCGTAATGGTTTGCGAAGGTGTCTGTTGATGACCAAGTGGCTGCCTGGCAAATGTCTGTTATTGGCACCTTCATGAGGAAGGCCAAGGAGGATGCGACTGCTCTGGTGGAGTGAGCACATATGGATTCAGGTAACTGCGTTCCCGAGTCATTATAGGCAGTACATATGTGGGAAGAAACCCAATGCGATAGTCTCTGTTTGGAAATGGGTTGCCCTCTGGAACATTCAACGGTGGAAACAAACAGTCCAGAGGTTTTCCTGAAGGGTTTGGTTCGTTCGAGGTAAAAGGCCAATGTTCTTCTTACATCCGACGTATGAAGGGCCTTTTGTTGTGGTGTGGAATGGGGCTTTGGGCAGAAGACTGGCAAATGTATTCCCTGGTTGAGATGGAAGGATGATGTAACCTTTGGTATGAACTTTGGGTGTGGTCAGAGTGATACCTTGTCGTTATAAAAAATGGTGTACGGGGGATACGCCATCAATGCTGCTAGCTCTCTGACACGTCTGGTCGAGGTGATTGCCACCAGAAAGGCTACTTTCATGGAAAGAAAAAGTAGTGAAGTGGTCGCCAAGGGTTAAAAGGGTGGCTTCATGAGGGCTCTGAGAACCCATGTGAGGTCCCATGGAATTGTCAGCGGTTTGACATGTGGGTATAAGTTTTGTAGGCCGAGCATAAATCTCTTTACCATGGGCTTGAGAAAACTGAAGTGCCCTCTCAGGGTTGGTAGAAGGTTGAGATAGCAGCTAAGTGGACTCTAATTCTATTAATGGAGATATTTGTCTCTTTCAGGTCTGCTAGATAGTCCAGGATGTGAGGAATCGGAGCAGTGATCAGATCGATGCGTAGACAGTTACACCAGGAGGAGAAATGGTGCCATTTCTGCAGGTAAGTTGTTCTCATTGCAGGCTTTCTGCTGTTTAATACTGTGATAAGGTCAGGCCAGAGGATTACAGAAGGGTATAACAGGGCAGGTATGTGAGCCCTAGGCTGGTAAAGGCCCTTTTCCCTGGCTGCAAAGAAAAGGTTTCTGCAGGCTAATTACAGACTCCAGCACCCAATCAAGGGCTACCCCAGGCCTATAAAGGCTGCTTCCACTAGAAGCAAAGGGGGAAAAGAGCTGAGGCTGCTGCTCAGCTTGGAAGTTCCCCAGCCTGAGGAGGAAATTGTTTCCCCCCTGCCTCAGCCAGAGCCAGAGCCAGAGAGTTAGCAGCTTGCCCTCCTATTGCCCTGAAGGTTTTTAGCTGGGACCCAGGGCCAAGGAAAGAGGAGAATGAGGAAGGTACCTCATAGGCTGCCAAAAGCCCAGAGATCTCCCTGGGCTGGGGCAGACTGAACTGTGGCCAATACCACCTGGAGAGAAGGTCTGGACTGTTGGGCCAGGCCTCACTCACCCCTTCCCTCCAGAAGGGGGGTGACCTTGCCACAATACTATCTGTTTTACTGTATTAGAACACTGATTCTATAGAGACTTGAACCATCCAGGTTCCAAGCCGTCAAATGGAGGCGTTCTAGGTAGAGATGTATGACTGTTCCATTGTTCTGAGAAAGTAGGGTTGGTGGGACAGGTAAGGTGATCAGTGGTGTTTTGGACATTCATTGTAGGTGAGTGTACCATATTTGTTGGGACCAAGCTGGTGCTATTAATATTACTGTTGCTTTGTCGTGCTGTATTTTGTGAAGGGTTTTCAGAATCAAAGGTACTGGAGGGAAGGCGTATGCTCTTATGTTGCCCCAGTCTATGAAGAAGACATCACCTCTCGATCCCTGGCCTATGCCCCCTCTGGAGCAGTAGTGTTCACATTTCTTGTTTCCAGCATTGGTGAAGAGATCTATGGTAGGGAAGCCCCAGCACCTGAAGATGTGGTTTATTATGTCGTTCCTGATTTCCCATTCGTGTTGATGCGTGAATGAGCGACTGAGGAAATCTGCTATCGTGTTGTCCTTTCCAGGGAGATACTCTGCTAATATGTGTATCGCGTTGTCTATACACCAGTTCCATAGTGTCAATGCCTCTAGACAGAGGGGCTGTGATTTGGTTCCCCCCTTGGCGGTTGATATAGAACATTGTTGTTCGATTGTCAGTTCGGATCCTCACGTGCTTTCCTGAAATCATGGGGAGAAAGTGATGACAGGCTTTTCTGATTGCTCTTAGTTCCAGTACATTTATGTGCAGGGATGTCTCTGTAAGAGACCATCTACTCTGAGCTTCCTGTTCCTGCATGTAGGCACCCCAGCCAATCATGGAGGCATCTGTGGTTATTAGAATGTCTGGTTGCAGTGGGGTGAAGGGAACCCCGTGTGATAAAATAGTATGATCTATCCACCATGATAGGAATTGTTTGATTATTGTGGGGATATACAGGCAGCGTGCTAAGGAAGGGCATCGTGTTTTTAACTGTCGAAGGAACCATAATTGCAAGGGATGCATGCGGAGTCGAGCATACTGTACAAGATAGGTAGTAGCTGCCATATGACCCACCATCTGCATACATCTGTGGAGTAGAAACTAGTGGTGACTCTTGAATCATAATGGCCAGTTGTTTGATATTGTGGATCCTGTCAAAGTGAGGGAAGGCCCTTGCTAGTGGAGAATGAATTCGTGCTCCAAAGAACTGTATCTCCTGAGCTGGTATTAGGGAGAACTTTTTGTGATTTATGGTCAATCCCAGGGAAAGGAAAAGGTCCACTGTTGATTGGACAACATGCTCAGTCTCTTGGAGTGTGGATCCTTTTATGAGGAAATCATCCCGGTAGGGGAAGATGGAGATGCCTCGTTTGTGTAGCCAGACTGTCACTGGGGCCATAAGTTTTGAGAACACCCTTGGTGCAGTTGAGAGCCTGAAGGGAAGTACTGTATATTGGTAGTGATTGTTCATAAGGCGCAATCTTAGGAACCTCCTGTGTGCATGGTGGATCACAACATGAAAGTAAGTGTCCTTCAAGTCAAGAGAAGCCGGCCAATCTCACTGTTGTAGTGATGGTAGTATGGCATCCAGGGTCATCATCTTGAACATATTTGTTTGCACATAGTTGTTCAGTTGTCTTAAATCTAGCATGTGTCTCCAAATCCCTGTTTTCTTTTCTGTTAGAAAATATGGAGAATAAAAGCCCTTTCCGCAATGTTTGCCCGGAACTGGCTCTATTGCTCCAATATACAACAGATTTTGGACCTCCCCCTGCAGTAGTTGTACGTGATTGGGGTCCCTGAAAAGGGACGGAGAAGGGTAGTGGGATAGTGGGTTGGAAATGAAGGGAATGAGGTATCCCTTCTGTATGATTTCTAACGCCCATCTGTCTGATGTAATGCTTGCCCATTAATGGATAAAGGGCTGCAATCTGTTGTTGAAAATTTGAGGTTGTAGAGGTGATTGGTGGTGTGGAGATTGGTTGAACATTCCCTTGACGTGCACATCAAAACTGTTGTTTCGAGTTGCTTCCCTGCAAGTTTTGTGAAGGTTGGTTAGTTTGCCTTCTGCGCTGGGATTGGCGAGGTTTATGTCTAGAATAATCTGATCCTCGTTTAGATTGCTTTTGGTAAAATTTCGGTGCATATCCCATATTTCTGGAGTACCTCTTCTTAAAAGGTGGAGGGTAAATTCCTAGGGTCCGAAGGGTGGCCCTAGAGTCCTTCAAAGTATGCATGACGTCGTTGGTTGTTTTGCCAAAGAGGTTGTCCTTGTCAAACAGGAGATCCTCTATAGTATTCTGCATTTGTTTAGGCAGCTCCGTGGCCTGTAGCCAGGAAGCTGTAGCGCATTATAACTGAAGTAGCTAATGTCCTGGCTGCTACATCGGCCACAACCAGGGATGCTTGGAGAGCCATTCTGGCAACCAGTCTGCCCTCTTCGGTCAGGCTGTCAAACTGCTCTTGTTCATCCTAGGGAATGAAGTGTGAAAATTCCCCGATTTTAGTATAAAGATCATGGTTGTAGTTCGAGAGAAGTGCTGTATAATTAGCAATTCTTAACTGAAGAGCTGCTGATGTATATACTTCTTTCCCCAGATTATCAAGTTTCTTGTTATCTGTATTCGTGGAATTGGTTTTTGAGTACAAATGTTTGTATCTCTGGTTGGCTGCTTCTATTACGAGGGAATTCGGCTGGGGGTGTGAGAATAAGAACTCATTACCCTTAGGGTCGATAAAGTATTTTTTATCTGCTCGTCTGTTTGATGGAGGAACCAATGCCAATGTCTGCCATATGACATTAGCAGGTTCCATAATGCCAGGGTCCATTGGCAATGCTAGCTTCGTGGACCCTGCAGCCTGGAGCATCCTATACAGTTTATGTTGAGTAGTTTGATCTTCATTAAGTGTGATCTCCATGCTGTGGGCAGCTCTTGTGAATAGTTCTCTAAACTGTTTCAATTCATCAGCCTTAGAGTGGTAAGGAGGGTCACTTGTGCTGTCCTGCGACTGTGTTGGTGATGCTATTTTAGGTGCTAGTGACCGTTGCGGTTGGTGTTGCTGTTGGGTGGTTATTAGTGATTGTTGTAAGCCTCCCCCTGCTTGGAGACTATTAGGTAGCAATTGGCAGGTGCCAAATGGTGACCAGATATTATAATTTACTCCTGGTATTTTAGGTTGTGGATGGAAGATCCATGGTGGATGCGGCCATTGCCAGGTCGTGGCTGGGTTTGCCAGTGGAGGCTGACTAATTTGTTGAGTAGGTAATTCAGGCTTTGTAGTGCATGAAGCCTCAGATGAGGAATCGTTGTGGAGAGGCAGATAATGAAGATGGACTGCTATCCGATGAGTCTGTCTGGAATAATGGAGATAAGGGGGAGTATTGGACCCGAAGGTCCTCTTCCCGGTCCATATGTTTAGTTTTCTTTTTATGCTTGCTATGGTGGTGCTGTGGAGAGCTCTATCCCACAGTCTGCTGCAGTGGCGCAGATATGGTTGTCAGGATCTCAATCTGCTGTGGCAACAACTGAGCATTATTTGAATCAAGTGCTGGTGCTGGTGATAAGTAGAGCAGCACGAGGTTCTGCACCAGAGTCGGAACCGCGCATGGCAATGAGGCTGAATTGGGTGCCAGCGGTGCAGTTGTTAGCGGCGCCGTTTCTGTAGGCAACGCACTCGGTGCTGCTGAGGTAACCGGCACCACTTTGGGATCTGTGGCTTTGCCGGAGAACTGCTTTGTTTTGTTGCCATGTTCAGAGGCTCTCTTAGTGACTCTTGGCTCTGTACCTTTAGATTTTTTTGTAGGTACCAGAGATGAGAGAGTCAGGTGTCTCTTTTGACCTCCCTCAGGTGACTGAGGAGAGGCAGCAGGATCAGAGGCTGGTCTGAGAGAGCCTTCAAGGAGCAGGAGTTTAAGTTTCCTTTCCCATTCTTTCCTTGCCCGGGAAGTTAAGTTGTGGCAGTTATCACATTTGTGGGCTAGATGGCTTTCTCTGAGGAATTTAATACAAGAGTCTTGTCCATCGGAATTTGGCACTGCCTCCTTAGAGGAGGCACAGCGCTTAAAGCCAGACGGAGTCAGCATGTTTGCTCCATCCGTGGTTACGTTATTATCTTTTACCTATCTATCTACATAAACATCTTTTCTCTCTTTTCTTTTCTTTCTTTCTTCTTTTGTTTTGTTTTTGGTTTTGGTTTTGGTTTTTTCAGGAGAAGGGGAGAGCCAGAGGATTCCGTCCAAAGGCAGCGACAGTTGAAAGGAACTGAGGAGCGGGACACGTGAAGGCGGGGGAGCTGCAGGCGTGCGTCAGCAGCAGCGCGAAATGGAGCCGGCTGCTGTGAGCACCTTCGCTCCCCTCCCCCATGGCCAGAGCCGCTGCTTAAAAATCTCCAGTCCTAGGTGTGGCTGCGCTCGAGCACCCATAGTGGAGCAGTCGGGAACACTGCTCAAGAAGGAACAAGGAGTCGTGTGACACCTAAAGACTAACAGATTTATTTTTCGCATGAGCTTTCAATGGAGAAAATCCCACTTCATCAGATGCTTCGCAGATCGGTGAACTTATCTGCGAAGCATCTGACGAAGTGGGATTTTCTTCCACGAAAGCTCATACGAAAAATAAATCTGTTAGTCTTTAAATGCCACACGACTCCTTGTTATTTTACTGCTGAAGTCACTGAAATACCCTGTGAGTTAAAATCTCTTATTAAAGTTACAGAAAGGTAACTAAAGAAAAGTACAAATGGAGACATATAAAACCCTGTCTCAAAATCTTGCCTTTGTCAGCTTTTCACTGATTTCTGATACAGAAGTCACACAGGGCAACATTTTCCAGCATTAGGCATTGTTTAATTCTATCTTCATATATTGCTGCTGAAAATTTTATTTTAATCTGTAATCGCTGACACAATGCACGATACATATTTTTAGAAAAACATTATTTTTGCTAAGGGAAAAGATTCTGCATTGATTAACAAAGCCTGTTCACTGTTAACTAACTCCAAAATGGCAGAACCCAGGCATCTTAATTTCAAGATTATGTTTGACCATTAATTCAGATCTAACAAAGTTCTTAGAGGCTGTAGAGCCATCTCTGTTGTAACCCTGGAAGTTCTAAACAGTAATGGAAATTTGCCTACATATTTATATAGCTATTAGTTATGAGATTTTCAGTGACCTTTGACTGTCAAAATGTGTCAAACTCTTAAAAGCAATTACACAGTAAAAATAAAAACAGGTTCAGTGCAACTGGGATTAATGAATACATAACTTGGAGAGTTCAATTACTTCATATGACTTCATCACTCAGAAAGTAATGATCAACACAAACCCTTACAAACAGAAATCAAGCCAGGATTTAAAAACCATTACGCATAAGAAAACTGATGTGTCAAATAAAAAGTGATACACACATATAAATACCATGCATTTTTTATTACCTTGTGTGCCTACTATAGGTATGCCCAAGTTAACTTTAATGATATACCTGTCTTTATTTACTTCTTGCTGTAATGTGCGATACCAGACTAGCAGGGTATACTGCATATTTAAATATCCAAAGAAGTGACAATTGACCGGAAATAAATTGTACAGTAGAAGTTAATAATATGGTACAATACTGAACAATCTTAAAGTAAGTAATCATCATTGTTCTGATACATAGTAAAACAATTTTTTTACATCAGACATTTGGGATATGGTCATTTTGGGCCTAAAGCAACATAAATGTTATAACAGACTATATCCATTTTGCAACAAGTAGTTTATAACATAGCACAGTATGTAGAAAAAATATATACAAAACTACAGCTAGAAAAGTGTTATGTATCAGTAAAAAGATGAAGAGGCTGGCTTTTAGCCACTGAAATACAATTAAATTTTATAAATAACTGTCTCCATATATTTTTCCTACTATTTTTCAAAAGCACTGAACGTTCATACCTTCCATTAATGTCTATAGAAGGAGTCAGTACTTAGCAGCTAGACCAGGAATCTGCAGCCTGTGGCTTCAGAGCTGCTTGTGGCTCTCTGGCTGCCTCCATGTGGCTCCAGTTGCAGCCACCCCCACCACCAGGAGTCCCCACAAGTGGTATGCTCCTGACTCCACCTCTGGCACAGGGGAACTCTGCAGATGGTGTAGTGATATGCTTGTAAAAGGTTGTGAATTTAGAGACTCCCTAGCACGGGCCATTGTTGTGTAAATTGGGAGACGTGCCCCAGAGAAGATTTAACATGGCTGCTCCCAGGTACACACCTGGATACCTGTCTGTATGATTAAAGTTCTATTCCTTACTCATTCTGTAGTATCATCTTTAATGAACCCTCAAGATCATTACAGATGGCTCATACCAGGCTCTGGGCTCCCCCCTGCCATTGGGGGACCCTGCAGGGGCCCCACTCCAAATTCCACCCCCTCCCACCCACCAAGGGACTCTGCAACAAGACTCCACTCCCAGCTCCCCACACCGGCAGGCTACACCACTGTAGCTCTCAAAAGACTTGGCTATTCTAGGAATTTTTTAAAATGGCTCTTCTAATCTTTTGGGTTGCTGACCCCTGAGCTATATAAATCAACTCCCTCATGCTTTAACAGTGGAAGAAACTACCAACAAGGATACATCAATAAATTAACACAGTAAAGTTAAGCATTTGTACAGATGTAGAAAAGTGCAGGTACTGTTGTATAAATATATCCTTTTTTAAATGTTAGCATAATCAAAAACATGCCTTTCCACCAGATTAACTGCATGACTAGGACAAATGCTCTCACTGTGAAAGAGCAAATATTCCATGCTCCTTTAACTGACAGCTAAGCAAACCCCAACTGCAAATCTTTAGTCCTTCAAGGAGACTTCCAACAAAAACAGAGAAGACAAACCTTGTTATTATTCCCAATGTTACTGTGGTATCTTATAGCCCCTGACATACCTATATTTAGCTTGCATGCATATTTTACCCTCTATTTTATTTAATATATGTATATCTTTCTTTAAAAGTTTAAGAAATCCTGGTTTTATAGTATTATACTTAAGGTAAGTTAGCACAACTTTTATATTAGGAGATGATAGGCGCAGGACCTACAGGCCTTGTTGCAGAAATGACAAGTCCATATGCAATAGCTTTGCAATAAGATATAGTGGACTTAGCTGTGAAGTTAAATATCAGACACAGGTGGGTCTTTGTTCCACAGTCTTTGATAAAAGCACCCAGATAATATATGGGTCAACAGGTGAACAACAACTCAGTAACAACTCGAGATGAGGCCCTTGACATTTTTGTAGAACACTGCAAAAACCACAAAATTCATACACAAGAAAAGGGAAAAGGTGATAAGGCATATTCTAGTAGGGAAAATACATCATTTATACACATGAACCCTTTAAACAATGACATAAAGGTTCCCTTACAATTTTGGGGTGAGGACCCATATTTGGGTGAGGACGAGTGAGATAATTTACTTTGTTTTTAGAGGGGTATAAAGGTACAGAGCTTGTAATGTGTGAGAAAGAAGCATTTAAGGCCTTAGGATTTGGAGAGCAACGAAGCTTCCATTTCATCAGATATGAGCTTAAGTTTCTCAAGAAAAGGTCTTCACAGACCCATCTGCTTTTTCATAGCTAGTCTTTATTGTTTTATCCTAGTTAAGTATATTAGAGTTGCTAGACTCTGCACTCCAACTGAAGTATCAACATTTTTACTCCAGGGGAGTGTAAGTATAAGCAACTATAAGCTGTTTTATAGAAAACATAGCTTATTACAGCCTGTTATCAACTATACAGGATTTCCTAGATGCACTGAGGTATACACTGGTTATTTCATTGTACGTTTATCAATTAATATTCTTATCAATTATATGCTGCATACTGTTAACAATAAAGAATTGTTATAAAATACCTTAAAGAATTGATGCACTTCTGATAATTCCCTGGGGAGTCTACGGTAATTTGGTTTTAATTTTGGTTTATCTGTGGTCAAGTTAGGACCAGAATCTACATCCTTTAAACCAGCTTGATAAAATACAGATTAGCTATTCAAAATTCCAAAGTAATTACAGAATTTGGCTACAATCTAACATTCCTTCAGTCTGTAGTATAGTACATCAAATCTGTAAAATCTAAAATTGAATAGTAAAAGGTTTTACTGCTCTTCTACAGGTATTATTTGAAACAGCACAAATCAACTCAGAAGTGGCGAAACCTTTGTCAACCAACCAATTAGTTGCCTCATTTAACTATCACCAATTTTATACAGCTGAAGAATGCCTGTGAAATTCTTTACTATCATAGTGGTCACAAATTCTACTTAAGGAAGGGACATTTGAAAGAGGACAGAGGGAAGGAAAAAAAAAACCACAGGGATAAGAGGGAGTATAGAACAGAATATCTAAAAACTAATCAATCAATATCCTTCAAACCTTTCTGGGCCAAACTCTCCCAGGTGCAATTTCATCTCATGGAGACTTGAAAATCAAGTTAAGTGTGGGGATACCACACAGAGTGCCGTAACTTACTATATGTAAGCTTCAAGAAATTCCACTTCGCTTTATATTACAGTTTGTATTATATTCTGGTAGCAACTCCGGAGTTACGAGTGTGCTGCAGTCTCCACTTAGAGCAGAACTAAAATCTGCTGTTTTACAATTCAGTGGATTCCATTCCAGATTTGGCAGAATCACCCACCAAAGGTGAATTCATTTTCTAGTTCCAAAGGGGTAGATCTGTTAGTCTAGTTCAGCAAAACAAAAAAGGATTAGACTTGCTGGGACCCAGGGCAGAAAGCTAAAGCCGAAACCCAAGTTTAAATGAGCAGAAACTTGCGGTCTGCTAGACAAACCAGCCTCCTGAAAGTGGTACAGTAGTCTGGAAACGTTGAGAACCAGTGCTCTAGACGACTGAAAAATACTTTGTTCCTCCCTCTAAATAAATTAAATACAAACCTTACACTTATTCCCTCAAGTAAAAGTCTGTGCAAACTTTATTATGTACCCTGAAGGCTGGGTTTTGTCAGACCACTGAAGGTCAGGAAATTCCACAGTAGTGGAACCACCACCAAGAATCCCTCTGCTCTGAATTTGGGGAAAGAAGAGAAATATCAGGGGCTGGGAATCCTCCCAAGCCATTCCTCCTCTGAAATATATATTCATTTTGTTCTCCATAAATCAGTCTCTGAATCTCCTTCTTAAACCTTTGCAAGAATCTGCAGTGCGCCTGCAACTTCCTGACCTGGATACAAGACCCCATTTGCCTCTCAAATCTCTTGCATATGGTTTAGCTGCTCTGTTCTTTACCAGTGTTGCTAACTTCAACAAACACATTTTGTCTACTACTACAAGAGAGATCTCTAGTCAAAACATAATAAATTCCTGCCTTCATGTGAGTTTGAGAACATGATACCCACCCAAATGATAGCCAGTAGCTTAATGGATGATGAATTCTAGTCTTAGCACTAATCACTGACTGCTCTTATTTCTGTATCCTTTACAGTCCATTTCATCAATCAAGTCAGACCTAAGTACTTGCCTTATGGGAGGTGATTATCATTCAGACCACATATAGTGGTCTATGAATGTGCTACTTCCTCCCTGCTAAAAGATCTTGTTCTTTAGCTCAATCAAGTGGTACAGGTTCAAAGTTCTGCATGCTCAGTCCCCACCCGTGACCTAAACAGGGGGGACTGTTACACTTGCCATTATGATAAATGGAATAATGCCTAGGCCATGCTCTGCCCCAGGAGCTAGAAATTCAAGCTAATAATCTTAATACCTAAACATTCCCCTACACACTTACAAACAGATAGAAAACTACTGAATTTTTGGCAGCCCATACATGAGATGAGTTTGGCAGGTCTCTGTTCCAGTTCCCATGTGTCAAACTCACCACTATGCTTTGCAGAGGGTTGTAAACTATTCAGTGAAGGGAATGTTTAGGATGTATTTGTACAATAGTGCCACCCGCCCATCTCTATCAGAAGTAGAATAAAAGAAAGAGCGTCTTAATTGAAAAGAGAAGTATACTAATAGGTCATTACTCTCTTCCCTATGATAAGAAGTGCACCAACATCAATGAAGAATGCAGTAGATGAGGTCACTTAACACTTAGTTGGTAGAACAACTCAATGATTTGTCACTACATAACCAAACTGCTCTAGTTTGCTTTTTGGTTTTTATACAATACCAGAAACCATTATACAGAGACCATACATAAACCTTTGCAATTAATACAATTACTGAGTCTGTTTTGTACAATTTCACAATATATAAGCAAGGAGATGACATTAATCTAGTACACTGTATTATACATGGCAGTATGAAACCCTTTTCTACTTACAATGAGATTATAGATCAAAACATTGGCAAGGGAGCGCAAGAGTAGAGACCCCCTCTCCATTATGACTGTGAAAGAGAAATATACACACAAAAAAAGAGATAAGGCTGCTTATTTTTTTAACTTAAACATTTTTTCCTAAAATTAGGTTAAAAAAAAACGAACACATTGTGTTTCACTAATCACCATTCCAATGGATTTGTTACATAAAGCTAAACATGCAAAAGGAAAGTTCTACATAATAAAGACATTCCATGAAAACCTCCTAATATGCCTGACCCAGAATAGCTCAAGTTAGATGCTTCTTCATTAAAATTTATTGAAATAGCGATAAGTCATAACACTAAAGCAAATAAACGACAGAACATGTACCTATATAACCATGATGGCATCGAAAGAAAACAATGGTTTACTGTGATCAGACAATGTTCTTAATATATACAGTGATTCTACTTATATATCTCCATTATTCTGGATACAATCTAAAAACTACCTTTCCTGAAAGTAGATAATTTAATAATATTGTGAAACATTTCACAAGATCATATGTTTTATATTTGACTCATCTTCCATCAAACATGAAGATAAAATACGCTTGGAAAATCAGAATGTTAGATTACTCTACAAGGTTGAAGCAGCAACCCATCAAGCAGACAAGTTTGCTCAAAAAATACACACCCTTTCCTTACAAAAATCTAATAAAAATGCTTAATGAAGGAAAATACAACAATTTGCACTGTGTTAAAAATCCTGCAAATACTATTCCTTTAAAAAGCAACAGAACAGATCTAATGCCTTGTTCTAGCTCCCAATTACTTAAGATTACCTTAAATATAGTGTTACAGAGACATGACTCTGAAGGCTAAGAGCCAGAAAGAAGACAGTACAAAATTCATAAAGAGAAATAACGTAGTAAGGTCAGATAAAACCTTACAATGTCAGGAAACTTCACAAGCAGACAACAGTAGGAGAGATCATGCAGTTTGAATGCTAGGGTGGCAAGTAAAAGGACAAATGAACCATAAACAAATTCTGTATTCAACAAAAGGTGTGAAGAAAATTACCTGACAAATATGAAAACAAGAGAAAAAAATAAACCAACTTTACTTGTCTGAAACAAGACAGAATTAAGAGATGCCCCTAGGGTTTTCAGTCACTTGAAATATTTGCTTCCTCTCCAGTCAAACAACTGTTATCTCTTCAAACTGACCAGATTCACTCAGAGTACATCTAATTCTAGACTATGGAGACTGTATGTCAACACAGCTCCATGGTGTTAGATGCAGTTCTCTTCCATCAACCCTAGCTGCATCCACTCCTGGGACTTTATTAGCACAGCTACGCCAGTCAAGGATGTGGTATTTTCACACCCTTGACCAAGGTAGCTATGGCAATACAACTTTTCAGGCTTAAGGATAAAAACATTTTTGAAGACATCATCATCTTCTAGAAGAGAACTGACATGGCTTAGACATTCGGGCACTTGAACAGTAGCTACTTAAGCATTTTTGAGAAGTTACACCTTTCTTGTACAAGTTCCAGAGGGGCAGCCACGTTAGTCTAGTAAAGCAAAAAAAGCAAAGTGTCTAAAGATTAACAGACTTATTTATCGCATGAGCTTTCGTGGGAGAATAAAATGCAGTCATAATAAGCAAGTGCAGAGAGGAGACTGGCATTTTCACCACTGTGTCACCTATACCTGCTTTGAGAAAGACCACGTAAAGAATCACAGAAATGTCCTCCTTCCTTATGGAAGGAATCCTTTGTCCACAACAGTTACCCACAGTGCAAGCTTTTAAGCAAAGGGAGCCTTAGGCCAGTGGTTCCCAACCTGTGGTCCACAGACTGCTGGGGGGCCACAGTTACTGCAAAGGGCCCAAGGGCATGCTGGGAGCTGGGGCTGGACTCTGCTGGGATCTGGGGTTGCCATGGAGAACCAGTCTTTTGGTGGCAGGGAGCTTCCCCCAGGCTGGGAGTTTTTAAAACTCCCACCCTGAACATGCTCAGATGCATGCTGAGGGAGAGCAGCCAGTGGTGTGGCCAGGTGCAGCAGCTCTGGCTGCCAGGTAAAGTGGGAGAAGAGGCCCTGGGGAGTATCGGGGATGGGTAACCAGTGAGGGGGGAGGGTCCAGAGAACAGGCTGGCAGGTGGGGAAGACTCCGGAGTTGGGGACAGAGGGTCATGGCCACAAGGGCTCCCACTCCCTGGCAAAGGCAGGGGAAGGGGAAGGGTCCATGGCAGCTCCTGCTCCCTGGCAAGGCAGGGGCTAGGGGAGGGCTGTGGCCACAGCATAGGCCAGATTCCTCTGGTGCAGGCCAGATTCTGCTTTGCGTCAGCACAGCTTCATCCCATCTACAGTAAGGGTGGCTGCACTTTTTTTTTTTTAAGGTTAGAAAGGGGTCCCCAGTCTTGGAAAGTTGGAAACCACTGTCCTAGACCACATCAGACTGAACATTAGGGCAACAGAATAAAGAAAAGACTTGTGAATGGCCAATTTGGGAACATTTTATGTATTGTCTTAACATGCCTGAATCTCAGAAAAATGCTCAGATAGGTGCCTTCAAAATGCAGCAGGTGAAGGTTCCTATAACTTCCACCCTTCATTTCAGGGGATCCCACAGGGAGACATGTATGTCAAATGCAAAGTCCAAGGATGTTGACCAGAAGCCAGTGTGAAGATAAACTTAGATCAAGACGTCCACAGAACCTAGCACCTGAAGTTTAGCTTGTAACTTTTTCAGGAGAATTTTACTTGAGATATTAGAAGGCTGAAGCTGGAGCAGCACAGCTTCATGTAACCTTTGAAAAAGGAAGGTCTTATCCAAAGGCCCATCTCCTCACCCTTAAGAAAACAGATATCCCATCTCATCTACTGTCACAAGGAAAAAATTCAGAGTTTAGGTTATATGAAACTTACATCTGCTCCTGAAGGGGGGTGGAAGGGAGAGAAGGAGGAATCACATATGGGGGCTTGTCGCAGGGTATGCTCCTCTAGTGCCCCCAGGTGGAGAAATATGAAGGGGGCATGATTAGCAGGTAGGGTACTCTGGCAACACTTTTTAATCTACTGCACCACGGTAGTATAGCCTAGGGGTTGGGTCCCAGAAAATCCCTAGGTTTAGGGCAGTGTGGCCAAGAGGCCAAAGTCAGTGCAAGGGCCTCAGGTACAGGGCAGTGTGGCCTAGCGGCCAGAGTCAATACAAGGCCCTCAGGTACAGGGCAGTGTGGCCTAGCGGCCAGAGTCAATACAAGGCCCTCAGGTACAGGGCTGCGTGGTCTAGTACCCACAAAGTCAATACAACACTCCATGAGTGGCCCTCTGCTCAGGGCAGCGCAGCTTAGTAGCCAGAGTCAATAGAATAGTCTAAGATGGGGAACAGTGCCCAGATAGGGAGGGCTCAGTCCCTCCCGCTCCACTGAGCCCCCAGCCCATGGCCCTATGGGTGCCAGGGGTATGGCCCCAAGTCAGCAGGGATCCAGAAAGAAACACACTGACTGAGTTTTCACTATGCCCTACATTCACCCTCTGGGCGCCCTGGGATACTTCCTACCTGGGCTGAGTGAAGTCCTTAATGAGCACTGGGACATGACTTTGTCTGTCTTGGGAGAGCTGTCATCAGCCTTCTTACAGGTCCTGTGTTTCAGCCATGAGACGCCCCTTGCAGGGTAACCACTCTGTAGAATCTCCTCAGACCACAGAGTCTCCCTCAGATTGGGGCTGAGGCAGCTCTGGTACAAGAGCTCCGAGCAGATGTCCTTCCTCCCTGCTGGCCATCCCAGACTGAACTGAGCTGCTTCCTTTTATAGTGGGGCAGCAGTCTGAGCATGCCGAGCAGAGTCTAGGGAGTGGGGCTTCCACCACCCGTAGTGTGTGCTGGGCTTTTACAGTGTGGGGTGGGGCTACCCCATCACAGGGCTTTTGAAGAGAGTGTTGGAGGACCCACATGCTCTGTCTCATAGCCTATTATCTAAAAGAGGGTCTATTTACAGGAAGAAAAAGAAGACAAAAATTACTTTTGGAAACCTAGCAAAAGAGCTCTGCAGATCACTGAGGTCTATGGTGATATACCTGTGGATCTAGGGATGTAAGACCCAAAGAGAAAGGATTTGTTTAAGGAGATTCTTGGTGCGATAATGGCCTAGGGCCTTAAAAATGACAGTAGTGAAACCTTCTAGGTGCTGTTAATGCAAGTAATTGTCCCAGCTAAAAGAGTCTACTGCTCCATTAGACAAAAAGGAGAACTTTATGAGTGGAAGGAAGTGCTCTACCTTCTCTTCCTCTCCATAAAGCAGGCCATTCTGCCCAGATCTGGACCTATATGATGGGATTTGAAACAGTTAGGTCACTAAGTTTGGGTCTACCTCCCGCCAGCAAGTGGCTTGGCAAAGAAATATCCACATCACCGGTCATTTCAGGAACAATGATTCAGCAAAAGAAGAATAGAGGAAGCCTCCTCAGTCAGGGCATTTCTCTGCTTCTTTTATTTTAAAAGGCAAGTACCTACTTTGTCTGCTTTGTCTTCCATGACTTTTGTGGCAGAAGCCTAAAATTAGGACCTCTGCTTAAGGCACCTGTTGCTTTCTCTACCAAGACACAGCAAGAAACTGGAGAGCTTGAAGAAATACTATTTTAAAAAAGGAGAATATTTAGTCTTAAGTCTCTTACTCTGAATTGTTCATCTGCTTCCTGACTGACACCAGGGAAGAAAAATCAACCAACCAAGTACAGAAAAAGTATCAGACTGTTCAAATACATGTCACTTCTCCCACAGTTAGCACATTTCATTTGCCACCTTCTATATTATAAACATAATAGTTATTCTGTTAATCAGAGTCTGCCAGAGCAAATAAAACCTACATTTTAAAAGTGACAAACAAACAAGAAAAATACCAACTCCCCCTCCTCACAAAAAATAAGTAACTATAGCCCAGGCCTCCTTTCTATATTATAAAGAACATAAAAAAAGGCAAAAAAAGTATTCTCATTTTATTTTTCTTTGCAACTAACCTTTGAAATGACTCCCCCTTGGGGAACTATCTTTACTTTCCTCTTACAAGGGCAGAACCACTGCACTAGAAGTATCATTTAGAGCAGTTCAGTCAGACTGAAATCTAGTCCACACTACAAAGGAAATGCAACATAAGTCAACACAGAATCATAGAAACTGGAAGGAACCATGAGTATGTCTACACTGGAGGCTCTATTAAGTTGACCTAACAAGGTCAACCTTAAGTCAACATACAGAGTCCACGTTGAAAACTCCTGTGGACCGCCTGCATCCACACTGTCAGGTGCCAGGTTGATGGAGGAGTGGTGCTTTATGGGTAGCTGTCCCACATTACACTGGAGAAGTGCCCTCCGCTCTTGGACACTCCTTTAAAACAGGAAATGAACACAGCAACCTTCCAGGTGACCAGAAACTCTGTGAGAGGGCCTGGAGGCCAATTAGGTCAACTTAAAGAGCTTTCCCCATCAATATTGGCTTCAGTTGACTTAATCAGGTTGACTTAAGCCTGAAGTTGACCTTAACGGGTGGGGTTATTGAGCTGACTTAAGGAAGCCAGACAGACATCCTGAGCACGGATATCTCTACTCAGATCTTGGTGTGGACTTGCAGGAACTGTGGCCTGCATTTCCCAGTCACAGACAATCAGGCTGGGGAGATGAACCAGTGTGATAGGTGCCTGCTGGTGGAATCTCTCAGGAGGCAGGTGTGAAAATTACAGGAGGAGGTGTCTAGGCTCAGAAGTATCCATGCTCTGGAAAAGTTCCTCGATAGCATCCACGAGGAGATGTGAAAGGAGGAGGATACTATCCCAGTGCCAAAGACTTCTGCTGCACCACTGGAGAGGGATGGGATGCCTATAGCAGAGGGAGGACACTGGCAGCTGCTTACCTCTGGCAGCAGATAGTGCTCCACCCCTGCTCCCATCCCTTCCTCCACTGTGACGAAGAGCCACTATGTGGTGCTAGAGATGTTGGATGAGGTGGAAAAAGACATGCTGTGCACCCCCGAGGCTGGGAGGATCACAGCCACCACAGCTAGGAGGAAACGTAGGGTTGTGGACTCACTTCTCAGGGGGACAGAGGCAACCATCTGTTGCCCTGAGAAGGCCTCTCCGGACGTATGCTGCCTGCCAGGTGCCCGCATTCGAGACGTTACAGAGGGATTGTCGAGAATCATCCGCTCCCTCTGACTACTAACCCATGCTACTCATCCATGTGAGAACCAATGATACTGCGAGAAGTGATCCTTGGCAGATCAAAGGTGACTACACAGATCTGGGAGGGTAGGAGAAGGAGTTTGGAGCACAGGTGGTGTTATCCTCGATCCTTCCGGTCAAGGGTAGGGGCCTGAGCAGAAACAGATGCATCCTGGAAGCGAATGCCTAGCTGTGAAGGTGGTGGTGTCAGGAGGGCTTTGGTTTCCTCAACCATGGGATGCCATTCCAGGAAGAAAGACTGCTAGGCAGAGATGGATTCCATCTGTCGAGGAAAGGGAAGAGCATGTTCAGACGCAGACAGGGTGACCTAGTGAGGAGGGGTTTAAACTAGGTTTGGAAGGGTAAGGAGACCAAAGCCCACGGGTAAGTCACAATGTGGGAGACCTGGGCGAAGGGATGGAACTTGGGGGGTGTTGGGACTGTAACACCAAGGATAAAAGAGAGGGTAGTAGGAACATGGTGGAGGGAATCAAATAACTGTCTTAGGTGTTCTAAGGAAGCCGTAATACCTGAGGCAAGTGGCAGAGGATAGCGCCAGGAGAAAACGCAAGGAGGTAGATGCAAAAGAACTGAAAATCAAGAGGAAAAAGTAGGTTAATCAGCCTGGTATTTTAGGTGCCTGTACAGGAATGTGAGGAGCCTGGAAAACAAGCAGGAAGAATTGGTAGTACTGGCACAGGCAAGAAACTATGATATAATTAGAATAACAGACAGGTGGTGGGATAGCTTGCATGACTGGACCTCTGCCATGGATCGGTATAAATTGTTCAGGAAGGACAGGCAGGGAAGAAGAGGGGAAGGAGTAGCACTATATGTAAAAGAGCCAGCTGAAAGTCTGTGGGTTAAGTTTAGAGGGAAGGGAAACAAGGAGGATGTCATGCTGGGTGTCTGCCATAGACCACCAGACCAGAAAAAGGAGGTGGATGAGGCATGTTATGGACAACTGGCAGAAGTTTCGAGATCACAGGCCCTGGTTCTCATGGGGGACTTCAATTACCCTGACATCTGCCTCAGAGGAAAATACAGCAGTGCACAGGTATTCCAGGAAGTTTATGGAGAGTGTTGCGGACAACTTCCTGGTACAAATGCTGGAGGAACCAACTAGGGGCCTCACACCTCAATCTGATGCTCATAAACAGCAAAGAATTGATTGGGGATGTAGAAGTGAATGGCAACCTGGGAAGCAGTGACCATGAGATAATAGAGTTCAAGATGCTGATTAATGGGAAAAAGGAAAAAAGCAAAATACAGACCCTGGACTTCAGAAAAGCAGATTTTGGCTCCCTCAGAGAACTGTTGGGCAGGATCCCTCGGGAGGCTGATCTGAAGGGGAAAGGCATCCAAGAGAGTTGGCTGCATTTTAAAGAAACCCTGCTAAGGGCACAGGAAGATACCATTCCAATGAGCAGGAAAAACAGTAAATGTGGAAGGTGCTCAGCGTGGCTTAACAGAGAACTCTGCACCAAGCTGAAGCATAAAAAGGAAGCTTACAGGAAGTGGAAGCTTGGACAGATGACTAAAGAGACATATAAAGATATTGCTCGGGACTGCAAGGATAAGATCAGAAAGGCCAAAGGACAATTGGAGTTGCGGCTAGCAACGGATGTGAAGGATAACAGGAAGGGGTTCTACAAGTATGTCAACAACAAGAAGAGGATCAGGGATGGTGTAGGTCCCTCACTGAACAGCACAGGTATCCTTGTGATGGAGGATGAGGAAAAAGCTCAAGTGCTCAATGCTTTTTTTACTTCAGTTTTCACAGCCAGGGCCACCTCCCAGCCCACTACACTGGGTATGGCAGATTGGAGAGAAGAAGAGAGGCCCTTGGTGATGGAAGGTCAGGTTAGGGACTACCTAAAGAAGCTGGATGTGTACAAGTCCACGGGGCCAGATGACCTGCATCCAAGGGTGCTGAGGGAGTTGGCCAGTGAGACAGCAGAACTGCTAGCCATTATCTCTGAAAACTCGTGGCAAATGGAGGAGGTGCCGGAGGACTGGAAAAAAGCAAATATAGTGCCTATCTTCAAGAAAGGCAAAAAGGAGGATCTGGGGAATTACAGACCTGTCAGCCTCACCTCAATCCTTGGAAAAATCATGGAGCAGGTTCTCAAAGAATCCATCCTGAAACAATTGGAAGAAAACAGAGTGATCAGGAACAGTCAGCATGGATTCACCAAGGGTAAATTGTGCCTGACCAACCTCATCGCCTTCTATGATGAAATAACTGGATTTGTGGATGCGGGAAGAGCTGTTGATGTGATATACTTTGACTTTAGCAAGGCTTTAGATACGGTTTCCCACAGCATTCTCATCAGCAAGTTAAGGAAGTATGGGTTGGATGTGTGGACTGTAAGGTGGATAGAGAATTGGCTAGATCAACAGTTTCAGCATGCAGGAATCACTGGCTCCATGTCGAGCTGGCAACCAGTAACGAGTGGTGTGCCCCAGGGATCGGTCCTGGGGCCAGTTCTGTTCAACATTTTCATTAATGATCTGGATGATGGGACAGATTGCACACTCAGTAAGTTTGTGGATGACACCGAGCTGGGGGGAATGGTAGACACGCTGCAGGGCAGGGACAGGATGCAGGGAGATCTTGACAAATTGGAGCAGAGCGCCAATAGAAATCTCATGAGGTTCAACAAGGACAAGTGCAAGTCCTGCACTTGGGATGGAAAAAACACATGCACTGCTACAGGCTGGGGAGCCATCAGCTAAGTAGCAGCACTGTAGAAAAAGACCTGTGGGTCCTGGGGGATGGGAAGCTGGATATGAGTCAGCAGTGCGCTCTTGCTGCTAAAAACACCAATGGCATACTGGGCTGCATCAGAAGAAGTGTTGCCAGCAGATCGAGAGAGGTGATCGTTCCCCTCTATTCGGCACTGGTGAGGCCGCATCTGGAATACTGGGTCCAGTTTTGGGCTCCCCACTACAAAAAGGATGTGGACAAATTAGAGAGAGACCAGCGGAGGGCAACAAAAATGATCAAGGGGATGGAGCACAAGACCTATGAAGAAAGACTGAAGGAACTAGGCTTATTTAGCCTGCAGAGGAGAAGACTGAGGGGGATTTGATAGCAACCTTCAACTACCTGAAGGGATGCTCCAAGGAGGACGGAGCTCGGCTGTTCTCAGTAGTAACAGAGGACAGGACAAGGAGCAATGGCTTCACATTGCAGCTGGGGAGGTCGAGGCTGGATATTAGGAAAACTTTCCTATTAGGCGAGTGGTGAAGTACTGGAATGGCCTACCTAGGGAGGTGTTGGAATCTCCGTCTTTGGAGATGTTTAAGGTCCGGCTGGACAAAACCCTGGCTGGGACAACTGAGTGAGAGTGGTCCTGGTTTTTTGGCAGGGAATTGGACTAGATGACATCATGAGGTCCCTTTCCAACCTACGATTCTATGATTCTAAGTGCTTAGGTAGACTTAACAAAAGCCCATGTGGTACATGTACAGTGAAGCTTTAGGTCAACTTAAGGAAGGTTTAGTCGACCTACAGACTCATGTGGCCACATTGGGTTTTTATCTTTCTCGAAATGAAGACATATCCCAGGGGGGCTAAGGAAGCATAAACCATCCCATGACACTCCTCTATAGATCTGCCAGCTTCATTGTACAAGGAGGGGCTAAACTTTCTTCATGGCACCATCTTGCACCTCATCTCCTCTCTGAACCACACCAATGGTGCTCCACAGGAGCCTGGCAGAGGGAAATCCTCAACAGAAATAAGTAACTAGAAGGAGTTTTCTTTTTCTTTCTTTGTGGTATGGAGGGGTGACATGCAAATCAGAGTATGGTTTTTACAGCTGATTTGGCTTATATTCTTCAGCCACTACCATATTAGGGGAGCTGCAGTGGAAGCAGATTGGGCCCAGGAGTCTGAAGTTGTGTCTAATTACTCATTTAGCATCAGAACTAAAAGTCTCATTAGATTAGGAGTATGATCTCTTTATGGATTTGCTATTGTTGAGCCTCTCTGATTTTGGCCTCTTCTAATTTAGGTGGCTTTGGAACCTCCAGAGGCTGTGGTATATGAGTTGGGCACAGTGCATGCATTTGCTCAGCTTACAGTGCAGAGATCACCCTTTGTTTCTCTACTTGGAAATGGCAGTGTCAAATCTGATTGCTCATATTTCTGAGACTTGGCTCTGCTGACACCAGCCAAGGCCTGTTTTGTTGGAGAGTTGGATCTAGTTGACCTTATAAAATCTCAGAGTACAAATGCTTCTCCAAGGCAAACCAGATCTGCTTCGTGGATGAATAAAATCAGCGGCATGGCAGGACAAAAGGTTCCCTTCCCTTTTGGTGTTGCCACTGATGCTGTAGATGGATATAATTAAATCTAAGTGATTTAAATGAAGCAGGAAGCTTTGATTTAAATAATCTTTTGCATTTGTATTTTCTAGTTACTTTACTAAAGAAAAGTTACTTTACATTAGCTGGTAACAATTAGAACACTTGATACGAAACTAAACACAGTCTTTATACTACATTTGGTGCTCTTTTTTCTAACCAAGAGAATACACTATACCTATAAAGGTTTATTTAAGCAATTAATTTTTACTAGATTACGATTACTTTTATATTCTATTTGTAGTGAGCTCTATTGGGATGAATATTCAAATCCCATTACAATGCAAAAAATAGATTTTTAAAAATAAAACTACTTCAAATGTTCGCTGAGTACATAAGAAAAATGTTTATCAAAACACATTTTTCACTTAAAACTAACTTATTAAAGGAATTATCTACAGTTAGAGAATTGGGCTGTTTCTGTATACCATGTTCTTCAAGATTTTAGAACTAGTGGATCTCACCATTCCACATCCAGTTATTACTTATAGATTTGAAGATGAATACCAAGTTTCCCGCTTTTTCCATTCCCTATTGGCTTCGTATTGGTTTCTTCCTTTGAAAGAACTAGTCATTGAACCGAACTCGTTAAATAAAATGAAAGGGAAAAAAAATACTCTCTCTGCACCTGCAGAAGAGGCTACTGCTGAAGATCTACCACTTCAACAAACTCTGATGATTGGTGCTTAGCCAATAATTTCATTAGTTCAGTGATTTGAGTTTCTTTATATGTTGGCAGAGAGTTTTCTTACAACTTGTGCTGCTGATTGTTTAATTTAAATTACTTTAATAAATTACAGTATGTTTAAGTGTCAACGTCAACTTTATATTTTAAATAGTTTTTAAAAAACTTATTTAATTTAAATAAAATAATTAAATGTAAAGAATTTATTTAGAACCACCAATTTCCCATGGATCTATGCTAGAGCAAGAAATTAATTAATTAAATAAAAGCTTTTTGCATGAAAAAAATGAAGAAGTACAATCCTACATTAACACAGCTACTAAGGTTAAGGAGCAGGGTGGGGAGATACAGGATGGGACCAAAAGGCATTTCAAAAGGCAAGGGAAGAAGGGTTCACCATCAGAACTTTACTACCACCACACACCATCAAGAGGAAAGTGAAGAAACCACTCACAGAAGAATCCAATGACCAGCAACACTAGGTGTGATCATTGAAAGGCTGTGTTATACAGTGCGCTTTTCAAAGGTTTTCTATTCCACAAGCAAGCAATTAGTTTAATAAAGGCACATCAGGAGGTTTTGTCCAGACTAGGAAATATCTATTTCCTTTTTTAAAAAATCTCATTAATGATGCCTTTTAGCCAATGTGGTTTAAAAGGCTAGTGGATTATACTTATGGTTCACCTAAAAAACTTAATTAGGTAAAATACAACTTCCTTTGTCTACTACAGTTTAAAACTACAGTTCCGAAATATGCTAGAACTAAAGTGTTGGGTAATTAAAAAAAATAAAAACACAGGCCCAATCTGCCTGGAGATTTGTGTCTAAGCCAGGTCATGGGCAGCCAGGACTAGTGGTCAGAGCTGGAGTGCACCTTCAGAAGCTGAGAGTATGCTAGGTCAAGATAATCAGAAAATCAAAAGTGGGAGACAAACTGGAAACCCAAACCACAAGATAGTATCAAAAGTCAGACTGGATCAGGAAAACAGGGAGTCAGAGGCAGGAAACAAACCTGACAAGAGAACTACAGGTCAGAGGTCTGGAGCCAAACTCAGTCAGAATGCCAGGGGAGCAGGAACAGGAACAGGAACACAAAGTACACAACATGATTGGTCTCATTTGTTTAGGCTTCTTCCTTTCCTGTTGCTGGTTTAAATAGGGCCAGCAGGCCAGTCAGTTGCTCTGGAAGTCTGCCAATAAGACATCAGGGGCACAGCCTCAATCTGGAGCCAGGCTTTACGGATCCTGAGTCAACACTTGTTATCAGGCTGCCAAGTGGAGGGTTGAGGCATAACTGTTCCTATGAACCTGAGTTCAAGGCCTGTGGGTCACGATTTTGTACTGGTAAAACTATTTTTTGTAGGTATGATTTTCTACTGAAATAGTTATACCAATACAGTTCCTAGCATACAGAGAGTTATATCAGATTAAAGGTGCCTTATACAAATATCGTTTAATCTCTACGTGTAACTTGAAATCTTGTCTCTTTCACCAACACAAGTTGGTCCAATAAAAGATACTGCCTCATGTACCTTGTCTCTCCAATATACTGGGACCAACAAGGGTACAACAACACTGAAAACAGAAAACTATCAGTTTATCTTGCATCTGTAAATTTACAGTAGTTAAAGCAGTATAAACCAGGTTTTAATTACCTCTATATTTGACACTGGTGCAACTGCTACTAGAATACTGTATCCTATTTTGATATCTGTAATTTAAAATTATCTTAATAAATTAGAGACACTAAAGAGAAGCGCCACAAAAATAATTAAAGGATTAGAAAACATGATTTATAGTGAGAGACTCAAGGAGCTCAGTCTATTAAATTGAAGAAATAGAAGGCTAAAGGGGGTGACTTTAATAATGGGCTCTGCAATCTAACAGATAAAGGTATAACTAGATCCAGTGGCTGGACGTTAAACTGGACAAATTCAGGCTGGAAATAAAGCACAAATTATTAACTGTGAGGGTAATTAACCACTGGAACAATTTACCATGATTTGTGGTGGATTTTCCATTACTGGAAATGTTTAAATCAAGATAAGGGTTTTTACAATGAGCTCTAGGAACAGCAATTATTCTGGAGAAGTTCTATGGTTTGTGTTATATAGGATATCAGAAGAGATGATCACAGTGATCCCTTCCACCCTTAGAGTCTATTATTCAACATAAATTAATAGTGTTCAAACAGAAAGCTTCAGCAGTTTAACTAAACTGGTTTAAAAATCACACCTTTGGTTAAACTAGTAGAAACTTTAATTAAATTGGAAAATTCTGAGCAAGGACCAGACTTAAAAAGGAACTTTTTATCTCTTTCATCTGCCTTTCTCAAGGTGCTCCATAACTGATCATAACATTTCCTCTCATGCTTGCCTTCTACCTTTATTCAGTGTGAGCTATCTACTGAATTTTTTGTTTACACTCATCTTTATTTTATTTGGCAGTTGAATACGTAGACTGTTCAGAATTTAACTTAATGAGGCCAAGTTTTGCATAATATTTCCTAAAGTAATTACCCTTTAATAATTATTGCTACACTGAAAATTATGTCAAATCCTATTAGTCTTAAAATAATTTTATTTATACAGATTTACACTTAGTAGTTTAGGAATGAAAGTCTACAGTGAAACACCTGTTCTGTTGATTTAATGCACTATGACTAAGTTCTCATTTTAGTTCTTTTGTACAGACAGCTGTTGAAAACCAATGAAAGATGCAGATAATTACATAAAAGTCATGAAACATACAGAGAAGCACAGCATATTATATAAGCAGCAGAAGTTACACCAGAACTCAGCTAATCTATCATTAATTTTCACTGGCTGTCATAAGCCCTAACTCAAAGTATACATTACCTTTTTCAAAGACCCAGAGGCAAGATGTTTCTGAAATCTTCCTGACATACACACCCCTTTTTAATAGGAAATGTTTTGTAGTAATGAAACTATGGTACAAGTTACAGATGATAAAACATTTAACACTATACACATTTGAGTTAATTGGCTTATTGGTAAATTTAAACAATTGGTTAATATATGAACATCTACCTGAAACACAACATAAAAACTGCTAAAGAGGCGGTTGTTCAAATTTAGAATGGGCTACAAGTGAAAATAAATCTGACAGTCTCAACTTATTTCTCACATTGCAAAAATATCAGAAACCTTGCCATGATTGTCTGCTTCTGTTCAAAAGAAGCTTCACGAGACTGAAATACCAGGAGGTATTGCAGATAAGGTTTGAAGTACAATGAAAGAACTATGTGGAAAGCCTTTCAGATATTTTGTATACATTATGTCTGATTATGAAAAATCCTAATTAATATTTCATCTGCATAAGTACCAAACTTGCCTCAAATATTACCAAATTGAAATTCAGGCAAAAATGTATTTAAATATATGCAAATTATTCTCTCTCTCATTGAATCATCAAAAAGGTACAAGTGACAAACAGGAAACATAACATGTCAGTTCCTCATCATTTTTACCCCTTCAATACATTACCCTACTTTGTCTTTCTAAAGTAAAGGTCGGCAAAAATGGAAACATTATCTTTTCCTTTCTCTAAACTGCAGTGGGGTAGATAAATGGAATTTAGATTTTAACCACCCTGATCTGGTTTTGCAACCCCAAAATATGGCCAAGGAAGATTTGCAAAATCCAAACAATTGCCAGATGTCAGATAGGTATGTTTACAAAATAACCTGTTATTTCAGTTGCTATAGTTGATACATTTCAACCAAACTAGAAAACTGAATTTCTGATCAAAGCTGAAATTTTCCTCAGGAATTTGTGGTTAGATAGATTTTGATTGAAAAATCAAATTAGAATGAAAGCAAACATCACAAGCACTTGAAAGCTAATATTCTCAACAGAAAACTGAAGTAAATTGCTCTTAAAATAGCCACTCATACTTTCCAACAATATTACTGCTCTCTAAATGGGTTACTAATTTTATTAAAATTAATTCAACACTGGAGAGATTGCTGAAAGGTTATAGCCAATATTAACAGAATGATGTCCTAAACAGCTGCTAATTAGGTCACATAGAAAAAAATGACTTAAGTGGACCTTAGGAGCTCACTGTGCAAAAATGGTTTTCTTAACACATGTAGCTCTGCAGGACTTGTGCAGCTAGTAAGCCTCAGAGCACCTCAGCTTAGCTGCTACACCTCTGAATTCCCCAAATCCTAAAGCTCCACATTGGGTATTTAAATATTATATGGCAATAATATTGGGCTCAGATAGTTGAGGGAGGAGGAGAAAATCTAGCTGTGATTTTTCATTTCAGTTACCAGTAAAGTAATATTACAGCTGGGGGTTTGTGTGTGTACGCGCACACATGCACACATTACACAGTACACACAGGCAAAACTATACTGGGTGTAACATCATACTCAGGATTAAGAGGCCCTGGGCTGCCTACTTTCACACACTCCCCCACCTGGGGCCCCAGCCCCCCACCACAGTAGTGTGGGGATCCTGACCCACCGCTGGAGCAGGCCAACTGTGCAGGAAGCGGGACAGAAGTGCTGTGGAGCATGGCCTCTGGCCCCATGGCTTCTGGTCCCACTCCCCCAGCACCAGAAGGGTCCCTTCCAGTGCCCCCCACAGCCTGCCAGGCTGAGCAGGGCTGGATTAATGCAGGGTCCTTAGGGGCTGCAGTCCATTGTCTCCCTTTAGGGCTTCAGCCTCTAAAGCTCCTGCTCTGCTCCAGCCCTGATCATACTTTGTTTCCTTCTGACTGTATGCCCTTCCTATCATTTACACTAAGCAATTAATTACTGAGGACAGAATACTCTTTGCCTCTGAAATATTTCTGAGATCCACCTTCACTCCAAACCAACAAAAAGAGAATGAGAGTCCCTGCATAGCTGACCTATGCTTTCCTGCATAGTAACATGCCACACTATCCGCCCACCATCAGGCAGGCTATCCTGTGCAATGCCTCATGATGGTGAAACAAGCACAAACTATGTTCCAAGTAAATACAGAGAAACAACAAAGACCCAGTGGAAGAATTGTCAGTTGGCTAGTTAACAGCAACTGAAACAGAACTGGCTACTGAAGTTGTATTATTTCTAACGTATTTATTTAGATTATGGCTTATGCTTTACTTTTAGCATTTTCACTCTTCAAATAATTAGTATCCCTCTCTACTGTTTCATTTGTTCTGTCAGGGTAAAATCTTCATATTGCTTTAATTTTAAATAAAAACAACAACATAAAATCCATAATACTGCCTGTTCATATTTCACTGGCTGTGCCCTAATGAACTCAAGTAAAAGTTAAATGATCAAAACTAAACATTTCATACAGTAAAATATAGTACTTAAACATACCAGCTGTTCTTGCCTTTAAAATGTAAAACTTACCCATTTTGTCACCTTTGCAGACATTCACACCAAAAAGCTGGGTTAATAAACCTCAGATAAACACAAGTAACAATGGTGTAAGGTTAAATAATGATAAAGTTGTTGGCATTTTAAAAATCAAAAGAAAAAACCCAACTCTTTTCCATGGAGTTAAACTACTTATAAAGTATACTTGTTCAGTAATCCAACCGTATTTTTACTGCAGAGATGTGGTCCAACTGCTCCCCTGAGAGACAATTCAGTTCTGTATAGATAAGACCTCCCACACTTAATCCCTACATCTACATTTATGGACAAAACAGAAGACCTTCTGTTGTCAGGCAAGTTAAGCTATTTGCATAAGAGCGATTACCTCATTCACTTTAGGGTGTAGAATGTGTACCTGGACTGTTTTCATTACTGTTTGTCCTTTAGGAAACAGCAGTGAGAGCAGCATATGCAACATAGCCTGTAGCCTTTAGGGTTTTTTGGTGTTTTTTTATACACACTACATTAAAATATAAGTATACTGATAGAAGCAAGTGATGTGAGAGGTGTGAGAATCAAAGGGAGAGGGGTGACCTTGGACTCTCTTCTCAACTGCAACTTGTCAGTATATGAATGAACCACTTCCTGCCAGAACTTGAGCCTCTAGGATTTAAATGTAGCAGGCTAGTCATAGCATAACACCTTTAATTATAACCATGCCAAGTTACAACTGGTCTCATTATGTTTATACCACTGTACAATGCATAAATCAATAGACATAGAGGGAAGTCCCCCTACCATACAGAACGTGGTTCTTTTTTGAAACAACACACAGTGTAACAGAAGTTTGACCAATCAATTAATACAGAGAGAGAGAAACAAAATCAAGTCATGCATTACATATTCCATTTCAACTGAATTGTCTTTTCTCTGGCAATTTAAAATCTGCTCTATTTTTGTGTATAAATGTGTGTTTGTTTTTTGACTTCCCTTAAAAATGTGTAATTACACATAATAATTGTTCACTGAAGGGCAGATAGTGGCAAAAAAAAATATCTAGTTTTAGGACCGATCTTCATTACTAGACACTAGGGTCAAACTTTAATAGTGTAAGTTTCTGAACAATGAACTCCTGCAGAGGGTATTACATAACACTTCTGGAGTGGACCACTTCACAGCACTTTCAACCTTCCAAATGAAAACACAGGTTTGAAAATCTATGACAAAAAGGTTAGACAAACCTCAACTCTGAGAAATTAATGGACAAGAGATCTCTTAGTTATAAATCTCAAAATAACACTGTTTACAAATACATAATTCTTTGCATAATTCCAGTATTCCCTTATTCTTATAAACTAACAGTGGGTTACTTACCAGTAACCATCCTTCTTTGAGATGGGCTTCTCACATACATTCAGTTACAGGTGTCTACGTGCCACAGTGCACAGTAGCTTGGAAAGTCTTCAACCTTAGCCTGTCAGGTCAGGGCACGCGGCCAACGCCCTCTCCACGCCGTAATCATGGCTATATAGGTGACGGTGACCCTGACCCTCCCAGTCCCATATACCTTCGCCAAGTCTGTTAGCAGGGACGGTGGGAGGGGCCTGAATGTATGTGAGCAGCCCATCTCGAGGAAGGACGGTTACTGGTAAGTAACCCACCATTCTCCTTCAAGCACTGCTCACATCATTCAGTTACAGGTGACCGCTAGCTGTACCCGTGGACGGTGGGAGGAATTACAGTCTACCCACATTGCGTACAGCTCTGCCCAGAGCGGCATCATCTCTAGCCTGCTGGGTGATAGCATAGTGCGTTGTGAAGGTATGAATCGATGACCATGTAGCGGCCCTGCAGATCTCTTGTATTGGGACCTTGGTGAGGAAGGCCATAGAGGATGGCTGGGCCCTGGTGGAGTGGGCTCTAACAGGTCCAGGAACGGCCGTTTTCAACCTTTCGTAGCAGTCCTTGATACAGTTCACAATCCACTTAGAGATACACTGAGCGGACACTGGTAAACCTCTCTTACGTTTGGCGACCTCCACAAAGAGTTGGGGGGTCTTGCAAAATGGCCAGGTGCACTTGATGTAAGATAGGAGCTCTCTCCTCACACCCAGTGTATGCCATTTCCTCTGGTTCTACGTACCCTAGGGATCTGGGTAAAAAACTGGCAAGCAAATTTCCTGGTTAAGATGGAAAGGAGTGGTCACCTTAGGGAGGAAGGATGGGTGGTGATGCAAAGCCACTTTATCCGGGTAGAACCTCGCGTATGGGGGTTCTGAGGAGAGGGCTTTTAACTCTGAAACCCTTCTGGCAGAAGTGATTGCTACTAAGAAGGCCACCTTCCAGGACAAGACCAGGAGGGTGGCTGAGTCCAAGGATTCGTCAGGCAGCTCTATCATTGCCCGGAGAACGATATTCAGGTCCCAAGGTGGGATGGGCTTACATGGTTGGGGAAAGAGTCTCTCCCCCCCTTTTAGGAATCTGATGGAGGTGTAATGGGAGAAAACTGATTGCCCATCCACACTCGCATGGAGAGCAGAGATTGCTGCTAAATGGACTCTCAATGAGGAAGGAGAGAGGCCTCCTTCCCTTAGGTCCAGCAGATAGTCGAGGATCAGGTGAATCGGGGCTGATATAGGGTCTACACACTTGTCCAGGGACCAAATGGAGAATCGCTTCCATTTGGCTGTGTACGTGAATCGGCTGGATGGTTTTCTGCTACCAACCAGAACCTTCTTAACCCTGTCTGAGGAAAGCCTCTCCTGTCCACTGAGCCAGAGAGCATCCAAGCCGTGAGGTGTAGGTGGCCTGGGCCTGGGTGCCAAAAGCGCCTCGAGTCCTGCGTCAGGAGGTCGTGCCACAGTGGGATGTGGAGTGGGATCTCTATGGATATGTCCTGCAGGAGTGGGAACCAGTGTTGTCTGGGCCAGTCTGGAGCTCTTAGTATTAAGTCTGCTCTATCCCTGTCGATTTTCAGGAGCACCCTCTGTAGCAGGGGAACCAGCAGGAAGGCATACATCAGGGGCCCCAACCAGTTGATGAGGAAGGCGTCGGTGAGGGACCCCTTCTCCCAGCCCCTGAGGGAGCAGAACTGGGGGCATTTGCAATTCTGTCATGTTGCAACAAGTCTATCTGGGGGAGACCCTATTTGCCTACCAGGAGGGAAACACCTTGTCGTGAAGGGGCCACTCATGGTTCGCTAGCAGTTTTCTGCTTAGAGAATCCACCCCTGTTGTCCACCCTGGGTAGGTGGGAGGCCACTGGGAGGAAATCGTGTCGTATGGCCAATTCCCAGAGTTTGCACGCCTCCTCGCAAAGTGGTGTAGAACGGAACCCCCCCCCCCGCCGATTCGTGTAGAACATGGCTATGGTATTGTCCGTGAAGATCTGGACCGACCTGCCCTGTATCTTGTCTAGGAAGGTCAAGCAGGGTACCCTGATCGCCCTTAGTTCCTTCACATTTATGTGGAGACGGCCGTTGGCGTGGGACCAGAGCCCCTGAGTGGAGAGCCCCCCAGAGATGTGGTCCCCCACCCTGTGTTTGAGGCATCCGTTATTAAGGTCACTAAGGGCCTGAGGTCTTTGAAGGGAATGCCCCCATGGCAAAGTGGGGATCCCTCCAAACCTGAAGCATCCCCAGAGTATCCTGCGGAAGAATAGGTTGCTTACCTGTAACTGGTGTTCTTCGAGAGGTGTGCTCCTGGCCATTCCCTCGTAGGTGTCTGCATGCCACGTGCACGGCACGCCGGAACGTTCTTCCCATAGCACCCTTAGGGCCGGCCCTAGCGCCCCCTGGAGTGGCACCATAGCCACTCTCTATATAATCGCCAGCCGGCCCTCGCCCTCCTCAGTTCCTTCGTCCCTGACCGTAAGCGGGTAGGCGGGAGGGAGCGGAATGGCCAGGAGCACACCTCTCGAAGAACACCGGTTACAGGTAAGCAACCTATTCTTCTTCTTCGAGTGCTGCTCCTGGCCATTCCCTCATAGGTGAGTCACTAGCCTTACCTTGGAGATGGGATACATCACAGGGATACCGATTGCAGCACCACCGCCCCCAGCGCCGCATCTTGTCGGGCCTGTTGAGTGATGGCGTAGTGTTGTGCGAAGGTGTGCGGCGAGGACCAGGTCGCCGCTCTGCAAATTTCGGAGATCGGGACCCCTACCAGGAATGCTGTCGACGTCGCCTGGGCCCTCGTTGAATGGGCCGTGACATGCGGGAGTGGTCTCCCTTTGAGTTTGTAACACTCCCTAATATATGCTACGATCCAGGTAGCAATTCGCAGCAAAGAGATGGGTTGTCCTCTCATCCTATTTGCAACTGCCACAAATAGCTGGGGCGATTTGCGGAAAGGTTTCGTCCATTCAATATAAAAGGCCAGTGCCCTACGGACGTCCAGCCTGTGGAGTCGCCTGTCCTCCTCGGACGCGTGAGGCTTGGGGCAGAGGACTGGGAGGTATATGTCCTGGTTGATGTGGAACTGCGACACCACCTTGGGCCTGAAGGCTGGATGAGGGCGCAGCCGCACTTTATCTTTAAAGAAGGTCATGTACGGAGGTTCTGCTGACAGGGCGCACAGTTCTGACACCCCCCTTGCCGAAGTGATCGCCACCAAAAATGCCACTTTCCAGGAAAGGTAGAGCAGCGAGCACGACGCTAATGGCTCAAAGGGTGGTCCGCAGAGACGAGAAAGGACCAAGTTCAAATCCCATTGGGCCGCCGGGGGGGCGTAATGGCGGATACAGTTTTGACAGGCCCTTGAGAAACCTTTTCACTATAGGCAGCGAAAAGAGTGAGGGGTGCTCGTCAACACGGCGAAAGGCTGTGATCGCTGCCAGATGGACTTTAAGGGACGGCAGAGACAGCCCAGATGACTTTAGGTGCCAAATATAGTCCAGGATGGCATGAACGGGCAGTGAATTCGGGTCCTTACCTTCGCCCGCCGCCCAATGCACGAAACGGTGCCACTTGGCCACGTACGTAGCCCTTATAGAGGCTTTCCTGCTGCCACACACCTGCCTCACCGGGCACGAGCACAGTTGTTCGCTTGCCGTCAACCATGAAGGAGCCAGGCGTGGAGGTTCAGTGCTCCCAGATTGGGGTGGAGTAGTGACCCGCTGTCCTGGGACAAGAGGTCGGACCACAGGGGCAGCCGAATGGGGTTGCATCTGGAGAGCCTCAGGAGGGTCACGTACCAATACTGTCTTGGCCAGGCCGGGGCCACCAGGATGACCTTCACTCATTGCGCCTTTATGCGCTGCAGTGTTCTTGGAACCAGAGGTGTCAGGGGAAAGGCATACGATAGCTTCGCGCTCCACGGGACTTCGAAGGCATCCCCTTTCGAGCCTGGGCTGAGCCCTTGGAACGAGCAAAACTGTAGGCATTTGGTATTCTGTAGCAAGGCAAACAGGTTCAGCTGGGGACGACCCCACTTCTGGAAAAGATGCTCCGCCACCTCTGGGTGGAGAGACCACTCGTGGGTCAGAAACCTCCTGCTCAGGTCGTCCGCCATGGTATTTTGGAGGCCCGGGACGTATGATGCGACTGGGTGAATGTTGTGGCGAATACAGAACTCCCACAGGGCTATGGCTTCCTGGCAGAGTTGTCTGGAGCGGGTGCCCCCTTGTTTGTTGATATAAAACATCGCCGTCGTATTGTCCGTTTGCACCGAGACCGTCCGACCGCGAAGCTGGGCCCGGAAAGCCTCGCATGCCAGGCGCACTGCCCTCAGTTCTTTGACATTGATGTGGAGGGCAGACTCCCCTCCCTTCCACATGCCTTGGGTTTTGAGACCGCCCAGATGGGCTCCCCACCCCTTGTCCGAGGCATCCAACATTAGATGCACTGACGGTTGGGCCCGTTGAAAGGGGATCCCCGAACAGAGGTTCTCCTCGTGGGTCCACCATCAGAGGGACTCCAACACGGGTGCGGGTATCGTGACCATCACGTCCATACTGTCCCTTGCAGGGCAAAACACGCTCAACAGCCATAGCTGGAGCAGGCACATGCAGAGTCGGGCATGTAGAACTACAAATGTACAGGCCGCCATGAGGCCCAACAACCGTAGGCACTCCCGCGCTGATACTAGAGGCAACCTTATAAGTGAGTTCACCGCCTCGCGAATCACTTGGAAGCAGGATGTGGGGAGGGACGCTTGTGCTAGAGCAGAGTCCAGAACCGCCCCTATAAATTCTATTCTTTGTGTGGGCGATAGCACCGACTTCAGTCTGTTGACTAAGAGGCCAAGTCTGTCCAGTAGCGACTGTGTTGCCGCTAGGTGGTCTAGTGTCTCTTGAGGTGATCGGCCCACTACCAGCCAATTGTCCAAATATGGGAACAGATTGATCCCCTTCCTCCTGAGGGAGGCGGCCACTACCGCCAGGCACTTGGTAAAAACTCGCGGCACTGCCGAGAGTCCAAACGGGAGGACCGTAAACTGTAGATGATCCCGTCCTACCACAAAGCGCAAGTACTTCCTGTGACGCGGATGAATTGCAATGTGGAAGTATGCGTCCTGTAAATCAAGGGCAGCGTACCAGTCGCCCGGATCCAGAGCAGGAATAATGGAAGAAAGGGAAACCATCCGGAAACGAATCTTTCTGAGAAAACGGTTGAGGCGCCTGAAGTCTAAGATTGGCCGAAACCCCCCCTTCGACTTCAGGATCAGGAAGTAACAGGAGTAAAAACCTTTGCCCCTCCTGTTGGGCGGGACCACCTCCACCGCCCCTTTTTGGAGTAGGGACTGGACCTCCTCCCTTAACAGGCTTGTAAGTGTAGGGTCCCCTTGTGTAGCCGAAAGGCGGGATAGAGGCGCCGACGGGGGTAATGAAGCAAATTGGAGGGAATAGCCCTCCTGAATAGTTCTGAGAACCCAGCGGTCCGAAGTGATCTTGAGCCACTCCGGGAAATAGTGGGAAAGTCTGTTGAAGAAGGATGGAGTCTCTGGATCTGGCGTGAGTGGTATGGCGCCCTCGGGCTGACCTTCAAAAGATCTTTTTCTGAGACGCCGGTTGGCGTGAGCCCCCTTGGTTGCCAGACTGGCGTCCTGAAGGCCTACGTCCTCCCCTGCTGCGACGTCTGTCGTTGTCTTGGCGCCGGCGGAATGGTCGTGAGGGCGGTGGCAGCTTGAAAGTCTTCCTCTGAGTAGCCAGCATGTGAAGGCCCAGTGATTTGATCAACGCCCTGGAGTCTTTTAGGGTTTGCAACTGGGAGTCTGTCTGCTGCGAGAACAGCTCAGGGCCCTCAAAGGGAAGGTCTTGTATTGTGGCCTGCACCTCCAGGGGAAGACTCGAAGCCTGTAACGAGGAGCATCTCCTCATGGTCACCCCTAAGGCCATGGCACGGGCTGCCGCATCCGCCGCATCCAGCACAGACTGCAGGAGGGCCTTGGCCACAACTTTGCCCTCCTTGATAGATGCTGAAAGGGCGTCTCTGGAGCCCTGGTCTAACTCATCTAAAAACCTCTCCAAGGAAGTCCAAGCATTAAAAATATATCTACTTAGAATAGCCTGCTGATTCGCTATTCTGAGCTGGAGACCCCCCGTCGAATAGGTCTTACGGCCAAACAAGTCCAGCTGCTTCACCTCCTTTGCTTTAGGGGTGGATGCAGGGTGGCCATGCCATTCCCTCTCATTTGCCGCAGCCACCACCAAGGAGCCAGGGGTGGGATGGGAATAAAAATGTTCATAGCCCTTCAAGGGAACAAAATATTTCTTTTTCGCACGCTTGGCCGTTGGGATAATCGATGCCGGAGTATGCCACAAGGCCTTTGTGGTGTTTTGGATAGTCTTAATAAAAGGTAGGGCAATGCGGCTCGGGCCCTCAGGCAAAAGAATGTCCACCATGGGGTCGGCATTTTCCGTGATTTCCTCCGCCTGCAAATTCAGTCTGCGGGCCACACGGCGGAGGAGCTCCTGGTGGGCCAAGGAGTCGCCTGGGAAGGAGGACGGCTTTGCCCCCGCCACCGCCTCGTCCGGAGGGGATGATGAAGATCCCCCGGGTCGAGTCCCACAGACTGAGCCCTCGACTGAACACTGTGGGTCATGCTAGACACACTAGTTTGGTCCTCTCCAGGGAAGTCTGCCTTGGACCCATACCCGGTGCCAGGGGGAGCACTTATGGTCACCGAGGGAGGCTGATGAACCTGTGACCCAAAAGTCAGTCCCCCAGGTCCCTGACCTTGGTGAAAGGCCCACGGGGTCCAAAAAGGCCACTGAGTGCCCGGCTGCCAGCCTGACCACTGGGGGTGGAACGGAGGAGCGCCCTGGGTTGGCTGGGGAGGTTGGGTGGCCTTACGACGGTGCCTCGACCCAGCGTCCTCCGCGGAGCATGAAGATGGATTGCTCCTTGGGGACCATGGCAGTGCCGTATACGACGGTACCGACGGACGGTGCCCTCCGGATTCTCTATGCTCACGGTACTGCTGGGCACGGTCTCGTTGGGTCGCTGCCGGAGAGCGGTACCGGGGGGCCCCTGACACCGCCACCACCGCAGGTGGAATCGGGGAACGGTGCCGACGGGACAGACTCGGTGCCGTATGAGGAAGCTTGGATGGAGCTCCGAGCAGGGTCGGCTTCCCACGCGACGGTACCGATCGCAGTGCTGGGGGACTCGGTCTCAGGGTTTGGGGGTCTACTAGGCCGCACAGCTCCTGCACTGCTGAAAAGGCCTCTGGAGTAGTGGGCAGCACAATGTCCTCCTCCAGAATCTCCCTCGTAGGTGATGACACCGAGACGGGGCTGTACCGGACCTCTCCCGACTCCAGCGCCGGGGAGGGAGAATGACCGCTGGTCAAGTCCACCTACCCCGTGTCCTTCTGGCTCGCCGAGCTGCACCGAGGAGAGTGCCCCTTCGACTTCCTCCTCTTCATCGGCACCGGAGACGCAGAGCGGTGCTGGGGCTCCCGGTGCTTCTTGAGGGTGGGTTTCGGTGCTGGTGGCTGCGCCACCGCCACCGCCGGAGCGCTCCGCACCGATGGTGCTGAACTCGATCCAGAGTCCCCCGGTGCCGGGCACAGTGCTTCCTCCATCATGTGGAGTTTCAAAAGCTGGACTCGATCCTTCTGAGTCCGCAGCTTGAAGGCTCTGCAGATTTTACACTGATCCGCTAGATGAGCGTCCCCCAAACACAGCAAGCAAGAACCGTGTGGGTCATCCACCGGCATGGGCTTTTTACAACGCCCACGTTTTAAACCCCGGCATAGCCCAACCCCGAGCCCGGGCTGGGCACAACGAAATCTATTAACTACAACTATCACTACTACTAAAAACTACTACTAAAATTAACAACAACACAACGAACAACATGGGAAGCTATGGAGAACGGACTGCAAGAGCAGCCGCAGGACGTTCCAGCGACCGACGAGCGGTAAGAAGGAACTGAGGAGGGCGAGGGCCGGCTGGCGATTATATAGAGAGTGGCTATGGCGCAACTCCAGGGGGCGCTAGGGCTGGCCCTAAGGGTGCTATGGGAAAAACGTTCCGGTGTGCCGTGCACGTGGCGTGCAGACACCTACGAGGGAATGGCCAGGAGCAGCACTCGAAGAAGAACAGACAGTACCTTGTTCAGAGAGTCCTTTCATAGGTGGAACACAGTGGAAAGGCAAATTTGGAAAGGCCTCATCCTCAGGCGCACCGTCTGGATCACTGAGGTAGAGGCTGCCATGTGGCCGAGGAGCTGAAGGGCACCATCAGGCCATGGTCACAGGGGACGTTTGCAGCTCCGAAATGATGGCACAAATGGACCAAAATCTGGAGCGTGGTAGTAATGCTAACCCCTTGCGAGCATCTAGACGCGCCCCTATGAACTCTGTATTTTGGAACGGGCAGAGCTTTGACTTCTCTGGTTTATATGGAGGCTCAAATAGTCACAGAGCCTCACTACTGCTTCGACGTGGGACTCTACTTGGGAGCTTGATTTCCCAACTATTAACCAGTCGTCTAGATAGGGATAAATTCTTATGCCCCGTCTGCACAAGTATGCCGCGACCGGCGTCATGCACTTTGTGAACCCCCTGGGATCCAGGGAGAGCCCGAAAGGGAGAGAGGTGAACTGGAAGTGGTCGTTCGCCACCATGAACCTTAGGAACCGCCTGTGGCATGACCTTACTGCCATGTGAAAGTAGACGTCTTTCAGATCGAGGGTTGCGAACCAATCCCCGGGAGACAGAGATGGAAGGATTTGTGATAGGGAAACCATGTGGAACTTTATTCTTCTTATGTGTTTAAGGCTCTGAGATCTAGAATGGGTCAAAGGTCCCCATTGAATTTTGGGACCAGGAAGTATCGGGAGTAAAATCCTTTTCCCCACTCCCGCTTGGGAGCCTTTTCTATGGCTCTGAGGGAGAGGAGTCTCTGGCATTCAGTCTCGAGAAGGTAGGACAGTTCCTGGTTTCCGAGGGATGAACGAGGGGGTGGTTTTCTGTCCCAAGAAATCGAAAGAAACTGAATACGATACCCCTCCGCAACTGTCTCAAGGACCCACTGGTCGGATGTGATGTTGGCACAGTGGTGTGTGAAGCGATGTAAGCGGTTGGGACCGGTTGATTCGTTGGTTTGCTGGCCATATGGTAACTGTCAAAAGCACTGTTTCTTCCCCAATGAGCGTTCGGAGGCCTTCCCCTGCCTACCTGATTGGGGAACGTGGGACTTCTCACTCTTCCCCAACCGGACCTTGCCCCTATCCGTGTCAGCAAGGTGGCACTGGGAAAAGGGAAGGGACCTCAGGAAAGTACTCTGCAGTTGGATCTGTTATTTTAACTGCTGAAGTTGTTGTTGGAGGAGCTGACGGGGTTTAGAGAGTGTCTGTTAGGTTGTGAGGTGTAAATTCCCAGCGACCAGAGCGTGGCCGTCGAGTCTTTCATGCCATGGAGCTTCACGTCCGTGGACTCAGCAAAGAGGTCAGGGCCTTTGAATGTGAGGTTCTGAATAGTGAGTGTAGCCGTGGAGGTAGGCTTGAGCCCTGTAGCCAGGCTGAATTTCGCATTACTACAGCCGATGCCATCGTATGGGCGGCTGTGTCCATGGCATCTGAGATGGACATCAGCACATCTCTGGATGCCATTTTCCCTTCTTCGAGCATCATGTCAAAGTCTCTAAGACGATCCTTTGCTATGCGCAGCTGAAGGGCTGCTGTGGAGTAAACCTTCCTGCCAATCAGGTCGAGTTTCCTCGCCTCCTTATTCTTAGGGGTAGAACTCAGTTGAACTTGCCTCTCTTTGTGGTTCAAGGCGTTGACGACCAGCGACCCCAGAGTGGGGTGCTGGAACAGAGGAGAATTTGTCCTGAGGGACGTGGTACTTGCGGTCCGCGACCCTGGATACCGGCGGGATCGAGGACGGGATTTGCCAGTGCCCCTTGACAATGCTGTATACCCCTTCATGGAGCGCTACAGATACCTTAGCAGATGGAACCCTCCAGCTGACGTCGAAGAGGGGATTCACCTCCTCTTGGACGATCCCGAGCTCCAGGTTCAGGTTGACTGCCATACAGCGTAGCAACTCCTGGTGGGCATGAGAGTCCTTGTTACAGTCAATAGGCCTCTCAAAGGTGTATTCATCGGGTGAAGAGCAAGAACGGGCCCACAATATACTCTGATGTGTGGATTCTGGATCGGGTTCATCATCCGAGAACTCCGAATCCATGGCCTGTGAGGGGGACTGGATGGGGCGGTGCCGTGACGCTAAAGTATCATTGGCAGCCATGTCCAGCCAGTCGTGTGACGAGCCGTTTAAAGACACTCCAGCCTCCAGATCGCATGGAGGGGAGCGACCTCGGCTAGGTTGCAATGCGGTACCCAAAGGGGAGGGCCCCATTGGTTCAGGCGGGCCCAAGGATCTGTGCTTGCGATAAGGCACAGACGAGGGAGAGCGCTTAACGGCACCGCTTCCCCAAATGTTCTCCTATCCTTACTACCATCTTGAGAGAAGAAGAGCGTACCGAGGCTGGAGGTGAAGTCAACGCCGATCTGTGGGAAAGAGCCCCCAAGGCTTGGGCACATGGCAGCAACATGTCTCTGGAGGAGCGTGGGGAGGAGGCTGGAGAGCAGTCCTCCATTGAATGTGGTACTGAAGCTGCGCTGGACGGCACCGGCTTGGGAGAGCAGCCCCCAGTGCCGGATTGCGGTGCCAGGAATGGACTAGGCAGTGCCAGGTTGGTGGGAGGAGCCACTCCCTGCGCCGGCTGGGCTTCCAGTGCCACCATCAGCGTCGAGTTGGTTTTCTTCTGCGGTGCCGGTATGCAGACCGGAGGATGTGTCTGCATGAATGTGGAAGCCTGCGGCATTGGTGGTACCGCTGGCAGTACCACCTTGGGTTCGGCACCAGGTTGATTCAGCAACCGCGATGTTCGGCACCCCAACAGGGGCGTTGACCAATATTTTAGGCTCGGCACCAGATATCGGTCCTGGGGTTTCAGTGCCCGGGCTGATGGGTGAGACGGCAAAGCACTCAGGGTTTGGGCGGCATCAGAGGCTTGCATGCTGCTCCCCGCAAGGGATCGGAGGCACAGCTCTCTGTCCTTGCGAGTCCTCCTTTTGAAGGACTGGAAGAGGGAGCAGCTCTCAGCGAGACAGGACTCACTGAGGCATGCAACACATTTACTGTGGGGATCGTCGAGTGGGAAAGCTTTGCAGCATCCCAGGCATAGCTTGAAACCAGGCATCTTGAATTTTGCAGTAGAAGACAAGCACTTGCTTACGCAAGTTTCTTTGCTGATCTGAAACCGTCGCTGAGGGCAGAAAAAGGAACTGGGAGGGTCAGGGTCACGGTCACCTATATAGCCATGGTCGCGGCGTGGAGGGGGCGTTGGCTGTGTGCCCTGACCTGACAGGCTAAGGCTGAAGACTTTTCAAGCTACCGTGCACTGCGGCATGTAGACACCTGTAACTGAATGATGTGAGCAGTGCTCCAAGGAGAAGGATCTGATACATAAAGGCAACAATTTAAGCATAGCTCCATAGGGGTAGTCATGTTAGTCTAGCTCAGTAAAACATACAAGAAGTCCTGTGGCGTTTAAAGACTAATAAATTTATTTATTGCATGAGCTTTCATGGGAGAAAATCTCACTTCATCAGACACTTTGAAGAACATCTGATGAAGTGAGATTTTCTCCCACGAATGCTCATGAACTTAAGCACAGAAGTCTACACTTACAGTTCTCTTTGCTCGACTGGAGCTGTAATGCTCCCAGGGCTTCATTATTAAATACATCAGAATTGTGACAAATTGAGAACTAAAAATATTATGTGATAATACAAGCACATAAACCTTGAAAAAAATAAAGCAAATACACAGTTCAAAATTACGTTTATTTTGATTTCTTAAAAAAAGTAATTGCCTGGCCATAGCTATAGAAGTCTTATCATTAGCTTACACAGGCTATATTGTACCATGGCTAATATCTCTTTGAAAAGCAGTTTGGTACAAACAGCATCTCCTGATTCTGAAATCTACTCTTTGAATTTATTCAATCTCAGATGCTTACCTCAGTACTAGAGAGAAATTAAATCCCTTCTTCTACAATGTAGGAGTATCAAACTTATGACCTGGAGGCTGCAACTGGCCCACCAAGGGCACTGGTCCGGCCCTCAGAGCTTTTGCTGGGACTGTGCCTGGGAGCTCTCTGCAGCAGCAGTGAGCAGCAAAGATAGGCTGCCCCTGACAGATGAGGGATAAGCCTGCTTGTGACTTACTCACATGATCCAAGTCACAGCACAGGGGGAACAAAGAAGAGCTGCAGCCAATCCTGGCTCAGCTCTGCTATGGCCTGCCAACCAATCAGAGTCTCAGTCACAGCAAGCTAGGGCGGCTCCCAGAGAGCCCCCGCACCGCCCCCCCCAACAGATAACAGGCCATGAGTCAGTCAGTCAGTCAGCATGCTAATTTGATTGACAGCACACTGCACAAATCACAATTAAGCAAGGAAAAAGTAGTAGCAGCCGACATGGGAATGAGCCAATCAAATGCCAGCCAGGACTGAGCTCAATCAAAGACCAGCATGCTGAATGACTGACAGTGAGTGGGTGGGGAGGGGGAGGCAGGAGCTGAGCCTGTCTCTGGCTGTGACTGTGACAGATTGATTGATTGCCTGCCACCACACAGTAGGGGAAGTGGAAAGAGAAGGGGAAGGGGTGTCTGGGAGCTGCCCAGGAGAGGGTCTGGGAGCCAGTGTGGGGAAGGGCAGCCTAAGGGCAGGGAAAAAGGAAGGGCTTGGGGAGGGGAAAGAGGAGCCCATGCTGCTCTGCACATGGCAGAGGAAAGGGTTGCAGAGCCCGTTCAGGCACATGGCCCTCGTAAGGTGTCCTGGCCTCCAATATGGCTCCCCACACTGAATGAGTTTGACACTCCCTGTTTTACAACAATAAAATTACCAATAGTTAGATATATAAAACACTGGAGAAAGGGACTGTATTTTTGTAACTGAGAGCCTTATTTGCCTGCAAAAACTTTACTACCACTGATCATGTACAAGGAGGAAAGAATTCAGGACTCTATGATATTATATTTTACACTTCCTTTTGTTTTCTGTTTCTTTTTTGGTATAATTTATAGAATATTAGAAAATTTCATAAATGGATGCTCGGCTCTAAAACCTCAACAGTGAGCTCGTGCCCAGGCTGGATGCCAGATCCAACACAAACAACAACAAAAAGATTCTTTTTCTACGCTAACTATACAAAACTACAAAGGGCACCATTTCCATGCTTGACTTGAAGAAGTAAAGAAAGGAAAGTCCAATAGAGGCCATAGTGGGCTGGTGGTGGCTCTAATCTTTATGTTTGCACATTATGCACAAGACACCAGAGAATGCTCAGGCTGCCCTAATTGGTACTGCTAGGAAAACAACTCCCTGACAACTGTGTATCAGTGGTCATGCACACCTACAGTGAATAGCACATGTGCAATTACTGAAAGAATAATTTTTATTTCCCATGTACCCACAAGAAGTACTAAGAGGACACTAGGCTTTGGCTGGTCAAAAGAAGATGATACATACACTACTGAAAAATATCTCAATGCTAGGTGACTCGTTGGCACCCATACTATTAAGACATTGCTGGGATGACAGATCAAAGTACTCACATCATTGATATATTGACACACCCTGTCAACACCAGAGTAATGGAACTGGCTGGATATTTCAAACAAATCAAAACAAAACTTCTGAGACTATTTCACTGTTTTCATATCAATGTGGACAACAGAAATGATCTCTAGAAGCCCCCTGCCACCTATCATGGTAGGAGCACAGACCCAAGATGTACACTCTACTATAGCATGTAATTTTGGAAAAAACTCTAGCCTTTATCCAATTGATTTCTCCACTGAACAGCATGAGCTATATCAGAAGGGTTTCTGGCTTTTGTGTAGTTTTTATATTTTTATTTTATAAATTTTCAAGTGAGATAGGATGGTGTCAGTTACTTGAATGTACCACTATGGCTATGTCTACACTAGAGGGCTCAGTTAAGTTGACTTAACAAGGTTGACTTAAAAGTTAAGTCAACTTAACAAAGCCTACAGCGTAGACAACCCTATCTACAATGTATTAAGTAGAATTAATAAAGTCAACTTTAATGTTTAAGTTGACTTTAAGGGCTGGAGTTATGATGTCAACTTAAGCAAGTGCTTAAGTTGACTTAACAAAAGTCCAATGTGGACATGTCTTTCCTTAAGTCGACTTAAGGGAGGTTAAGTCTGCTTAAGGCTCCAGTGCAGACATATCCTATGTCACAAAAATCTGTTACAAATAATCTCAATGAGAAAGAGTAGCTATGAGCAAGGTAGTTTACACCCAATGCAAGTAACTGAGCAGCTTTCTGACCACAAATATTAACAACACACAGTCTTGGTTAAGTTACCACCTACCCATAGGTAACATTTGCTGAGGCTTTACAGAACCTAATGTTTCCTTCTCAGGTCAAGCAGAACAAAATATGACATTCAAAAATCCTACACAATTCATAAGAGTGTTTTGAAATTAATAGTGAAGCGAAGCCATCTTCACATCTCCTGGGAAAATGAAAGTAGAACAGTCTTCTAGTCTACCTAGACTAGTAGTCTAAAGACAATCCTAGAATAGAATTCCATCCTGCCACAGAAGGAATAAAAACAGTGCTTGAGCACAAATTTAAAATAGAACAGGGAAGGTTCACTCACGCAGTTTCTTAGACATCTACCACTCCCTTTTATCTCCTCTAGAATCAAGCCAGCAAGGAAATGTCTTACAAAGGTAAAACTGCAAAACAGACAGAAATCTGCAGGTTTTCAAAAAAACAGATAATAGAAAACAGAAACAGGAAAATAAACTGTTATATGCTGGGTTCTGACATGCATTTGCCATAGGCAAACAAAATTCATTCTGTAGATACAGACAAACTGATCTGTATCCTAATAAAACCTTTGCTTCACAAGAAATGTTTTGGTTCCTATGCTGTAACTATGTGTCACTGCTAATGACTCATAACAGGAATACAGGCAACTTGTTAATTGTACATGTAGCAAGCATTAACAGTCAGGCCTAAATTAAAAGAGGTGATAATGCAACTTTGAGAAAAGGATGAGCAAAGTGTCAAGCCCAACACTGAACTAGGTCAACACACTGTTCCTCTGTAAAAGAGATTACAATTTATTTGTAATTTATCACATTTAAGAGTTAAATTGTAGATTTAACCCCAAAAAACAAAAATCTATTTGACATATTAAAGAGTACTCTACAAACCCTTTTTTAAATCATAAGAATAAAATAATCTGAATGGTAAGTGAATCAGCATATCTCCTTAGCTATCAATCCTCAATCCTGCAAGGTGGTGCCCCAGTTATGCCTAGAATGACATATTTTAAAAAATAAATATTTACTGAAGTAAACAGCACTCTGAATGGGTGAACTTGTGTGCCTATATTTAGTTAGCTGTAGAATCCAGAAATTTCTAACAAAGAAACCTGCCAGCATGGGGTTAAGCTACTGAACTAGTTTAAACCGCAACTTTCTTCAGAAAAGAACATAGCTCGCACACATATTCAGCAATCAGTAATTCTTCTTGAAACAGCTTTTGAGAAAGAACTTTAAGACAGGATTTTTATTTTTTCAATATGTGTTCTTAACAGAATTCAGCAATATTAACTTCATGCTGAGGTAGGTCTGAGTAAAATTTCTTGTATTTTAGAAAACAGTTTTTGAATTTCTATTTCTAAACATAAAGGTGTTTTGACTGACATATTTTATATATTATAGGGGCAGTAATTTCAAAAGCATCTAAACTTTCTGTCTGTTAAATATTTTTTCCTTACAAGGAGTAATTTCTGTATTTTACCTTGTTATTAAAGACTTAACTACATTTACAGAAATGGCCATGAGGACCTTTTCTTTTGTCTGTTCTTGCAGTTGAACTGTGTCCAGTAGACAGAACCAAAACTTTAAAATCACTTAATCTTTCATATATAGTACGTCAATGACTACATGCACAGGTAATTGAAGAAACTAAGTTCCAAAAGGGTAGCCATGTTAGTCTAGTTCAGCAAACAAACAGGGAGTCCTGTGCCACTTAAAAAACTAACAAATCTACTTATTGCATGAGCTTTCGTGGGAGAATATCCCACATCATCAGACACTTTGAAGATGAGGGAACTTACAAATGAGTGAAGATGGGGGAACTTACAGAATGGAAGGAAAATAAACGCCATTCTCCCATGAAAGCTCATGCAATAAATAAATTTGTTAGTTTTTACCTGCCACAGGACTCCTTGCTTGTTTTGCTGCAGCAACTAAGTTAAGCTGAGCATCTAATGTTTATGAGTGCTCTTCCTCAACTTCAGGTGGCACACCTTTAGACTCTGGCACCTAAGGCTATGTCTACACTACAGGGCTTTATTAAGCCGGCTTAAAGTAGACTTTATTAAGCCAGCTTAGAGTGGCCACACTCAAAATGCCAGGAGACTGCCCTTGTCCACACTGGCAGTGGCTAGGTCACCCTAGGAGTGGTGCATTGTGGGTAGCTGACCTACAGTGCACCACAGCTGAGGTGCCCCTCTCTTCCAGCCACTCCTTTACCACAGGAAGTGAGTAACCACACCACCCTCCATACTGTGTGTGGCAACAAGGAGCCCAGGGAGCCTGATGTGACCCAGCAATGTGCGAGCACAGCACTCCACACTCTCCCTGGATTGCCCAGACTCTGGCTCTGGACCAGGTGCCACAGGGCAACTGCCAGCAAAGGGGCAGGGTGCAGCAGTTGTTAAGATTCAAACACTGGAAAACAGCACATAGAGAAAGGTGAAGTCAGATCACCTGTTGTAATGGGAAAAAAATCCAGAGTCACGATTTAATCCTGCTTTCACACAATCCAATCTAAAAGAAACAGCAACTTTCTTTCTATGTGCTGTTCCCTGTGTTTGACTCTTAACAACTGCTTTGATTTGCTGTTATAGTGTGACCTGATCCTAAGTCTTCCACTCCCCTGTATTTATTTTCCTCCCATTCTATAAGATCCCCCATCGTCAAACTGTACGACAAAGTGGGATTTTCTCCCATGAAAGCTCATCCAACAAATTAATTTGTTAGTCTTAAACAGTGCCACAGGACTTCTTGTTTGTTTTACAATATCAGGGGGATCAGGCCGAGAAGGGGAGAGAGTATTCTCCCCAGGACTTTAAATTAGCATGGGTGTAAGGGGAGATGTAGGGGGATGTTGCACCGCTCACTAAATTGGTATAACACTGTTACTAGCTGACAACTGAGGCGGGTGTATTGGGAAATTAGGTGTGGGGGACATGTAGGGAGGTGTTAGGAAAATCCCTGGGAGAGACACGCAGGGTTGGGCTGAGAAGGGGAGAGACACGCAGGGTTGGGCTGAGAAGGAGAGAGAATCCAGATCAGGTCGGGGGACGGTGATGTGGGCTGTAGTGCTAGGGTGCAGGGCTGCGGCTAAGACATGGGGAGTTCTGATGTGTTGCACAGAGCTGGAAATGCTCCCAACCGTGCTGTGCTTTCTCTTCAGCCCCCATCCCATTCTTCAGATAGCTAGGAGCCAGTTAAGTCGACTTAAGCTAACTCCTGGGCTACACTGGCTTGAGTCGACTTTACAAGTAAGAGTTATTAAGTTGAGTTAAGCAAATGCTTAAGTTGACTTAACAGCTTCTCAGTGTGTCCAGGACTGTGTTTAAGTCAACTTAAGGGGCTTTAAGTTGACTTAAATCTGTAGTGTAGACATGGTGAGCACTCAGAACTGCAACTGAAGTCAATGTGAAATTTCACTTAATATATAATGTTAGCACTCTGAGAAATCAGGTCCTGGGCATCTCAGATTGGACACCTAAGATCAATGGACACTTTTACCCTAATTCTTTGTGTCTTCAGTTCCTCAGCTGTAAAATCGGGATAAGACCTTACATCTCCTAAATGTGTTCTGAAAATAATTAATTCTACTGAAGCACTCAGGTGCTGTAAGTCTATTAAGAAATTAAGTGCAACATCTGAATAGGGTCCAGTAAATATTACCTAGCGCCACAAATTTCACAATGTGGAGAAAAAAAATAAATAGTTGCTCATTCAATAATTGTCAAGTAATCTATCCCGTCATCTGTTCCCAGATGCTGGCAATTAGATGCTGGGGACACTTCAGAGAATGGTTTTGAACCCCTGCCTATCCTGACTAATAGCCATTAACAGACATAGCCTCCTTGAACTTATTTAGGGTTTTTTCAACCATTTTTTTACCAGTATGTGATCATGTAATTAAAGACTGTATCATAATACACATGCCACAAAGGAAGGTATGCTAAGAATGGAGAAACTATCCTAATTTTGGAATTTCCTAACCTATGAATGCTTGACTTTACAACATTAATATTCTTTTAATATGGATTGTCATGGGCAGTTATAAAAAAGATGTTCATTCTTATGAACAAGTTATAAACACACAATATAAGGTACATTTGTCTAAAAGGTAGAAATCAAGTTTACAATGTAAATTGATAATATAGATTTAATACAGAAAAATTAAATTAACTTGGCAATTCAACAGTTAAATGTTAAAGCCATCAATATTAAGATATAAACTTCTGGATACCAAATTCTGATGTGCAATCGCTGTGACAGAACATTTACTGAAAAACACGATTATTCATACTGATAGGATATGATGGACACTATAAATTGTCCAGAAAAAATATTATAACCTCCAATGGTTCTTAAATTATCTTATCATCATGTTTATATATTGAAATACATCAAATATGGAAGTCCAACAGTTTTGGTAAACTCTTAACCTTACTTACTGTGGTACTCTAAATGGTGTCCTTTTTAATTTGTGGATATAACCCTGTTAAAATGGAGTTCAACTTGAAATTATCAGTAATTTAGGATAAAACACATTACAGAGATGATGTAGTTATCCCAAAACCAAAAATTAAATTGGGATTACACTTTTTTAAAGAATCACAATATGTTCAGATAAGAAATGCACCATTCAGGCCCTTACGACAATTTAACTCTGTCCTATTGTGCTGCAATCTCAACATGATTACAGCTAAGGTATTTATTTCAGTGTCTGTGATGGCAGACCAGGTTAAGTTGATTTTTTAAGCATACTATGGTGGCGGTATCATGTTTCCCCCCCTTTATGTCATCATTATGGGGCACAGTTTAGGTTGTTTGAGTAGCTTAACTGTGCATTTCTTACACAGTTTGTTCGGATTTCTTTTAAGTACAATCTTAACACTGAAATTCCAGGGTTAATAATAGTAGTGCGGTAATTATAATATCCCTTTTTTCCCCTTACTTTTAAACCACTGATACATACACTAAATCAATCAATTCACCTCAATATAATTTTTGCCTGAGATTTTCCATAGAATTAAAGAATTTCAAAAATGAACAGTATAAACAAGAAATGAAAAATGAATGCTACAACATGATATTTCTAATGATTTGAAGGTATGTACTATCAACCTTAAATCATATTTAAACAAACACTTTTAAGTACAGATTCACCAGTATGCTAAAGCAGTCACAGATACCGCACATTTAAGCGATGACTACAGATGCTTTGGTTTGCCAAAACAATTCAATGGCATCAAAGCACACCGGCAAATGTAATCTGAAACTGAACTGTTGTTTTAGCAGATTATATGAAAATGTTGGATTGGAGAGAGTCAGGAAGAGTCCAGTCCCTGAGTACCGATTTCTCTGTGTCTTAAAAGTTCTTTACCACTCTAACCTCAGATCCCTTGCCAATGTCACAGCAATGTGCAGAGGAGCAAAGGCAGCAGCTCAGACTTTCATGCCTTGATAATGAAAGCTACCATTCACTCATATTCCAAAGGGGCAGCCGTGTTAGTCTAAAGTCCCATTTTCTCCCACGACAGCTCATGCAATAAATAGATCTGTTAGCCTTTAAGCGCCACAAGACTCCTTGCATTCAGCCATAGAAGCAGTAAAGCAACAGACAGACCAAGTAGTCTACAAATGACAACTGTTGATACATGTGCCCAATCTCTCATATATCACCTAGCCACTATAACCAGAGGAATTGTTGTATACAAAAGAAGGATAATGAATGGTAAAATTATGTCTGGTGTTCCAATGGCCTCACATTAAAGTTACAGGAACTGTTGATCTGAACCTGTCTGTAAATCTGTATAATCAAAGCAATTAGATAGAACAAAATAGTTGATAACAGCTTAAATACAACCTGATTTCTTCACGTATAACCTATGCTCAAAACAAATTAATTTTAATACTATGGAATGATTGACTTTACTGTTTTATTCTACAGTTAAGCTGATTCAGCTTCTTGAAACACCCAACCCAGATGCTAAATTTTTAAAAGATCCAGCTTTTAATTAATCTGAGCTCTAAAGGATTTACTAGTGAATTCTCATAAAACTAATTCTTTGACCAAAGAATAAATGTTGTGATTTGGGTAAGATATGGTCTATTTTTCTCAGAAAGCAAAGAGATTGAATCCTTGTTTGAAGCGCAAAACAGAGTTCAATTTTAAGTATAAAGTCACAACTAAGCCAGCACCTCAATATTAGAAATTCTGTATCACATATGATCTCCAAAACCAATATCTGAACAACGCATATAAGAATGGATATTGTAAACTTGGATTTTGAGGTGAACAACTCATCTGTTCTCCTCCATATTTCACTTTGTGTTACTGAAAAAGCTCAGGCAACAAATCCATAAAATACAGAAACAGAAACTGTTACACTGATACAATTGTATATGTCGAGAACTTTTTGTGCATTACCAAATATATTGAGTTGTATACTGAGACCTGCTTGTAATTACCTTCATATTAATGTGATCTTACATACTAACTTTTACCTATAGTTATATGTGTATACAGAAATACACCAGCAGGATGTATGTCTATATACACACATAAATTGATTGGGGACGTAGAAGTGAATGGCAACCTGGGCAGCAGTGACCATGAGATAATAGAGTTCAAGATGCTGATTAATGGGAAAAAGGAAAGAAGCAAAATACAGAACCTGGACTTCAGAAAAGCAGATTTTGGCTCCCTCAGGGAACTGTTGGGCAGGATCCCTTGGGAAGCTGATCTGAAGAGGAAAGGCATCCAAGAGAGTTGGCTGCATTTTAAAGAAACCCTGCTAAGGGCACAGGAAGATACCATTCCAATGAGCAGGAAAAACAGTAAATGTGGAAGGTGCTCAGCGTGGCTTAACAGAGAACTCTGCACCAAGCTGAAGCATAAAAAGGAAGCTTACAGGAAGTGGAAGCTTGGACAGATGACTAAAGAGACATATAAAGATATTGCTCGGGACTGCAAGGATAAGATCAGAAAGGCCAAAGGACAATTGGAGTTGCGGCTAGCAACGGATGTGAAGGATAACAGGAAGGGGTTCTACAAGTATGTCAACAACAAGAAGAGGATCAGGGATGGTGTAGGTCCCTCACTGAACAGCACAGGTATCCTTGTGATGGAGGATGAGGAAAAAGCTCAAGTGCTCAATGCTTTTTTTACTTCAGTTTTCACAGCCAGGGCCACCTCCCAGCCCACTACACTGGGTATGGCAGATTGGAGAGAAGAAGAGAGGCCCTTGGTGATGGAAGGTCAGGTTAGGGACTACCTAAAGAAGCTGGATGTGCACAAGTCCATGGGGCCAGATGACCTGCATCCAAGGGTGCTGAGGGAGTTGGCCAGTGAGACAGCAGAACTGCTAGCCATTATCTTTGAAAACTCGTGGCAAATGGAGGAGGTGCCGGAGGACTGGAAAAAAGCAAATACAGTGCCTATCTTCAAGAAAGGCAAAAAGGAGGATGTGGGGAATTACAGACCTGTCAGCCTCACCTCAATCCCTGGAAAAATCATGGAGCAGGTTCTCAAAGAATCCATCCTGAAACAATTGGAAGAAAACAGAGTGATCAGGAACTGTCAGCATGGATTCACCAAGGGCAAATCGTGCCTGACCAACCTCATCGCCTTCTATGATGAAATAACTGGATTTGTGGATGCGGGAAGAGCTGTTGATGTGATATACTTTGACTTTAGCAAGGCTTTAGATACGGTTTCCCACAGCATTCTCATCAGCAAGTTAAGGAAGTATGGGTTGGATGTGTGGACTGTAAGGTGGATAGAGAATTGGCTAGATCAACAGTTTCAGCATGTAGGAATCAATGGCTCGAACTGGCAACCAGTAACAAGTGGTGTGCCCCAGGGGTCGGTTCTGGGGCCAGTTCTGTTCAACATTTTCATTAGTGATCTGGATGATACGATAGACTGCACACTCAGTAAGTTTGTGGATGACACCGAGCTGGGGGGAATGGTAGACACGCTGGAGGGCAGGGACAGGATGCAGGGAGACCTTGACAAATTGGAGCAGAGCGCCAATAGAAATCTCATGAGGTTCAACAAGGACAAGTGCAAGTCCTGCACTTGGGATGGAAAAAACACATGCACTGCTACAGGCTGGGGAGCCATCAGCTAAGTAGCAGCACCACAGAAAAGGACCTGGGGGTCCTGGTGGGTGGGAAGCTGGATATGAGTCAACAGTGTGCTCTTGCTGCCAAAAAGACTAATGGCATACTGGGCTGCATCAGAAAAAGTGTTGCCAGCAGATCGAGAGATGTGATCATTCCCCTCTATTCGGCACTGGTGAGGCCGCATCTGGAATACTGGGTCCAGTTTTGGGCTCCCCACTACAAAAAGGACATGGACAAATTAGAAAGAGTCCAGCGGAGGGCAACAAAAATGATCAAGGGGATGGAGCACAAGACCTATGAAGAAAGACTGAAGGAACTAGGCTTATTTAGCCTGCAGAAGAGAAGACTGAGGGGGGATTTGACAGCAACCTTCAACCACCTGAAGGGATGCTCCAAGGAGGACGGAGCTTGGCTGTTCTAAGTAGTAACAGAGGACAGAACAAGAAGCAGTGCTTTCACATTGCAGCTGGGGAGGTCGAGGCTGGATATTAGGAAAAACTTTCTTACTAGGCGAGTGGTGAAGCATTGGAATGGCCTGCCTAGGGAGGTGGTGGAATCTCTGTCTTTGGAGATGTTTAAGGTCCGACTGTACAAAACCCTGGCTGGGACAATTGAGTGAGAGTGGTCCTGCTTTTTTGGCAGGGGGTTGGACTAGATGACCTCATGAGGTCCCTTCCAACCCTATGATTCTCTGATTCTATAAAATATAATAAAGCTTGCTACATTTTATCCTGTTTCAATTACCTGAACCTATTTACTGAAATACAGAATAAGAAAGTGATTTTATGTTTTGAAAAAGAGCCTCTCCATTGGATTCCCTGTAGTTTTAATGTCTGGTATGTGTGTATAAGAAAAGGAACATGAAGTTAAGGAATATTAGCTTCAAATTACCACTTTTCTGGTTTTGCAATTATATGCATACAAACGAGAGTAGGCATGCACACATGCAAAAGAATAAGAAAGTGAGCGAGAGTGAGAGGAAGTATATTTTATGAAACATTCTCTAAAAATAAATTAGCTACTTTTAATTTTTTGTAAAACTCCCCAAAATTAAAGAACAATTGCTTACAATATATAGTTTACATAGCAAGTACAAATATTTACATCTGAGACAATGTTTTACACTAAGCGTGACAGAGTTCTTTGCAGTAATAGGCATGCAGGTTTTAACAATTGAAATATTTTTAAATCATGGTATGTCTTGCCTTTTTGAAGCCTTAATTAAAATTTTAGTTCCAAAGGGGCAGCCGTGTTAGTCTAGTTCAGTAAAACAAACAAGGATTTCCTCCCGTTCTGCAAGTTCTGCCCACTTTCAAAGCATTTGACGAAGTGGGATTTTCTCTCACGAAAACTCATACAAATAAATAAATTTGTTTGTCTTGAAGTACCACAGGATTCCTTGTTTGTTAAAATTTTAGAATCACTTCTAGCCTGGAGAAAAGAGAGCTGTTTATCACTTTTCAAGCTTTAGAAAAACTCACATTTAAACTGATGCAGGATATTTTGGGGTAGAGGGTTCATAAAATAAATCGAGATCCCATCAAATGCCTCAGAAAAGATTGTTCATTATTTCACTGTTTTCTTTTTAATCTAAAGAAGAAACTTAAAGGCCCTGCATAAAACTCTCTCTGCCTACATGTCTGTGCTCATTTTATCCTACTCTTCTTCCCACTAGGGAACGCACCTCCTTCCCAACTAGCCACTTAATATAATTCTCCTACAGCAATCTCCAAAACGATTTCCATGCTACTGCTTATGCCTGGAATAGGTCTTGTACTTGTGCATCAAACTGATCTTCCTTTCCACTTCCTAATCCTTTCTTAAACCACAGTCACTGCAAACCATGCACAACTCAAATGTAACCCTGAAACTGTGCTACTGCTGAACATTAATCTGTATAATTCAGATGATGAGTGCCCTCGGGTGGGGGGGGGGAGGGTGTACCTGGGCAATGTCACTTCTTGTACCTGTACAGTTCCAAATGCACTACTCACAATCAACTTAAAAAAAAAGGGAAATAATTTCTGAAACTGTACAACAGAAGTGTACAACATAAATTGACAAAAGCAGTGCATGACATAAACTAAACTACATTTATTTTTCCATCATGCTGCAGTCACATATTCTGATCCTTTAACAGCTCTGTTGTGTATACATGCTGAGTCACTGCTCATCTTGCAGATCCTCATGAGGAAACTACAGAAATCAACACATTTTACCTAACCCAGTTTAGGAATGCAGATATTTAGGCAGCAACTGAGGCAAATAAAAAGCAAGATTTTATGGATCACTACAGTATTTTTACATTAGGAATATTTTGAGCCATACTTCCTCTTCTCCTTTTATTACCATCCTAAAAAAAGGAACAATAGCTGTTTGCATCATTACTATTCTGAACATATGCATCACGTTCACATTCCTTGCCATGCCATGCCAGAGTACTCTTCACACTCATGATAAACTGATAACATTGTCTTACACCTATGCTGTGTAGTTTAGTTGCTTTTCCCACAACTAAGTGAAATAATAAGAAAGGAAAAGGTTCACCTATATTTCTTTCTCTAACTGTATTTTCTTCATATCCTTCACACTCTTTTGAGCACGATACTTAGTGCTATCAGCCTAGTAGCTATCTGGAAAGCAGAGGCTGCTTGTTGGAGCTACCAAATAACATAAGATGAGCCTCAAGATCATCCAGAGATGTTGCCTTGTCCCAGCGTGCAACTTCCATTCCTACCACTGCAGACGTGGTAAATACAACTCCCTGGAGGACATTGCACAATCTGTCAGAACAAGGATTCTTCAATTTAGCAATGCCTAATCAGCAATAAATGTGTTATGACCCCACTTGGACTAATAGAGGAACTTGATCCAAAACCTTCACCATTAAAAGAATGAGCCTTTACCATGTGACTGAAAGGAGAAATACCATCAGCTTGAAGCTGTAGTAAATTTTCACATGGACCAGCTTCTAGAGAACGACAAAGAGATATCATGAAAATAGGGTTTACACTTACAAAAAAGTCTCTTCCTGTATTGTAATTGCTATTTACCATGTTAAATAAAATCACATATATGCAAAATGCCATGGTGCCCAGAAGCCCTGAAGAGAGACATGGATTTAAAAGCCAACCAGATGAGCCTCTGAGCCCAGCCTAGATGGAACAAAGAACGGCACTGGATACTCCTAATTTCACGTGTATGAACTGAAGGTAGGACAGTTTAGAGGTTATCCTACTCTCCTAGAAACTGAGATGGTAAGGAAGATCTCAGTGTAAAGATCATTTTACACTAAGAGTAAGGCACTGGTCCGAGTTTCCCAAACTGGAATCAAGGCAACCTATGGGATTGAAGGGAACATCAATTTGCATTAATATCTGAGATTAAATCAAGAGAATCTAATACAGGCAACCTCTTTTTCCAATACTCTTGGATCCAAAAGACCACATGACACAAAAGGCATCCTTCTCCCACTCATATAAAGCTTCTAATGTGTTCACCTACTGTGACAAAGCATCCATCTTTCAGATCTTTGTTTATTTTTTATTTTTTTCTAATCCTGGACTACAATGAAAAAAATTGGCTTTATAACAGAGAATGGAATGAACAAGGAACAGCTTGCAATCAGGCAGTATAGACTACAACTAGCATGGAATCACTCAATGACATACAAGCCTATTATAAAAATTAACAAGTGATACTAAATTACTCAAGGATCTAACGGAGCAGATATCTGAACCATTACTTATTATCTTTGAAAAATCGTGGCAGTCCCAGAGGACTGGAAAAGGGCAAATATAGTGCCCACCTACAAAAAAAGAAATAAGAGCAATCCAGGGAATTATAGACCAGTCAGTTTAACCTCTGCACAAGGAAAAATAATGGAACAGATAATTAAGGAGTCGATTTACAAACATCCAGAAGAGAATAAGGTGCTTGGGGCTAGTCAGCATGGATTTGCCAAAAACGAATCATGTGAAACCAACTTGATAGCTTTCTATGATGTGGTAATGAACTTTGTGGAGAGAAAGGAAGGGGTAGATGTGGTATATCTAGATTTTAGTAAGGCATTTGATGCAGTGTCACATCACATTCTTATTAATAAACTGGGGAGGTACACACCAGATGGCACTACTATAAGATGGGTGGAAAATTTGTTAGATAACCACTCCCAGAGAGTAGTTATCAATGATTCACATTCAGGCTGGAAGGACATAATAGCGGACTGCCACAGGGATCTGTCCTGGGTCTGGTTTTGTTCAACATTTTATTAATGATTTAGATGATGGCATAGAGAGCAAACATATAAAGTTTGCAGATGATACCAAACTGGGAGGGGTTGCAAGTGCTTTGAAGGATAGGATCACAATTCATAATGATTTGGACAAACTGATGAAATGGCCTGAGATGAACACAATGAAATTCAATAAAGATAAGTGCCAAGTACTCCACTTAGGGTTGAACAATCCACTGCACACATACAAAATGGGCAATGACTCCCTAGGAAGGAGTACTGTACAAAGGGATCTGGGTGTAATAGTGGATCACAAGCTAAATATGAGTCAGCAGCATAATACTGTTGCAAAAAAACCAAATGCCATTCTGGGGTGTATTAACAGGAGTGTTGTGAGTAAGACACAAGAAGTGATTCTTCCGCTCTTCTCCACACTGATTAGGCCTTAACCTGAGTATTGTGCCCAATTTAGGGAACCTCACTTCAGAAAGGATGTGGAGAAACTGGAGAAAGTCTAGAGAAGGAAAACAAATTATTAGAGGTTTGGAACTGTAATAACCCTTGGGGAGGAAGGGGTTAACACTCTGGTCAGTGAGTCCCAGGACAGCCAATAGGAACGAAGCACAGCTTTTTGAATGGTAACAGCAGCCTGGCCTGGGCCTGTTTGGATGCAGCAGAGCTCCTGGAAGGATCAGGAGGAGGCCAGAGGGGCCTGAGGAAGAATCCAGCAACATCCTTACCAGAGATAAGTTAAATTTGTTACTGACCAGGCGTGGGTAGAACAGGGAATGTTTACTTAGACGCGGTCAGGGTATTTTCTTTGTTTTTGGCTTGTGTTTTGGATTTCTCTGTGCTAAGCACATGTAACCCAAACCCCCACCCCACTACCCTGTAACTACCTAAGTTAGTTCCCAGAGAAGCAACTCTCTGTGTTTATCATCTGTTCTTTTTGATTAAAGAGTTTACCTTTTAAGCAAGTTCTGGTTCTGTGTCCTGAGAGGCAAGAGGTTTGTGTGCCCGTGCCTTAGACTGCACAGGCAGCTACTAGAGGGAACCCTGTTCCAGTTCCAGCTCATATGGCAGCTGGAGTTCAGTCACTTTCCTGAAGGAGGAATAAAGAGGATCGCAAGTACCTCACAGGGAGGAATTCCCAAGTGCGCCTTCCTGGGTCTCAAGAGGTTTTTTTGCATTTGGGTGGTGGCAGCGATACCACTCCAAGGCCAGGAATTGGAGGCCTTGGAGACTTTTAAGAGCAGGCTTTAAGGCCAGTGGCTTTTCTGGCCTGTTGCGGGCCCCCACCTTCTGCACTCAGAGTGCCAGAGTGGGGAAAAAGCCTTGACAGGAACACTTGACCTATGAGGGAAAACTGAAAGAGCTGGGTTTGTTTGGTCTAGAAAAAAAGGAGACTGAGAGGGGATATGATAATAGTTTTCAAATACTTAAAAGGTTGCTATGAGGAAGAAGGAGAAAAATTATTCTCCTTAATCACAGACAATAGGACAAGAAGCAAGGGGCTCAAATTACAGAAAGAGAGGCTCAGCCTAGACATTAGGAAAAATTTTCTGTCAGAGTGATTAAACACTGGAATAAGTTGCCTCGGCAGGTTGTGGAATCTCCTACACCGCAGGTTTTTAAGAGCAGGTTAGACAAACACCTGCCAGGGACAGCTTAATGGGGTATTTGGTCCTGTCATGAATGCAGAGAACTGAACTTGATGACCTGTCATGGTCCCTTCCATTTTCTATGATTCTATGGTTTTATCTACTTGTCCCCTGAAACCACGTATAATCTACAAATTATAAAAAGGGAAATGGATAATAAACAGATACGGTTCGGAGAAATGCAACCTATGGTAACAGGAATAGAAGAGAAAGGCACAGGGATTCAGTCCTTTATATAAAGTATACTTGCACCAAATGTCACTTCACGTGATTACATGTGCACAATACTAGATGACCCTGTTTTGTTGATAGTCTTGGGGATGTGGCCCATCTCAACCTATTTGAAAAGCAAGAAACTGCAAAGACAATCCTTAGTGGTAGAACCTGCATTAGAAAGATGTAATTGACTGAGGACTAACCTGTAATTTCTCTGAGTCAAAGAAAATAGTGCAAACATTGCTTTCATAAAACATTAAATCTTGACTCACATTTTAATACATCATATTAACATTGTATTGCTAATTTTATTTATTACTGATATTAGCTCTATGTGCTGTCAACATCATATCACAAAAGAAATATTAGAACAGGGGTGTCAAACTCATTCAGTGTGAGGGGCCACACGAGGCCAGGACACTTGATGGGGGCCATCTGGCCTGTGGGGACCCCTGCCTGGGGCGCCCACCCTGCCCGTTGCGTCTCCCCACCCCTGCCTCATGCTCTTGCCCCTTGCCCCATGCAGCCCCTGCAGAACTGTCAGCAGGGTAGGGCAGCTGCAGCCCGCCACTCTCAGTGCCTGAAGAGCCTGGGGGCAGGGCAGCAGTGCCACAGACTGTGGCCTCTGTCCCATCCCCCAACCCAGCATCTCTGGCCATGGCCTGCCGGGCCAGTCAGAGGCTTAGAGCCTTTGACCCCACACCCAGCAGGGGAAGGGAGAAGGGGGGGGGGGCCCACAATGGTAGGCAACCCTGAGCCCACCAGGCCTTAATCCAGCCATGCACTGGAGGAGGAACAGTGCTGGGAGGAGAGCTGGGGACAGAGTCTGCTCTCCCTCCATGGTGCAGAAGGCAGCGTTCCTGCCTGCCCTTGTCCCCATCTGGCCACCCCGCCCCAGGGGGAGTCGGCCAGCGTCTAACTGCTGCTTTTTGGAGGGTAGGGTCCTGGAGAGAGCCCATTGGCAAATTAAGGAAGTATGGGTTAGATGCATGGACTGTAAGGTGGATAGAAAACTGGCTAGAACAGCGGTTTCAGCGTGTAGGAATCAATGGCTCCATGTCAAGTTGGCAGGC
>ML681990.1:9197429-9260056 GCA_007922195.1 Podocnemis expansa | reverse complement strand
GTGGAATCTCCATCTCTGGAGGTGTTCAAGTCCCAGCTGGACAAAACACTGACTGGGATGATCTAATGGGAGTGGTCCTGCTTTTTTTGGCAGGGGGTTGGACTAGATGACCTCGTGGGGTCCCTTCCAACCCTATGATTCTATGATTCTATGATTCAGTGGAGTTTTCGTGACTTCACCGCCCCCCCCCCTTGCTGAATGGAGGTCGCCTCAGCCTGCAGGCCCTGGAGAAGACTCATTCAGTGCTGGAGAGGAGCCAGGGCAAACAGGTCCAAACTCCACTGAATGGGCCTTGATCAGCTCTCCACCGCTCAGAGGGGTAGCTGGCCGGGGGCAGAGCAGGCATGGAGACACTTCCTGTTCTGCCATGGAGGGAGGGCAGCCTCTGCTTGCTGACAGCAGCAGTGTTCTGGCCTGCCCTATTCCCGGCCGGTCCGTCCCAAAGGGAGTAAGTGCCAACGTGTAGCTGGGGTTCTGCAGGGCCCGGGGGTGACCCTGCAGAGCCCTGGCCACATGCCAGTCTGTCCCGCCCCGCCCCTGGGATGAACCAGCTGCGGGAGGGGCAGGCCCAGAAGACCGATGCTGCACAGAGAGTAGCAGAGAGAGGGAGGATGGCTCGTGGTCCTAGCCCCCCTCCAGCACCTGGGGCCACAGCCACTCGGCCTTCTGGTCCGCTTGGAGGGTGGGCAGGGGCAGGGGTGTCCTGGGCCCTGCGCCCCTGCAAAGGGACTTCCCTGGGCCTCACCATCCTCCCAACAACATAGCAGGAGCCGTCCGTGGGCAAAGGGGGAGCTCAGAGGCCAGGCTTGCTGTTCCTGCCCTAGTCTTGCTTGCTTCACCCCCAGAGGTGGGGTGGGTTGGGCCGGTCCACAGGCTGTGCTTCCCACTCTGGCCCCGCCCAGTGGCCTGGGCCGTTCAAAGCTCCACTGACAGCAAGGCTGTGGACAGCTGTCCCGGTCGTCCCCAGGGCTCCCTGCCCTCCTCCCAACCATGCGGGTGACACCCATCCCTTGCCTTCAGCTCACTGCCAAAGGCAGCCAGGCAGTGTGGGCCCAGGGCAGTTGCCCAACCGGGGCAGCAGTAGTTCGGGGTCCAGATCAAACTTGGCAGCAGGCTGGATTCTGCCCATTGGCTGGGCGTTTGAAACCCCTATATTAGAGAAACCAATGAACAATGAACTACTGTTTGGAAATCTTCAAGACCAAATTGATTTAATTATTTTTAAATGGTTCCATATGCTTTCTGGGTTAATCTGAGCTAATTTGTGCATCTCTTTAATGCAGATAGCATTGACAGGTATAAATCTTACAATCAATAAATTCTTTCAGAATAACATCGAATGTAATTTTTAAAAAAGATGGTGGCTATTGTGCAAGTCTCTTGTCCTCACATTCTTCGACCAATTATTTCATAACCACCTACACCATAACCAAAGCAGCAATAATCTGCAAAATGTCTTGCTTGGCTTGAACCTGCAATTATTTTAAAGATGATTTATGCTTGATTTACTCTTACACAGCATCTGAGATCATTATAACCTTAGATCCTACTTTTCTAACCTAACAGAACTTGGAATAAGCAGCATCCCATTTTAGCAACAACTCTTTGACACAATAACCTTTTATAATTAAACTTAATTTTTCACTGTAAAAGGAACCTGCTAAGAGCCTGGATGAATACATGTCATCATATGGAAACAAAGTTAATCTAAAGCAACAGCCTCATAAATATTAATAAAAACAATGAAAGTACTGTGGCACCTTAAAAACTAACGAATATTATCAGGCATAAGCTTTCTGCTTATAAGCGTAATGCTTCTGCTGAAATATGTTGCAGCCCATGAAAGCTTATACCGAAAGAAATTTGTTAGGCATCAGGGTGCCACAGGACTCTTGGTATTTTCACTATATACAGACTAACACGGCTACTTCTCTGATAAATATTAATGAATTTTTAACCCATGAATCAGTATGCTTTAGATTGTTAATCTGTACATTAAAAACTTTCATAGTGTTTTTCAATATAAAAACATCTAGCTAACATTTAAATATTGTAGGTTTCAGGAATGTTGCATATACCAAGACGGAACAAAGATCTGATCAGTGCAAACAAGCAAATCAACAAATTTAAGTTACTCTGAGACCAAAATTATTGTTCTAATAGTACACTGACTAAAAAATTATATAATTGTAAACAGTAAGCTACAACCTGTTAATTTTTATTTCCCTAACTACAGCCATAACTCTCAAAAACTAACTGAGATTAAGTCCACTGAATCCATTAGCACCAATAAATTTAATATACATCATTGCTGAAAGTGAAATAACCATGAAGAAATCAGGCTCCCAGCTTTGTGAATTAAGACTATACTCCTGATTTTCTACGTCTTCCTTTTAAGCACCAGGTCTCTCATAACCTTGCTCATGCAAGTAATCCTTACTCCAGTAAGTAGTCACACTGAGGTTAGAGGACCTGATAATGTCAACAATGGCAACTCTCATGAATACTGTTTTGCAAGGTTATGGCTTTAACATGTATAGTGTACACTTTGTGATAGGGCAGATACTGGCTCAACAGGCACACCTTGTTCATCTGGCTACTCCATCAAAAATAGCAGGACCACATTCAAACAGCTTAGCCCAATCTCTGCTTCCTAACACAAATGCCCCTTATCGTAACTTGAATGAAATTTTATTTAAAAATGAGAAATGTTTATATAAACATGTTTTTTGCTGAACAAACAGGACTCGTGCCCGCAGCATCACCCAAACATGTCACAATGTACACAACAGAATTCATGCTGTGAAACAGTATAATATTTACCTCAACAGACCACTGCCTATTTTACATCTAAGATGTTACAGCCTGACACAATTCATTTAGATGAAAACATTTCACCTAAAATTATGTTCTGAAAGCAATGATGACCACGTCAGCCTTCAAGCTCCAGTTTCTTAACTGGCAAGAGTGGAATAGCAGATTTGTTGTAGTTGTTGCAAACTCATTAGTGTTTCTCTCTCTTGTTTCTTCCTAAAGAACACCGTACTTATTTGTCCTGGAATGTAAGGGGACAAGCAAATGTAAGCTGTATAATGTTTTACAGCAATGTGTCCAAGTACTATAGCACTTAAATCCTCTTGCACTGAATTTAGCATCTGTGAAGGTGTGAATGGATTAAGGGGTAACCCTTTATTATATTATTGATCTCAGTATTGCAAAATTACAATAAATCTTGCAAAATAAGCAATGTAGATATCATTGGAAAAGGTATGATCTGCTGAATATGATAAGCTCATTTATATGTGTGTATCATCTTTGTAAAGTAAGTTACTATGAAAATGTGTGATGTTTCTGTATTTAAAACTTGTGTGGTGCTATTGAGTGACACCCCTCAATGGATTAGCCTCATCATTGTCCAGCTTGATTTGAGTGCCAATCAAGGGCCATCAGCTGTATAAGAAAATCAGGGGGAGAAAACAAAGCTATAGCCATTCTAAAACATAAGTAGTAGGAGTGCTAACTGCCAAACATAATCTGATACAGAAGGAGCACTTCCACCAATTAGAGAGAAGTACATTCTGCAGAAATGGACCAGTTAGTGACAACTGCAGTGATATTTTTGTAAAGCTGAAATTCTCCATCAGAATCTAGACAAAGATCATCAACAGAAATTACATTTGGTCACAGCCAACCAGGGATAAACTCATACTGGTATCCAAACATGAAAGGATACACATTCAGTTACTAATCTCAAGTCAGCTAGTCCTCACAATACTACAACATTTTTATATCCAATTCACAATCACAGAAAGGTCAGTTCTGTGAAGTAAAAAATAAATATTCCAAAGAGCACATAAACTTTCCTTTATAAGAGATCTATCTGTTCAGGAGGAAAACTAACCAATGTGTGTAAGCCCATAAACACAATCTCACCTGAAACTTTAAAAAGACACGATATCAGTCCTCCTCCCACCTTAATAAACAAAATGATTGAGAAACTCAAAACTGAAAGCTATTTCCTCATCTAAACAAACTTTCTTTCACAACATACAACACTGTGATTAAAAAGGTACCTATGTGCGTCTATTAAAAAAAACAAACTAACCAACACTGAAGCACTTCAGTTAAATAATTACACCCAGCTGCCCATTTGCAAAGCAAGTAGTACCACTAAAGTCTGGGTCAACCATTCTTTAACTGAATCCATTCAAGGAACACTAATAGCAGTCCCTAGTTCCACAACTGAAAATCTATCTTGCACCCAATTCTAAATGAAAGCCTTTGTTTTTGTTTGTAAATTTTCTTTAATACAAATTGTTTTTCTTTCTCCTATCTCATTAACATCTGGCCCAACAGCCAGTCAAATAACTGCATTTAGTTCAATTCCCATTCAATTAAAAAAATCTTAATTGCAGCCAGCTTCTCATCTGCAATTTTGCAGCACTAATATCCACCAGCCATTTTGTTTTCAGCATGTAATACTAGCAACCAGCTGTCTCCTGCCTGCCTCTCTATTAGCATATCAGATAATTTAGAAAAATCAGCTCAGAAGCAGACTGTACCAGTAATGGCTGATTTTTTATCATGGGGAATATATCTGTACATATGTTTCTGCTATCTGATTTTTCCATTTTTTTCTGGTTGTGCTCTGCTAGCCTTGACTCAGCAAGATTTCTTATTTTTGTTTTGTAAATCTTTCTTCCACCCTAATATATCTATAACATTTTCACATATTCACTAAAGTCTCTCAACTGCAATAAAACAAAGGTTGAACTACTATGGTCTCAAAGAGAAGAATACTTTCACTACAGTTTCAGAGTATAGCTAACCTTTTAAATATTTTAAATTAAAAGGGAAGAATGCATACATTTGGTTAGGTAATTATAACTGTATTTCACTAGACCATGAATAATAAATATGGAAAGGCTGGCAGGCATTATTCTCCCTTCTCCAGGATGTCCCTAATAGGCATTAGACAGAAAACAATTCTCTACCTGTTTTGACTGCAAAAACCCTGCTGTTCGAATGCCAATTACATTTTCTAATAGAAAGTGTCAAAGAAGTCAAACACGACAAATTTCTACGGCCAAATTAAGATACTCCTAAGGCTGGTGGCCAATGCTTTTTTCCTTCAAGTAATCTTCTGTCTTCAATGTAAAGTTCTTCACCAGGTTGTATTTCCAAAATCTCAAGGAGCTGCGCTTCTCTTCATTCTCATTAGACAAAATATAAGGGAGATTTTAATATCCTTACCTTTATTTTAAACCTATCTATAAGGAGAGACAGTTTATCTAACCTGGTACTGTGCATTAAGTTACAACATTGTGGTATGTTATAGTTAAGCAGTAGCAAGAAAACTACAGAGTACTTCCTTGTTAGAGAACAACTGGCTGAGAGATACAACAGTCAAAAGAAAATATCTAATAGTCACCACTAATATAACAAAAATATTCACTTCACACTGTTTCTAAGTTTTACTTCTCCACACTGATGTGGGGAGCACATAGGTGGAATGGTTCTCACTGGTGCTGTACCTTGCAAAAAAGCCAATCACATTCTTTTGTTTCATCTGCAAAGCTCCGTCAGAGTTATGTAACATTCCAGAGACATGAAGAGGTAGGAGAATATGATATAGCAAATCATTTATAACTATTAGAGTAGATGCTGAAGCACACTGTTACTCTTTTTGGTATCTATAGATCTTGTACATTCTTCTGAATTTCATTTCAGTTATGAGAGTGGTCCCCGAGAAGAGCAATATGAAGTGATATAGGCATAAGATTAAATGAAGGCACACTTCTTCATAGGAAATGTTACAAAACATGTAAAGTATGAAGTATACCATACTATTACACCAAGACTGATGTCCTCTGTGCTTTGAGCTACATTTTTTCTGCTATCGTAAAGGGGGCGTAGGGATTATGCATGCACCATAAAAGCACAAAACAGAAAAGTGCATTAATGAATAAATGTATTAAAACTCCAGAAAAACCCAAGTAAATATTAAAATCTTCTTGTTTCACCCTTCAAAGTAAATAAATAAAAACCTGTATCCCTTTAAATACAGTTTGCAACTGCCTAGTTTAGATATTATTTTCGCAAAGAACAAAAACTGGATTTTCATTGCAAAGTCATCTCATAATTCATTTTCTAAAAACACACAAGCATACGCATGCCCAAAGACGTAAGCAATAACAGCATAGTTGGCTGTGCATTTTATACATATATTTAGGTTCTTCTATTTGTTGAGTGGACGATATCTCCCTTAATTTTAAGATAAAGTGCTCCCTAATTTTATATACTATAGCCAAAACACACTATCATTCCATCTTACACTTTCTCTCCCCCTAATGGTAGTACACATTGGTAAAATGTTACTCAGTGAATAATCATGGGGGAGAGGGGAGGAAGATGAGGGAAGACTACACTATTAACACATTTCAGCCCAAATTCTCAAGAAGCAGACCCAGCTGTGGCTGATGAATTCAATCCGTTCTCCACTCTCTAAAATCAGCAGTATCCCATGACAAAAGCATGTGAATCAGCAGTTTGTTAACATAGATATTTCAGACACCACAAGCTAAACAGAAATCTTAGACATATTTTTAAAAACTGAAAAGTTATAGATCTCCAGCAGGTGTAACTATGATGAGATTATAATGTATAATTTGGAGATCCATTCTGAACAGACTACTGAAACTACTATTTTTGTTGATACCATGGTTTTCACATTAACATTATTTTGTATGACTTTACTTTCTATGCCACTGGACAGTTTTAAAAATAAGAAAGGTAAAAATGAAGATCATAAAATAAGAGATTTTTTAAGCATTTGCATTTCTGCGTCCTCAGTTTCTTCATGATTTTTGTCCCAATTACTTATCCTCTCCCTCACTGCGTGCAATACGGTTGATTTTTACAATCATTTGACTTTCAAAAAAAGGTAATAAAGTCTGATTATCTGCAATGCAACCTAACAGCATACTACATTCATCAATAAAAAATGAACTGTCAACTCCAGTGTTCATTCCCTTGATTTTCTAAGTCACCTCAGAATCCCCTACTACTGTTCTATAGTATTATAAAACAAAACCAAAAAGAAATTGGTAGAAGTTGTGATAAAGCTTAAAAAAAACCCCATCTATTTGCTCACTGTAACAAATTATTCAGCTGACACATTCATAGTATTAAAATGAAAATAAAATTATTCTTCAAAAATGCTATAAATATTTTAACATACACAAGGAGGCATGTGGACAAATACATTTTTTTAAAATCTCCACGCACAATCCATATGTATCCATATGTTATTACATATCACTATTCAAATACCAGCAACTGCATTCAGAAACTGACAGGAAACATAATACATCCTGATTTCTACCAATCTTTAATCTTGCTAACATATTTTCTCCTCCCATTCAATACAACAAACCCACCTCTGGATCATGTTGAAGATTATTCTTTTCTAAACCCACAACACACTGCACCATTTTGTCTGTCTTCTGAACAGCAGAGCAATAGACAGAACAGCCGTGAAGGAGTGTACTGGAGTCAGCAGAGTCAGTGCCTGCCTCATACTGCAGTCTGTATATTGAATGCAATGAAACCCACAGGTGCCTACGTAAAACACTCCAGCTGCAAAAAGCAACTTAATGCTTCCCTCAGCAGCATGTCTGTGCTCTACTTTCACTTTTCATTAACCCATTGCCAGGTCAGACCACCACTTCTAAAGATGTTCATGCAAAAATCTTGATTTAGAGCCAGCTTTCATATCAAGCATCTTAGTGTAAACTACATCATCTTAGAACAAACTATATTAACGACAGACAAACTGAAAATGTTTCAAACAGAATAAAAGCAGTAAATCTTACCATGCAAATAATTCTATGGTATGTTAATGTTATTCTTGCTTACTTTGCCTGCCATAATTACTAATTTTTTTAAAAAATATCATTTCAACAGTTTTTCATACTTCATCCTTATATATAAATTCCTCTCTCACCCCTATGGGTGGTATGTGTCATCCTCAACCTCGGGTCCTCTACCAGAGGCCTGGGAGTTTGAGGGTTCTGCGCAGTATCTTAGCTGTTCCTAGCACTGCACTCTTCTGGACAGAGAGCTCTGATGTTGTTCCTGGGATCTGTTGGAGCCACTCTCCCAGCTTAGGAGTCACAGCCCCGAGTGCTCCTACCACCACCGGGACCACTCTGGCCTTCACTTTCCACATCCGCTCTAGTTCCTCTTTCAGGCCCTGGTACTTCTCCAGCTTCTCATACTCCTTCTTCCTGATGTTACTGTCACTTGGCACTGCTACATCTATCACCACCGCTGTCTTCTGGTCCTTGTCTATTAGCACGATGTCTGGTTGATTGGCCAGTACCTGCCTGTCCGTCTGGATCTGGAAGTCCCACAGGATCTTAGCCCTGTTATTCTCCACGATCTTCTGTGGGATCTCCCATCTGGTCTTGGGAGGGTCTAGCCCATACACTGTGCAGATGTTCCTGTACACAATGCCAGCTACTTGGTTATGCCGTTCAGTGTATGCTGTTCCTGCCTGCATCTTACATCCTGCCACTATGTGTTGGACTGTCTCTGAGGCCTCTCTGCACAGTCTGCACCTTGGGTCCTGTCTAGTGTGGTAGACCCCTGCTTCAATGGATCTGGTGCTCAGTGCCTGTTCTTGTGCTGCTATGATCAGTGCCTCAGTGCTGTCTTTTAGTCCAGCTTTTTCCAGCCACTGGTAGGATTTCCCAATGTCAGCCACCTCAGCTATCTGTCGATGGTACATTCCATGCAGGGTCTTGTCTTGCCATGGCACTTCTTCTGCTTGATCTTCCTCCCATGTCTGCTGCTGCCTCAGGCATTCTCTCAGCAGCTCATCTTTGGGTGCCATCTTACTGATGTACTCCTGGATGCTCTGGGTTTCATCCAGGACAGTGGCTTTGACACTGACCAAACCCCGCCCACCTTCTTTCCGGCTGGCGTACAGTCTCTGGGTGTTGGATTTGGGGTGGAAACCTCCGTACGTTGTGAGGAGCTTCCGGGTCTTCACATCGGCAGCCTCCATGTCCTCCTTTGGTCAGCTCACTATACCGGCAGGGTATCTGATGACTGGCAGGGCGTACCTGTTGATGGCGTGGATCTTGTTCTTCCCATTGAGCTGGCTCTTCAGGACCTGTCTTATCCTTTGCTGGTACTTGGATGTTGCTGTCTTCCTTGCCTCTTCATCATGGTTCCCATGTGACTGTGGGATGCCAAGGTATTTGTAACTGGTCTGTATGTCTGCTATCTGGCCTGCTGGTAGTTCCACCCCATCAGTCTTGACTACCTTTCCTCTCTTTACTACCATCCGGCCACACTTCTCCAGACCGAATGACATCCCAATATCCTCACTGTAGATCTGTGTCAGGTGGATTAGCGAGTTGATGTCTCGTTCATTCTTAGCATACAGCTTGATGTCATCCATGTAGAGGAGGTGGCTAATGGTAGTTCCACTCTTGAACTTATATCCGTATCCAGTACTAGTGATTATCTGGCTGAGGGGGTTCAAGCCAATGCAGAACAGCAGCAGGGACAGCGCATCATCTTGGTATATGCCACACTTGATGGCCACTTGTGCAAGCTGTCTTGAGTTGACTTCCAGTGTTGTCTTCCACAGTCCCATTGAGTTCTTGAGGAAGGTCCTTAGTGTCCTGTTGACTTTGTATAGCGCCAGACATTCACAGATCCATGTGTGCAGCATTGAGTAGTAGGCTTTCCTATAGTCAATCCAGGCTGTGCTCAGATTGGTCTGTCTAGACCTTGAGTCTTGGGCGACTGCTCTATCCATGAGCAACTGGTGTTTTGAGCCTCTGGTGGTGTTCCCAATGCCCTTCTGAGCTGTGCTCATGTACTGGTCCATATGGTCCTGTAGCTTGGCGGCTATGATGCCTGATAGGACTTTCCATGTTGTGGGGAGGCAGGTTATTGGCCAGTAGTTGGACGGTGCTGTTCCCTTGTGGGGGTCTTTCATGATCAGCACTGTTCTTCATTGTGTTAGCCAGTCTGGGTGGGAGCCTGCTGCTAGCAACTGGTTCATCTGTGCTGCTAGGCGTTCAAGTACTGCTGTTAGTTTCTTTAGCCAGTAGGTGTGGATCATGTCCGGTCCAGTTGCTGTCCAGCTCTTCATGTTCTTGACCCGTTTTTGGATGTCTGCTACTGTGATGGTGACTGGTTCCTGTTCTGGGAGACTGCTGTGGTCTGTTCTCAGGTCCTGCAGCCACTTTGCACTGGTGTTATGAGTCTTCTCTTTCTCCCAGATGTTCTTCCAGTACTGTTCAGTTTCTGCTGTTGGTGGCTCTGCTGTTATTGTGTTGTTGCACTGCAGTTGGGAGCACTGTTCCCTCTAAGCTGTGCGTGCGTGTGCGTGCCAACAGGTCATGAAACCTGCGCACACAACAAAATAAAGTGCACATAAAAAAATTCAATAGTGCTAATATTGGTGCTCACAAAGAAATGTTTATGCGCACACAAAGAAACTGTTTGCACACACAGTCTATGAGTAGTTAGAGGAAACAATGGTTGGGAGTACACATTGGATGGTTCTTTGGAGAACAGGGCATTTATCTTTTTGGCCTCTGCTTCTCTAGAGTATCTCCTTAGCCTGGTAAGCCAGTGATGTGAGCCTTTGTTTAGCAGTGTCTAGGGCTTCAGATGGATTCAGGCCCTTGTAATTTTTCAGTAGCTGAGTCTTATCCTTAAATCTTTACACCCTTCTGTAGTTCCACCAGCTGACTAACTTCTCTCCGAGTTGCCTTGATCTTATCCTCCAACCTCATTGTCCAGGGAGCGTATGTACTGCTGTTCTTCTTGATCGTGTAGCCAAGCATCTCCAGGATTACAGAGGCTGTAGCGTATACCAGTTCATTGGTTTCAGTGATGGTGGTAGTAGGAATTGTCGTTAGGGCTCTATTGGCATCTTCTAGCATACTAGCTGATGGTACTTCTCCAAAGAGCCTTGGTAATTGGTCTTGATGGTTGACTGTAGCTAGTTTATCCATGATCTGATGCCTCATATCAGCTACTGTGTTCCGTAATGGAAGGGGTGGCAGTGAAGTTCCAGCTTCAGGTGTTGGCTGCACATCTAGTTGTTCTTCCGGGTCTTCTTGTTGAATCCAGGATGTAATGTGGAGTTGGTCTACCTCACGTTGTGAGAGCAGCTTCCCCTTTACTATGTTCAAGCATTGGGTAACTAGCTGTTTCTCAGTTAGTGTGGATGTAGGTCTTTTGTCCATCCATAGTTCCCTCATACATTTCATATATCCCCTCTCATTAGGTCTACTGTTGTAGTAGCATTCCATCAATTCCTGGTTCTCTTGTCTTAGACATGTATGGTTTGTTCCAGTAGCCCCCTTATCATCAGATTGTCCTCGTCCCCCAGCATCTGGCACAGACCTTGTTAATCCGGGCAACATCCAAGCCAGCACGACTCTCCTAGTTCGCATCAGTCTCATATTCAAGGTAGGCAAGTAAGGCATTAGGGAGTCTTTTGCTTAAGGACCCCTACTGGAAAGGTAGGTAGGTACCAACTGGGATTTGAACCCCAGTCTCCCATATCAAGGGCCATGCTCTTAACCACTGCACTATCCAATCACCTTATGTAGATGTATATGTGTATAGATAGAGCGAGAGAGAGAGAGAGAGAGAGATCTATATATGCCCATATCCATACACACAAAAAACAAGTGCAGTACAAGTAATAATCTGCATCAGAAGTCTGAGCAGTTACCTGTACTTTTGCATGTTCTCTGAACTAAATTCTCTACTGAGCATGCCATCTGCCTAGGGGAGAACCCACTACCATTTACAATATTAATATTCTCATTAGTGAAGGAAAAAATAGACAAAGATTATTACTCAATTTCATAACTGTTGCTTTTTAAGATGTGTTGCTCATCTCCATTCCAATTAGGTGAGTGTGTGCTACATGCATTCTGGAAGGACATCACAAAGAACAACAGTTACTAAAGTAAGTAACCCTCTTTTCATTGAGTGTTTGCTCTTATAGATTCCAATTAGGAAACTCCCAAGCTTGACTCCTGGCAGAGGGGTTTGAACTCATGACTAAAGCATTGCTGTACCAAATGCAGCTTCATCCTTGGTCTAGTGGATGGTGTGGGGTGCTGAGATGATCTTCAGGTAGGAACTCTGCAGCTCTCCTGCGTAGGACGTGCACTAAGAATGCTGCTGAAGAGGCCTGAGCCCTCTCATAAGAGTGTGCAGTTAACACTGGCGCTTATACTTCAGCCAGGTCATTTCAAGTTCTGATTCAAAAGGTGATCTAAGAAGACATCCTTTGGGACGATGCTGGGAGGCCCTTCATCTTGTCAGCCAAAGCAATAAATAGTTGGTTTGACCAATGGAAAGGCTTAGTTCTCTTTATATAGAAGCCTAGTGCATTCCTGACATCTAGCGTGCAAAGGCTTCACTCTCGTTTTAGTGTGTGGTTTTGGAAAAGAGACCAGGAGGAAGATGTCCTGACTCATGTGAAAATGGGTTACTACCTTTGGTAGGAAGGCCATATGCACCCACAGGTGTACTTTGTCCTTGTGAAGGACAGTATACAGCGGCAATACTGTCTTAAGTTTTGACACTGCTGGCTGAGGTGATTGCCATGAGGAATGTTACCTTCCATGAAAGATACAAGAGTGAGCGAGATGCCAAAGGCTCAAAACGGCTCCATCAATCTAAGAAGCAGTAAGTTAAGTCTCCAAACACATATCAGGTTCCAGACAATTAGGTAGAATCTATCTTCTAGACTAGGGGGTCTCAAACTTGCAGCCCGCAGGCTGCACGTGGCCCCTAAAGTTACTTAATGCAGCCCACAATGACACCATCATTATCAATATTTGCAATATCATTGTATAAAAAGGTTTCAGTGGTATGGTTCTCGTGCTAACATGCTAGTCCTCATGTGGCCCTCTTGGTGATTTGAGTTAGAAACCCCTGTTCTAGACCCTTGAGGGAAAGGGAAGTCATTGGATCAGTGAACACGAACTTCCCATCAGTGCCCTGCAAAGTGTACTTTTATGGAAGAAACTGCTAACTCTGTCTACTTCAAGTGCATCAGAAGTTCCAATATGAAAGGCATTGATGCTTGCATTAGGAGATGTCTTTCTGCACTGCCCATACGGAGAACCTCTTCCAGTTTTCCAGGTAAGCTGGCCTGGTTGATGGCTTCCTAGGAGAACCTCCTTCATCAGCTCTGAACCGGAAGACTTCCTAGGATTTAGCCATGGAGCTTCCACACTGTAAGGAGAAAAAACTCAAGGGTTCGGATGCTGTGGGTGACCGAAATCTTGAGCAATAAGATTGGACATCAGAGATAGGACTATGAGCATTGCTTATGACAACTCCTGCAGTGTCATGAACCAGTGCTGGTTGGGTCCAGGCTGGATCTATCGACATGACTGATGCCTTTTCCCATTTGATCTTGAGCAGGACCTTGTGGACCAAAGAGAAAGGGGGGAACACATACATTAGACTGTGTTCCCGTGACAGAAGAAATGCATCCATGACTGAGCCTGGACTGTGGTTCTAGAAGGAGCAGAAGTCCTGACACTTTCTATTGAATCAAGCAGCAAAGAGATCCACTTGGTGAATTTCCTGCTGTCAAAAGGCATTGTTCAGAGTATCTGGGCAGATGGACCACGTGGGGTTGTGAAATGACCTGCTGTGATGGTTCACCAAAACGTTTTATGACACAGGAAGTTAAGATGCCTCCATATGAATAGAATGAGCAATGCAGAAATCCCATACCATGATGGCTTTTCGGCACATGGGAGAGGAGCACGCTGGACCCTGTATGTTTATATAAAACATCACTGTTGTGTTGTCTGTCATAAACTGAAATGCACCTGAGATTTAGGTGTGACTGGAGGACCTGCAGTGCTCAATGGACTGCTCTCAGATGTTTATATGGATGGACAGTTCTTCCTGAAACTACAGGCCGTGGGTTCTGAAGGAGCATCACTGTGTTCCCCAGCCCAATTCAGTTGTATCTGTCACCAGGGCCAGCAATGATTGGGGTTTGGAAAAAGGAACTTCCATACACACCAGCCCCTTGTCTCTCCACCACAAGAAAGAATCAATAACCCAGTCGAGGAGTGAAACAACCTTGTTCAGTTTGACTGTTTGGGTGATGGACAAAAGCCAGCTAGGCTTAGAAAGATCAGAGATGCAACCTTGTGTGTTGCACTCTGTACATGCATGAAGCAGAAGGCTTAAAAGCTTCAGATAAACCCTTGCTGTCATGGTTGGGAAGCAATTCACATCCCCCTATAATGGACTCCATGGCCCCGAAGCAAGACTTTGACAGAAATGCTTTTGCATGAAATGAGTTTAGCACCATACCTATGAATTCTATCCTCAAATGAGACGACTGTGAACTGATAGTGAGCACTGTTCACCACAAATCTAAGGAACCTTCTGTAGGTTGGGACTACCAATATGTGAAAGCAAATGTCTTTTAGACTGAGAGTGGCATACCAGTCTTAATGCATCCAGTGAAGGGACGATCACAGCCAATCACAGCCAAGAGCAGATTGTGTGAAACTTTGTTTTCTTCATGAATTTGTTGAGGTTTACTAGATCCAGAATGGATCTGAGATTTCCTTTGCAATTAGGAAATAACAGGAGTTGAATCCCTTTCCCCTTAGTTCCTGCAGGACCTCTTCCACAACTCCCAAAGTAGAGGCTCCTACACTTCCTGAGACAGGAGTTACTCAAGGGAAGGGTCCCTGAAGAGTGATGGGGAAGGGGGGAGAGAAAATGGGAGGAAGATTGGAGAAAATATCCCAACCATGTTCAGTACCCAAGCACCCAAATTAATAAGTCCATGCATGTTAGAAATCGATCACATAGCCCATGAAAGGTGGTGATGGATCTGGATTACCAGTTGATGTGTTGCCTTCAGGCGCACATTCAAAAAAGCTATTTGGAGCTCAATGACTATCTTCTTGAACTCTGACTGGCTAGGCTGAGGCTGTGGTGGTCTATGCCTATTACTACATCTAACTTTTTCTGGAGTAGCCCTGTATCTGAGGCTGAGAAAACTGAGTGGCAGGTTGTGGCTTAAAATGTTTTCCTTCTCTGCTTGAGATGCACAACCCCAAGGACTTCAAGAATGCGGTGGAATCCTTGAAGCTGAACAACCCTGAATCAGTCTGTTCCTAGAACAGACGCGCACTCTCAAATGGCAGGTCTTGGATGATTTGCTGCACCTCTGGGTGGAAGCCAGGCACCGGCAGCCAGGAGCACCACTTCATTGCAATCCCTTGAACACATGGTGTAGCTGGCAGAGTCTGCTGCACCTAAGCTGCTTGCAGAGATGTTTTTTTACCAGTCTTTTCCTCCTTGATGAAAGTAGAGAACTCCTACCTAGACTGAGTTGGAAAAGACAAATTTTGACATAATGGTAGTGTCCTGGGAGTTGAAATAGGATATTTGTTGTTTGGCTATGTGAAGCTGAAGCCTTCCAGTAGAACCCACTGTTCTACCAAAGAGCCCCAGCTTCCTCATGTTTTTGAACTCGGGCATAGGTGCCTGTTTTCCCTACCTCTCCTGCCATTTTCTGCAGCCACCATGACCTGGATTGCAGATGCATGAAAATACATTTGTAACTAGTGGATGGGGTGAAGTATTTAAGCTCTATTCCCATAGCTATCAGAGGAATAGACAGAGATGTCTGTCACAGTCTTAGTTGTAGCCTGAACTGTCTTGATGAATGGGAGAGCTACCTGAGAGGGACCCTCCGGAATCAGGATGCAGACCACCTAGTCCCTAAATCCTGTACCACAAAAGCTTGGAGGACTGGATTCTTCATCAATCTCTTCATAAGTTGTTGGTGGCTCCTAGAGTATTATCTAGAGTATTATCTAGAGTAGTGGTTCTCAACCTTTTGTTATCTTATGTCCCACCAATCACTCTATCAAAGAACCTGGGTCGCACCATGATAGAAACAAAAAGCCCAATTTTTTCAAGGACATTTACAGGTTTACACTTACAGGCAGATCAGTGGGAGGCAGAGGAAATCCTTGGTAACTGTTATGAAAAGCCTGTGTCCCACCTAGACTAGTTCTGCACCCCACTGATGGTACATCTACCACTGATTGAGAACCACTGCTCAGAGGGAAGGAAGTAGCAGAGCTCCCTGCCACTGCCTTGTCTGGCCATGATGAAAAGGATGCCCTACAGAGGGCTGGGTCCTTGCAATCTGCAGAGTCCTGTGGCACCCCTGCAGCCTCCCATGGATTTCTTCTTCTGGTGCCATGGTCCATGCTGAGATTGCCCTTTCTTCAATGCCACAGCCAATTTCCCTCTCAGGGCTATGGGGGGATGGTTGTAGCACTGACGGCCTCAAGCTCCTTCTGTGCAAAACAATGGAGTATCACCTCCTAGATGAGGAGCCTTGGGCCTGCTAGTAATCCCAGGGAATCCAAAAGGTCCACAAAGGCACTTACCACTGAGGCTGCCAAGATCCCATACAGGGGCTTTATCCTTGCCCCTGCCAATGGTCACATCTCTGTGCCAGTACCAAAAGCACCTGGATATGATAACAGGACTCAGAGTGTAGATACCACAGCTGGGTTAAATGAGGTTGGACCAGAACACAGTGCTAAACTGAGTCCAGCTGGTACTGGGTCATAGCAGGTTTGTCTCTAGACGGTGCAACAGTCCAGAAGACCTGCTTACTCCTCTTCTCTACTGGCAGGGGACATATGGGCCATCATGGCTATTAAGTCCCATGCCAACCTGAAGATGTTCAGGGTGGAGGAGAGTGAAATTCCCCCACAAGTGGCTTTTGTCAGGTGAATCCAAAGGCACCAGACTCAACGGATCCCTTTGTGGAGCCAGAGTTGACAGTGGTACTTCTGGTGTGGAGGAGTTTGGGTATTCTAGTGTGCAATGCTCTCGGGTCTCATTCCTCCTTGCAGATATCATTGCTGGTGAACACTCCGCATGTCTTCTTCCTCTTTTTCTGAAGCACTCGTAAATGATACCAGTGCTAGGGCACCAGTGCCAAACAGTGTTGGTGCTGGTGTTCTCTGACTGGCAAGTCTCTTTTTAGCACTGGCACCTCCCTTATTGAAGCTGGCACACTCTGCAGGGATGTGAAGGATAACAAGAAGGGGTTCTACAAGTATGTCAACAACAAGAAGAGGATCAGGGATGGTGTAGGTCCCTTACTGAATAGCACAGGTATCCTCATGATGGAGGATGAGAAAAAGGCTGAAGTGCTCAATGCTTTTTTTACTTCAGTTTTCACAGCCAGGGCCACCTCCCAGCCCACTACACTGAGAAGAAGAGAGGCCCTTGGTGACGGAAGGTCAGGTTAGGGACTACCTAAAGAAGCTGGATGTGCACAAGTCCATGGGGCCAGATGAACTGCATCCAAGGGTGCTGAGGGAGTTGGCTGATGAGGTAGCGATACCGCTGGCCATTATCTTTGAAAATTCATGGTGAATGGGGCAGGTGCCGGAGGACTGGAAAAAAGCAAATATAGTGCCTATTTTCAAGAAAGGTAAAAAAGAGGATCTGGGGAATTACAGACCTGTCAGCCTCACCTCAATCCCTGGAAAAATCATGCAGCAGGTTCTCAAAGAATCCATCCTGAAACACTTGGAGGAAAATAGAATAAGCAGGAACAGTCAGCATGGATTCACCAAGGGTAAATCGTGCCTGACCAACCTCATCGCCTTCTATGATGAAATGACTGGATTTGTGGATGCAGGAAGAGCTGTTGATGTGATATACCTCGACTTTAGCAAGGTTTTGGATATGGTTTCCCACAGCATTCTCATCAGCAAGTTAAGGAAGTATGGGTTGGAGGTATGGACTGTAAGCTGGATAGAGAACTGGCTAGATCAACAATTTCAGCATGTAGGAATCAATGGCTCCATGTCTAGCTGGCAACCAGTAATGAGTGGAGTGCCCCAGGAGCCAGTTCTGGGGCCAGTTCTGTTCAATCTTTTCATTAATAATCTGGATGATGGGATTGATTGCATACTCAGTAAGTTTGCAGATGATACCAAGCTGGGAGGAACGGTAGACATGCTGGAGGGCAGGGAGAAGATTCACGAAGACCTTGACAAATCGGAGCAGTGGGCCGATACAAATCTCACGAGGTTCAACAAGGACAAGTGCAAAGTCCTGCACTTGGGATGGAAAAACCCCATGCACTGCTACAGGCTGGGGAGTGATCAGCTAAGTAGCAGCACCGTAGAAAAGAACCTGGGGGTCCTGGTGGGTGGGAAGCTGGATATGAGTCAGCAGTGTGCTCTTGCTGTCAAAAAGGCCAATGGCATACTGGGAGGCATCAGAAGAAGTGTTGCCAGCAGATCGAGAATCTGCATCTGGAATACTGGGTCCAGTTTTGGGCTCCCCACTACAAAAAGGACATGGACAAATTAGAAAGAGTCCAGCGGAGGGCAACAAAAATGATCAAGGGGATGGAGCACAAGACCTATGAAGAAAGACTGAAGGAACTAGGCTTATTTAGCCTGCAGAAGAGAAGACTGAGGGGGGATTTGATAGCAACCTTCAACTACTTGAAGGGATGCTCCAAGGAGGACGGAGCTCGGCTGTTCTTAGTAACAGAGGATAGAACAAGGAGCAATGGTTTCACGGTGCAGCTGGGGAGATCGAGGCTGGATATCAGGAAAAACTTTCTCACTAGGTGAGTGGTGAAACATTGGAATGGCCTACCGAAGGAGGTGGTGGAATCTCCATCTTTAGAGATGTTTAAGGCCCAGCTGGATAAAACTCTAGCTGGGATAATTAAGTGGGAGTGGTCCTGCTTTTTTTGGCAGGGGATTGGACTAGATGACCTCATGAGGTCCCTTCCAGCCCTATGGTTTTATGATATGCTGGATGCCAAGTCAGAGCTTGGATGAAGACAGAACACTGCCTCCATAAGGAGGTGTTTAAGTCTGACTCTTCTGTCCTATGCCCTTGGCTGAAAACTTCTGCAGATCCTACATTTATCTGCTTAGTGTGCCTCTCTGACACACTTGAGGCAAGATTTGTGCAGGTCTCCTATGGAATGCGCTTGTGGCACATCCCTCATAGTTAGAAACGTGGAGACTGGGATGCCATATATTGGGGAGGGGGTACCCTCCAGAAACGATCGATCTACCCTAAATAACAACTATTACATTTTATTTTTGTTTTTAGCTAGAGAAAATACTGCTGAGGAGCCAGGCAAGAGGGCATCATGGACGACAAGAAAGAAATGAGGAGGCAGTGGGTCAGCAGAGTGCTGTCTGGAACACTATGGAGTTGCCATTTCATCGAGCACCTGCTCTGTTAGGAACGGTGCTGTTAAGGGAAAAACTTTCTGGAGACTCTGCACGCAGCATGCATGCACCTAATTGGAATCAACATAAGCAGGCACTCAAAGAATATGCCATACGTGACAGCAGAAAATTGTAAACTAACTTAACACTACTCATTTATCACACAAATTCTTCTTTTGCAAAGGAAGGTCACTCCAATTATAAACAGAGAATTAATGAGGTTCTCTTCCTTTTTACAGAAAATTGCAAGAAAAAGTTAACTTGTAAATTAATCTAAATATTGTCAGTTCAGTAACTGCCACACTTCGTGCCTCTCACTGTCTTTTGAAAATATGTCCGATATTGTCTCTTTTCTCCTGGACTTCTTGTGACCATCTCATCTAGTCTCTAAGATATACTCATTAGTAACTTACAGCAATTAACTTGTCATATAGATTTATTTCAACAATTAAAGTTCTATTAGGAAAATACATTAAATAGAATTTTGATTTTTTTTCCAAGGGAGGTTCTAGTGAAGCTGGGATAAGACTAATATAATTAATTTTGCATGCAGATGTATGTACAGGATAACATTACACCACGAAGATATTAAATCTGACTCCTGCTTGAGCTCTGGACAATAGTTTTCATATCTTCTGGACTTATTCCCAAATTTAATAGGACTTGGGCTCAATAGAGGAAATTCTAGATAAGATAGTATTATTGTTTATTGTGATTTACATTAGTCAAAAGCGTGTGCCCAATTGACTTAAGAGTTTAGATTAAAAAAAAAAAAAGGATCTCTGGTCCTAAAAGTTTATAATTTATGTTTCAGACAAGACACGATGAATGAGAAAAGCTACCAGTGCCAAATGAATGAGTAACACAGAGAAGAAACATTTTTTTTCAAAACATCATTTTCCTTCACTTGGGTATGTTTGAGATTATTCATTATTTTTATTATGTCAGTGCTTAGATACTCCGACTAAGATCACAGTCTCTTTATGCTCGGCACTGTACAAACATATTAAGAAAAAGTCCCTTCTCAAAGTAGATTACAGGGCCCAGTCCTTCAAGAAAATACACCATTGGTACCTGTTACATATCCCAATGTTTTGTGTTCACATGTATGTTTGTGTAAGAGGTTTGTGTACACATATACACCATTCTTTTTCAAATGTAATACATGGTTTATTTATAAAATAAGCCTTACCAGGGTTTTTTTGTTTCTTTTTCTTTTTGTGGTGGGAAAAGACAAATGATAGCATGAAAAATGGAGGGCCTAGAGTAAAAAATTATATTAGTACTTACCCACAAATATAGCACTTTTTATTTACAAATCTGAACTTACTTTACAAATGTGCAGTATTTTTCCCAAATCACACAGACACACATCACACACGCACTCCCACAAATGAGGAAATTAAGGTAGGCAGAAGCTAATTTTTCAAATAAGCACCTTCATACTTTCTTTGATGCTGCCCCACATTCTCTTCATAAACATCTGTAAAGCTACCTCACTGTCCTCCTTCGAACCCATCCTCAAAACTCTCTTGGGTTGTGATATCTACAAAAAAAATTGATAACAGTTAGGCTCATCTCAGGCACTGGCACTCTTACTGCCGGCCTATCTGGCTATGTGGACTCCCTCCTCAGACCCTATGTCATCAACATCCCCAGCTATCTTCAAGACACCACGGACTTCCTGAGGAAAATACAGACCATTGGAGAACTTCCTGAAAACACCATTCTGGCCACTATGAATGTAGAAGCTCTTTACACCAACATCCCACACAAGGATGGATTACAAGCTATTACAAGAACCATCACAGATGATGCCACAGCACAGCTTGTGACTGAACTTTGCGACTTTGTACCCACCCACAACCACTTCAGATTTGAGGATCATTTATATCTCCAAATCAGTGGCACTGCTATGGGCACCCGCATGGCCACACAATATGCCAACATCTTTATGGGCAACTTAGAACAACATTTCCTCAAGTCTCATCCCAAAACACCTCTTCTTTACCTACGCAACACTGATGACATCTTTATCATCTGGACACATGGCAGGGATGCTCTTGAAGATTTTCACAGAGATTTCAATAATTTCCACGACACCATCAAATTGAGCCTGGAACACTCCACACAGGAGATCCACTTTCTTGACACTACAGTAGAAATCAGGGATAGACACATCACCACCACCCTATACCAAAAACCTACTGATCGGTATATTTACCTACATCCTTCAAGCTTCCATCTTAAACACACCACATGATCCATTGACTACAGCCAAGCCCTAAGATATAACCGCATCTCCTCTGATCCCTCAGACAAAGACAGACATCTTCAGGATCTCTATCAAACATTCTTGAAACTACAGTACCCACCTGGGGAAGTAAGAAAACAAACTGACAGTGCTAGGCGGGTTCCCCAAAGTCATCTACTACAGGACAGACCCGAGAAAGAATGCAACAGAACACCACTAGTCACCACATACAACCCTCAAGTCAGACCTCTGCAACAGATCATTAAGGACCTACAGCCTATTCTAAAAGATGATCCCTCTCTCTCTCTCTCTCAAGCGTTAGGAGACAGACCACTCCTTGCTTATAGGCAGCCCCCTAATCTTAAACAGATTCTCACCAGCAACTACAGATCTAACAACAGAAACACTGAAGCAGGCACACACCTCTGCAACAAACCACGCTGCCAAGTCTGCCCATGTATCTGCACAACGGATACCATCATAGGTCCTAATCAAGCCTGCTACACCATCAAAGGCTCATTTACCTGCTCATCTACTAATTTGGTCTATGCCATCATGTGCTAGAAATGCCCCAACACCTTATACATTGGACAAACAGGAAGGTCGCTGCGTAAGAGGCTGAATGACCACAGAGCTGATATCAGAAATCAAAGAACAAAGAAACCAGTTGCTGAGCACTTCCATCTTCCTAATTACTCGATGACTGATTTGTTAATGACTGTCGTTAGAGATGTAGCTGGGACATCGAGACTTCAGAGAGAAACAGCTGAACTCGAATTAATATGCAAGCTAAATTCTGTGAAAGCAGGACTGAATCGAGACTATGGGTTCTTTTCCCATTACAAAAGGTAATTTGACTTCAGGCTTCCCATGGTTTGAACCTGAAAACTGCTCTGATTTGCTGTTACTGTATGACCTGATCCTATGTTTTACACCCCCTTGCATTTAGTTTCATTCCTTTCTGTAAGTTCACCCATCTTCGAAGCATCTGAGGAAGTGGGATCTTCTCCCACGAAAGCTCATGCAAAAAATAAATCTGTTAGTCTTCAAGTGCCACACAACTCCTTGTTGTTTTTTTACTGGACTAGACTAACACGACTATCCCTTTTGAAATTGTGTATACACAGACCATTTCCTGATGCTGACCAATGTTCTCCCATTGTTTACTTGTATTCCCCCATCTGTCTGTCTCCATTCGTTGCCCCCTGTCCTACACTTAGAGTGTAAATTCCTTGAGGGAAGGGCCTGTGTTTTGTTATGTTTCTAGTGTGCCTAGCACAATGGGTTCCTCATCCACAACAAGGTGTACAAAGCACTGTGGTGATACAAATAATAATAAATGACCTTTAACACCAGACAGAGCAACAGCCAAAGAAATGTGAACAGACCTCAGGTTCCTTCCTGCCTAACCCAGTATTCAATCCACTAAATTGCAATTTACCTTGATACAAGAATTTAAGCTGCAATGGAAATTAAGCTATTTATTTCACATGATAGCTCCCTTACAAAAACAATGAAGAAAAAAAACCATGAAGAACCAAATTACAACTTACGTTGGTCACTGGTACATTGGGATGACACATACAGATAATTCATACATAAAATACAACATCATCACAATTTAAATCAATATGAAATAATTCTGGGAGATAAAAATATAATTTTAGAAGATGGCATTGGTTAGTAGGCACAAGAAAGGAAACAGCTCCCATAAATGTTTTGCACTCAAGTAACATTATTAAGAGCCAAAGCACTTCACAAATGTTCATTAATTAACAGTCAAAACACCCCTGTGATGATGGAAAGTATCCTAAGGTCACAGAATGGGAAACTGAGGCAGGAAGAAATTAAATAACTTGCCTAAATTCACAGGAAGAATCAGTGTCAGTGACAGATCCTCCCATTTAGTCCACAATATTTTATGCAATTTCCCAAATGAACTAATCACATTTTTTCAGTCATTAATATTTTGATCAATTTTTTCAGTTATTTTAACAGAAGTTATGCAAGCACTAGCTAACCAGGTGGGAGGAAAGTGTTCAAAGGGCCTCAACACTTCATTTTCTATTTTCTGTGTCATTTTCACTTGAAGGAGAAATGAGACATCAAATATCTTTTTAAATGTTCTTTTGGAGCTTGTTAACCAACAGGAAAGAGTGTAATGTAAAGAGAGTAAGAAACAGTTAAAAGATTTACGCATGCTTTCCAGAAACAAAAGTTCATATTATGGTTGAAATGGGAAGATAAAAAAAGAAATGGCAGAAGTCTGTGGATATGGGTTATAATGGTATGATGAAGGAGAAAAGTTGAGTGTATAACGTTTTGGAACTACTTTATTCCTTACACATGGGCAAACAACGTACCTATTTACTTACAGATGAAATGTGGTCCTGGGACACAAATATGACAGCAGTATGGCTATATCTTGATACCATCATTGAATAACTGCCCCTAAGGTCAGCACTCTATTTTCATTAACAGTCCTCCTTCATGGAAAGGAGCTTGCTCTTTTGTAAAAATACAATTTTAATAATGTGAGGCTCAGGCAAAAAAACCAAATTAGTTCCCTGGCAATAATACAACTTGCAGAATGTCAGAAGGTGGAATACTTATTTAAGGCAATGCAAGCTTCTGCCAGAAATACAGACCTATTGATTTTCTAATAAAGGTGTAGTCAAATATAATGTAGGGAGAAATATCCAATAATAGTACAACTTCTACAAACTGGGACAATGACAGGAACATTAAATATACTAAACTAAACCACTGATTATCAGAATTTGACAGACTCAGTTAACTGGGGTTGATTTATCTGTATAGGAATAACAGACTAAAATGCAACACAGTCGTTTAGAGAAACTGAGTCAGGTGACTTTTTTCTAACATTTCTGAGCATAGAGGATGAGACTTAGGCAAAGAACCAAAAAACAATACCATCCAACTAGCATTTACTAGCCCAGTACAAAACTTGGAACACAAAGCAAAAAGCTTAGTCAAATTTTGACAAATATCCAATTGATGGAAAAAAAAAAAGTCCAATGTTGAAGGAAGTTCCACAGACACAAAGCTATTACTAACAATACAGTGAAATTATGCTTTGATCTACAAGACTTTAACAAGGTCACAGAGAAAGTACTACCTGATTCTCACATTTATTCATATTCATTTATTGAACTTTACAATTTATATAAACTTCTGTTACATTAATTGGCACCTATTGTGTATTTTAAGCACACTCAGGGAAATAATCTCATAATTATCTAATATAATAAATAGACAGCTTATGACTGGTGCAATGTAACAACAGAATCATTGACAATTTAGAAAGCAAAGCAACTGATGCCAAGTTTCTCAGTGAACTGGCTTCCAGGCCTGAAAACTGGCAGATCAAATTAGACAAGGAAAATTCAAAGGTTCATTGCTAGTCATGTTTTAATTTCAGACAGATTTATTTATTTATCCTTAAGTGTTTGAAAAGAAAGTAGACAAAACTTTTGCCAGCCTTTAAGGAGTTACACAGCCATTGTAGATGACACACTGGTGTCTTGATCTACTACATAAAAATATGCCAATCTATGTTCCATGCTCCAGAAAGCTATGTAAAAAGAAGTCAAAAGTTAAATCCAAAAATTCATTACCAGAGTAACTCAAATGAAGGTTTCAAGCTGAACTCTACAGAAGTGACTTTAATTACTGACTTTTTCCACTAAAGAATCATGGTAAGCTAGAAAAGATATTAAAGATGTTAGTCTACTTTGCTAAATTTATACTTCTAAAAGATCTTTTACTGTAATAATCAGAATATCCAATTACTTCCACAGTACACATATGGTAACCAAGTCACACTGCAGCATGTCTTTTGCAGGCAAGCATGGGAAAACCCATGCTGTAACACATCAACACTACTGTGAATTATATTGCACTTGCACTAGTTATCATACAGCAGTTAAACTCAAGACTGGAAAGAGCACAGTACCTACTAACACCTCAAAGGGCAGGTCTATACTGCCTGCCTTTTTCACTGGCAGTCACATGGAGACACGCAAGTTACTTTAAAAAAAACCTGGAGTCCTGTGGCACTTTTATAGCCTTACAAATTTATTTATAGCATGACCTTTCACCGGAGAAAAACCCACTTTGTCAAACCCTTTGAAGTGTCTGACGAAGAGGAATTTTCTCCCACAAAAGCTCATATGATAAATGTGCTGGTCTTTAATTGTGCCACAGGACTCCTTGTTTATTTTGCTCAACTAGACTAACATGGCTACCCCTTTGGAACTTCAAAAAATCCTGCATATCTGTGTTCGACTTCTCTACTCCCAGCACATCCACTGCACTGAGCCAAAGTGAGGGGTTTCCCTTTGAATCATTATTACCCAAGTTGCTGGGGTGGTGTTCCAGGGTCAACTTCACAGACCTCAGCAATCAATCAGGAAATTCAAACTGACACAGGTGAATTTGCTACCATCAGTTAAGATTATAGATATATAGATTTTAAGGTCAGAAGGGACCGATGTGATCACGTAGTCTGACCTCCTGCACAATGCAGGCCACAGAACCTCCCTCCCACTCCTGCAGTAAACACCTAACTTATTACTGAGTCACTGAAGTCCCCAAATTGTAGTTTAACGACTTCAAGGTACATAGAAACCACCAGCAAGTGAGCTATGGCCCATGCTCGTGGGGAAGATGAAAAAATTTCAGAGCCCTTGCCAATCTGCCCTGGGGGAAAATCCCCTCCTGACTCTTGTGCAAAGAGATCATGTCTGGGGGCAGGGATGCAGATAGGGGATGGAGGAGCAAAGTATGGTAGAGACATGTGAAGAAAAAGTTAATTTATTCATGTCCTGTATATCAACGACAGACAAGAAAATAACAGAACAAATGCAGCTAAAATACTTACCAATTCACATAGACTGAAATTATCATTGATGGTTTGAAAAATAATGCATCTGCTACATGACACAGTATACTGGATGTTTCCACAATGAAATAACAATTATGGATGATCTGATTTCAGTGTGGAAAAACTTGTGATGACATGATCTCCAAGGCCTGAAATAACAAAGGTATTCATTCAAGGGAACAAAGGAACATAAATGTAGCACATATTTGCTCCTTTGTCTTGAAGAGGCAGCTCTGTAAAATCCAGTTTCCTCACAACACCTCACGTCAAACTGTAAGATGCTCATGAGCCTTCTTCATGTCTTGCCTCAAACAGGATGCTGGATAATTAAAATTACGTACATGTAGTGGATTATTTCAGCTTCTGGGGCTGATTCTAGTCTTTCATTTCACCCCATATTATGAATTGTGTAAGAGCTAAAACAGAAGCCATAATGTGCTGGGGGAAAACTCCTCTGCCACAGAAGCAGTATAGGCACACTTACATTTGCCTAATATTGCTTCTCCACTCCAAGCAGATTGCAAAGACACTGACTCTCACACCTTTCATTTTGGAAGTAATCAAATTGTAACACAGGATCACCTCCCCCACTGAATCATGGTAGTCTTTCATTTTGTATTCCAAAAATCAGCAGTTAAACCCAAAAAGCATCAATGCTGGAAAAGCTTACAGATAAACAGGTCCATTATTCCAAACATTACACGAACAATATACTGTAACTTTTCTCTAGCAAAAAGAGGAGACATGTGAAACCATGATGGTCAGTGGTAGCCTAATCCTATTTAAAGCCAGGTTACACACACTGACATACTACCTGGTACAGAAGGAAGAGAGGAATATTTAGATGTAATCATGGAAATTTGCAGAAGGTAAATTTTAACCTATATGGTTCTGCTTACAACTCAGTAAATTCTATTTCCAGACAATACATCAGTTTGGTTTACTAGGAAAGCTTATACCACCCTGGGCACACCAAAAGAATCAAAATGGAAACCTATAGGCACAAACGTTGATATGTTACTCATCGTGGCCATAGTAAAAGGCCACCTGAGACTGCACATACAAAACATTTAAGTTCATATTTTAATGTGCTTTGAACTTAAATGGCAATTTTCTAAAACTTGTAGTTAGGAAATTTCTACCTCCTGTTATTTGTAAAAACTTATGTTCACTTTCTCTTCTATAAATTGGTCATTGGGAGTCACCAGATGGCACTCCCATAGACTGTTTAAATCAAACTTGTAAAACTAACATATACATAGTTAGATCTTGAAAAAGACTGCTAGTATGCGCAAATTTTTTTCTTTTTATTAACTGCTCATATCTCCAGTTAAATCTGTTCCATTCATCAGTCTCTATAACTGGAAAACCATTTCTTAGTTACAGAGTTATTGCCTGCAACATGTACCCATCCAAACAAAAAGGGGTAGAGAGGGGGGTGTGTGTGTGTGTGTGTGTGTGTGTGTGTGTGTGTGTGTGTGTGTGTGTGTGTGTGGTCAAACAATTATATTTGACAACATTCGTAGAAGCATTTGGTAGCTTGCATGCAAACACATATATGTTGAAAAATACACTGAGTAACCCACCCTGACTTTTTGATCAAACAACTGTATTTACAATCATCTAAGTCCTTAAACAAATTGATATTAATCTTGTTTACACATCTATCATAACTTTTCTAGTAAAAGTATTTAATTATTATTAAAATATACAGAATAATATGTATAAAAGGCAAATGTTGACAGCCAAGTAAATGAATAACAAATGAAACCTAGAAATACAACGTTCAGGACAGATGCTATACCTGGGGGAATTCTGCACCAATGCACACGGGTAGAATTCATCTTACCCATAGATTCCTCTCCCTCAACCCCATCCCACTCCACAGCAAATAGGTTCTGATAGGAGGCACTGCAGTTTTGCCCTCCAGGGGCTACTGTGATACCAGAAGAAAGGGCATCAAAACCAGGGCTGGAGCAACTAGCTGCGAAGAGGGAGGCTGCAATGGCTGCCTTCCTCACAGCATCTTTCTTTCAGGGCCAGATGAGGAGTCATGGGATAATGGGGAGATGGATAGAGTGGAGCACACAAGGCTATGGCGGGAGTCACATAGACTGGAATTCAGAATAACTAGTGGGAGGACAAGCAGGGATGGAGGCAGAGGAGCTAACAGGTAAATCTAGGAACTGAATGGGATTGGGGTGTGGGAACACATGGGAACAGGATGGGGAGGTACAAGGTCACATGTGAATCGACAGTTTGGATGTGCCTGACTGAACGGGAGAGGTCAGAAGTCAGCCAGGGTCAGCCGGGGAAGGGGGGGGGGGAGTTCTGCAACTCCCTAACAATCCAAGTCCCCCTCTCAAATGTTCCATACTTCTCCAGCACACACTCAACAATCATCCAGGTTCACTCCCAGGCTCTGTCCAGTAATTATTTCCCTCTCTCTCAGCTCCTCTGTTTCCCTGACTCCCCCAAGCCTTACCCCTGCTTGTGCAGGGTGCTGGAGATGCATTTCATATGAATTATTACTCAAAGTTCCATATTAATGCGCCTAATAAAGAATCTGTCTGTCAAAAAAATTTCCTAAATCTTTTTATTGTCTGCCTTGTTACAGATACACTTCCTGATGTTTATTTTGAAATAAATTTCAAAATATTTGAAACTGATGTGACTGTACTGTTATTCTGACAAATAAAATATGCAAAATTTAAAATACTGTGCACAGAATTTTTAAAATTTTTTGGCACAGAATTCCCACAGGAATAACATGAAAATCCCATGAAAAATAAGTTGTGGTTGATTCATTCTTTTCTGAGCTCTGATAAGACTTTCGAGAAAAACATAAGGACATGACAAGGCATACCTAGCCACAAAATCTGAAACAGGGATAACATACCATAATCAGATTACTTCTCTTCTGGTCATGTATAACCTGACTCCTGAGTTCTAGAGGATATTATAACTACTTAAGTTAAAGTATAGGAAGGGTGGATAAATACAGTGAAGTAAATACACTCACAGGATCAGATAAGATTACTTCAGCAAATCAAACAGCTTGTATTATTTAAACTGAGTGGAACAACAGATAGGGACAGTGAGAGAGGTGATGATCATTGTTTATAATGAGAAAGCCAGGAAATATCTCTATTACCTGAATTGATGGTGTCAAATGTGCATATGAGTTCTAACTCTGAAGTCTCTCTTTGAAGCCCTGAATACAACTGTTTAAGGATAGCCACAAAAAAAATTCTTCACAGAGTGCCTGGGAAGACTGAAGTGATATCCCATTGGTTTTTTAAGGTTGTGATTTCCAACGTCAGATTTGTGTTCATTTATTCTTTTGCGCAGAGACAGTCCAGTTTGTCCAACGCATAAGGTTGAGGGGCATTTTTGGCACATGAAGGCATATATCGCAGTGGTGGATAGGAAAGTGAATGATCCTCTAAAGGAGTAGCTAGTCTGATTAGGTCTTACTATGGTGACCTTAGTGTAGATATGTGGGCAGAGTTGGCACTGGGGCTTGTTGCAGGGATATGTGCCTGCTTTAGGGTTTCTGCTGTATGGTATGATGTTGCTGGTGAGTATCCATTTAAGGTTGGGAGGACTGTCTGTAAGCGAGGAGAGGTCTGCCTCCCAAGGTTTCAGAGAGTGAGAGATCATCTTGAAGTACAGGCTACAGACAGTTGATAATTAATGAACCATGTGAGAGTCAACCAATGAACCTATTAATGAATCTTGTCAGTTTCAACAATGTTCCACATAACCAGTGCTGAAAGTAGGAATTTCAGTGCTCTTAGAATGAGGCACCTGGAGCAAGTGGCGCGGAATGTGCCCTTTGATTGAGCGGCAAAATAAAGTGACACCTCTGTGTGGGGGCTGATATTTGAGACTCTTTACGTTACAGAATTCTTGATGTACCTCTTCCTCAGAGACAGGCTCCTTTGCAGAGAATCTCCTTTCATATGGCTGAGGTTCCCTCTATCTCAGGTAGGCAAAACATACTGTTTATGTCTTTTTGCACCTCTAGCAAAAATCATCTCAGTCTTGAACACCTCATTAAGAGCTGCAGTATTTGTTGCTGTTTTTGGAAAAGACTGTCCTTGTAAGAGGGGCTTCTCTCCCACTTCCAAGTTTTTTTATGTCACAGCTACTCCTTTTTTGTTTAGCTTCTGAAAGAGCTTCACTGCCTTGCTACTGTGAGTTAGAGGAGACTTCTATCAGTGACAACAGAAGAAAGTCCTACAGTCTCAGGAAAAGTGCTACTCCACAAGGTACAGGTCAGGTGGATTTTTCTTTTTCCATTTTTCCAGTTTTTCTTTTTAATTAGCCTCCACCAATCAGAGAAAAATGATGCCAGCCAGAGCCACAGACATCTTCCTACATGTTACTGAGTTAGGCAAGAGTCAAACTGTAGGAACAGAGATTTAGAAAATCCTGGATACTGATTGCTCTCCATCTTGCCTGTCAGAGCAAGTAGTGAGGAAGGCCCTGTTACAAAACCAAAAAATCTTGTCCGTTTTTTTATTCATAGTTGTAGTTGTGGCATGGATCTGCCACATCATGTTCACTGCTTCCATGATACCGTCATCCATTGGTAGGGTAACTTTAGTGGAAACCATGGATTGTAATATCCTACACAATTTGTGCTGATTATAGAAAGTATCCTGTGTGGGAATCTCCAAACTATCTGCCACTCTCTTGAACAGTTCTGAGAACTGTCTGGAGTCATCAGCTTTTGACTGTTGACCGAGCACCTCTCAGCCAGTAGTCGGGGTAGTGACACATGGTTGTTGGTTCCCAACCGCGATGGGAGAAGGAGACACCGGACTCAGTAGTTCTACCTAAGAAATGGGTTCGTTTATTTAGCGCAACAACGGGGAAAGTTTGTCAATGGGTAATCACAGTGACGATTGAGGTAGCAATCAACAACTGAAACAGCAACCTTACAAGACCAACTGAGGTAGCAAATCTATATAAGTAACACAGTAAAACAATAAAGCAAAACTGCAAATCTATATAAGTGACACAGCAAGACTGTAAAGCAAAACCACAAATCTATATAAGTAACACAGTAAAACAGCAAGGCAAAACTGCAAGATAAAACTGTAAGGTATTTGCAACAAAGTAAAACGGCTACGTATTCCCAACAAGACAAAATGGCAAGGTAAAACAAACTGCAATGTACTCGTAGGGGATTCCTATATACGTACCACAACCCAGGCTCCACTGACCAGCAGCATGAACACAAGAGGCATGGTAAGAGACACGACACGAGCTAGCTTTCCTCAGGAGATCCAACTGTCAGAGTGATCAGTTCTGGCAGGTAACCCATGAACCTCCATAACTTTTGACAGTTGGCATCTCCTTTTTTATAGGATTTTTAGCTCAGTGTTTTTCTGGTTCCCACACTGGGGAGGGGTTTGTCATATTAGTGGTTCCCACGATTGAGATAGTAATTTTCCAATTAAGTTTTAAATTCCCAGGTGGGTCCAGATTCCTAGGTGGATCATAAATTCCTAGGTGGGACCCAAATTTCCAGGTGGGTCATAAATTCTCAGGTGGGCCCAGATTCCTAGGAGGGTCATAAATGCCTAGGTGGGACCCAAAGTTCCAGGTGGCCATAAATTCCTAGGTGGGTTTCAGTTCCCACGAAGTTAGTACCTTTGAGTTATGCTAGTCTGTAGCCTCCCAGATTCCAGGCCAGAGCCTCTTATGCTGTCCATAAGGGGCTTTTTAGTGTGCACTTGGTGGCAAATGGGGTGCCCGGGCAAGCGGTCCCTTATTAGTACATCAGGCACAAACAATGGTGTTGGCTGTTCTTGAGGTATAGACCCTGAGACACTTTGTCGTTGTGTTAAGGCTGGCAGAGTTTGCTGAATAGTTGTAGGCATCTGTAAGGTTGATGGTATGGCATGTAATCCAATTTCCCCAGCCCATCCATGGCTTTGGGAAAGAAGTATTCATTAGTCATGTATTAGGAGCCCATGAAAACCCCATATTAGTAGCTTGAGATGGTAATTAGGGACATGGCTGTACCATTTCAGGATCCGGAATTGAAACAGTGTTTTTTTCAGAACATCTGCTCTCCACAGAGGAAAAAGACAAGGAGGAAAGCTGATTAGGTGAAGATTCTATTCCAAACAAAGGTGAAATTGAGGGGAAATCCTCAGAGTAATCATCCCTCAGCTCACAGTGAAGAGTTTTTCGCCTATGCTTTCTAGGAGCAACATCTGTTGTACAAGCTCCTTCCACTGAATCAGGTGGAGCCTGTTGCAGTAGCATAAGTGGCACTGAGTTCTCTGACAGTGCTTGCTGCTGTGGCACGCTGTGTGGTAAGAGCATTGGGCCTGGAGAGAAGAAGGTCGGCATGGTAGCATTCGGGGCAAGCAGAACAGTACTCAGCTCAGAGTGTAAGAATGGTGCTGGTGTCAGTGCCGTTGCGGCTGTTAAAGCCATTGTCGGTGCCGTGCTGGCTGTCAGCTGAGGAGCTGGTGCTGATTTTATTTCTGTGGCTTTTTCTTTCTGCCTGTGCTCTTTTCTGGAGCTCATCTAGCAGCCTCCCTTTTCAGGGGCATCTGTACCCAAGGGACCCTGAGCCTCAAGGGTACCATTGCTCTGGGGACAGTCTTGGCTTTTTTGAGAGGTACCAGAGACGGAGCAGATGAGTGCGTTTCTGCAGTCCCTCTAAGGAGACGCAGAGTGCGACCGGGATCAGAAGACGGTCTCAAAGAGCCCTTCATAAGCTAAAGTTTTAATTTCATTTCTCGATCTTCTCTTGTTCTGGAGGTCAATTTCTTACAACACGGGCACTTACAGGGGATGTGGCCATCTGATGCCAGAACAGCATTCCTTACATCGGGCGCAGCGCTTAAACCCCAAAGGGCTTGGCCTCTTGTTGTTCTCTTTAGAGAATATGAGAGAGCGAGAGAGAGAGCGTGCGGGTGCGGTAAAAGGAAAGATTGGGGCTGCTGCAGTCTCCGTCCAGAGCTGGAGGCAGTTAGAGAAGAACCGAGGGACAGGATGGGGGAGGCATGTGCACCACCAGCGGCAGGAAACAGCCATGGCTGTTCCCGGCACATCTGCCTCCCCCACGGGCACTGCTGCAAATACCTCCAGTCCAGGGTGAAGGGTGCCCCCAAGCACCTTAGTGGAGCAGTCTGGGATACTGCCCTAAGAAGAATCTTTCTTTAGTTTCATCACTGAATGCTCTCCTCCTATCCAGCAAGTCTCTTTTTTGAAAATGTTAGCATGGCCTAAATTCCAGGCAATTTCCTTTTAAATGTTATTTCTCTTTCCCTGGCTACTGCTAAAATTCTGTTTCTCCTATCTGCTGCTGTAGCAATAATTGCATATCCTATTTTGTTTGAGAGATTACCCACTGGCAGGAATTTGGGGAGTAAAAATTTCAAGAACAACTAGGTGACTTAGGCTCATAAATCCTGTTGACTTATATGGGATTTAGATTTCCAAGTCACTTGCACTTTTTGAAAATGTTACCTGCAATATTTAACATATCATCTTGAATTTCAAAATGTTGTATGGAGGGACTCTTTAGCTTTAAGGAAGTTGAAGAAGTTGCCATTCTAAACCCTCCAAAATTCAGAATGTTATTAAAAGTAAAGCTTACGTTTTTGGGAACTCAAAATTGGCTAGATGACATTTACTAAAACTATTCAAAATAATAATATTTACAGGTATAAAAATTGCAGTTCGATCAAGAGTTCTGTTAAGTTCTTCATAACATATCCCATTACCTTGATGTCTTAGTGCCACACAGATTTAAAGAGCTGAATGCAACACTATCTCTGAATTTCTTTCTACACTTCCCCCATTTTGTGCAGTGTAGCATTTACTTGCCTCTTTTAAAATATGCGATGGATATGTATTAAATGTTGATGAAGTAACGTAAGGTAGACTGTGTCAAATTTTTATATGGTGCGCCTGGTAGGTAACATGAGCCCCAGCTTCTGTTTGTATATCTTGGCACTTAGCTGCTTAGCACACTGGAGCTTTTAGACACCTGGAATAAAGCCAATACAATGGTAGTGGTACTGTTATGACATTACTCAAAGTGGCAATTCAGTCATTTTATCCTCTCAAAGACCTTGAATAACTGGTGATAACATTAGTTCTCATTAATACATTTATTTCACCAACTGATCACTTTATCAGGAAGTGTTTTCTCTTCTTAGCTCCTCACCATCACCCTCCACTCTTCCCCAGCCCCAACTTTGTGCTTCATTAGAGTCTGGTTAAACCTCCCATTACAAAAATCTGTTTGATAGAAACATGCTTATAACCTATGTGATGCTGTCTAGGTCTAGGGGACTTTTTATGATTATTTTTCATTTTCATATTTGCAATAATTCATATATGATATGCCATGTTTGGTACCAAAAGAAAGGTTGTAATCTACTAGGAATGATTATATGGTTTATGTATAGGTGTCAAATCTGTATTAGAAATTAGGAATATGTTTGTTCTATTTATATTCCAAGTTATTTGATTCTAAGGTAATCCCAGACTGGGTGGCTGTAAAACCAGTGCCCTCTTAATGGCCCATTAAGGAATCTCCCAGCTACAGTGGGCCTAGGAAGAAACTTTTTCAGCCAGTCACCAGCCTGACCATGTGACTCAACTCCATTTTGATTTGGCAAGGACTCTGAGAGCATGGAGAAAGCCGAAGGTGATAAAAGGCAATGGCCCCATCTCCATTTTGTTTTCAGTCTCCAACCTGTAACCAATGTTCCCTCTAAGCTGATGACACAGCTGAGCAAGTTATGGTATTTACTGAGCAGCAATTTATGAGGCCTGGGCAACAGGTTTTTGGTGCTGAAAGTATCAGCATGCCTAAGTGCCTTAATTCAAAAGTAATTCATAGATGTCTCTTCATTCAAACTTCAATAAAAATGTTAAATTGAAGTACTGTAGTTTTATTAATTTACTAAACAAATGTGAGACAATGACACTTACTGCCTGTCTAGCCTCTACCATCATCTACACTGCTCAGTTTTTGTTCCCTGTCTTTGTCAGATTTCCAGAATACATATATAGACAAAGTGGGATTTTCTCCCACAAAAGCTCATGCAAAAAATAAATCTGTTAGTCTTTAAGTGCCACAAGACTCCTTGCTTTTTTTTGCTTTACTAAACTAACACGGCTGCCCCTTTGGAATTTAACTCCCTGCCATCCTGCCCAACTGCGGTAAAAGGGATTCAAAGTGAATCAGGCCCTAAATGTCCAAAACATAGATTGAAATTAAGTAGGTAGCTTCAGATTTGATCATGAGACTGACATGTTGAGGGGACTGTATTTAATATCTAGCTATCGACCTTGAAAATACACCTATTCTGCCCTCAGTAAACATATTAAATTACCATGCATTGCAAATCACAATCACTAGGTAGCAACTGCTTCCCAGATTCCCTCGGGGCAACACCTTAAGTAAAGTTATCCGAGAAATTCAAAACTTTTAAAGGTGGCAAGAGCAGAAAACATGTTTCAAGACAGTTTCTCACAGCATCACATCTCTATAACCAGGGCCATCTTTTGTGCCTAAAGAATTTGCATCAAATAGAGCTAGGTTAGAGTCTGTTACATTATCATGCCCAATCATACCTCTCAAAAGCTAAATATGGGACAACAGTCCCCTAAGTGAATGGCAAAAAATTGATTAGGCATACAGGAAACTTTAAACATTGTGAGTATCTTCCTTTAATATAAAGTGTCTCTAACATCTCAGTTTTAGAATTTATGGGTTTTTTTATCCAAATCATTTTCAATAATAAAAGGGAGGCTATAATTAGTGTGCCTGGAGTGTAAATACTCTCAGAACTAAAATAAGCAAAATGAGGTACAATTGAGATTTGTGTGTCTGGTAGTGGAATATAATAAAGATAGTTTAATAATTTTTAATTTTTGACAGTTAAAGCAAACCTAATCAAAGCTGCAAGAAGCAAGAGCATAAATGGATTTGTGAAAGAAAATGATTATTTTTCTAACAAATTTTTGGGGAAATAGAAATGCAAAGTCTTTTTTTTTTTTTTAATTATTGCACCGCTGGCAATATTTTTTTCCTTCTGCCTTAAATGACTTTTTATCCTTTCAGTTTTTCATTTCATTTTCTTAATCTTTAGCATTTGTTTCCTTCCATCACAGGAGTCTATACAAAGTTACATTGTAAAGCCCCACCTTGACCAACTGATTGCATTAGAATCTCTCACAAAAAACAAAATGAATCTGAAATTAACCCAACTTGTTTTTGCTTATTTTAAAGGATCGCTTTTCTTTCAGGAGCTTTTGTATATACAAGCCTTTTTGCAAGTGAAAAGCAAAGCATTCACCCTTGATAGTGATGCTAAATGGCTCAAAACAATTTTGCTTGGGTCTTTCAAGCTAAGTACCCTCCTCCAGCTCCAGCCTGGCTCCTTTGCCTGCAGCCCAGCTCTCATCCCGTGCCCCCACAGAGAGCCCTGCATCCCTGCAGCCACTACATAGCTGCCTCAGGTAGCCCTATAGCGTAGCCCTCCCATTGCTCAGGGTCCCCCCTCTTGCCCAGGCTCAGAGCTGCTTACCTCCTGAGGCCCACTCAGGCCCCAAAGATGCCTCTACAACTGCACTAGCAGCCTGGTGCAGAGGAGAGGGAAAGATTTAAATTTCCTTCCCCCTCTGCTCCTTCCCTGGCTACATGCAGCAGGGCAGGGAGGGGCTATCACTCTCACTGCTCTGGCAGGCAGCCTCTGAATGAGCCTGGGCTGCTGCCGGAGCTGAGACAACAGACACACGTGGCTCCTCCGGGCTGCCTGCCCTGCGCTGCGCTGTCCCACATGCTCACTGCGCTGGTGAGTGGGTGCCACTGCGCCCCTGCCGACTAGCACAGCTTACAGGGAATGTTGCCTGTAACCAACACCCTCCTCTGGAACTATTCTGCTGCAACTGAACAAAGGACTGAGACCCACCCAAGTGCTGGGTACCTACCCTAAGAATTGGACTAGCTTGCAAACTACAAATTCTTCAAGGACTTGCTTTCTATGGACTCTAAATCATTTGTATGTATCTGATTCACTTTGACCCTTTAACATCTCTCATATTTTGTTTCTTTTCTTTTTATATTAAACCTTTGGTTGTAGTTACTAAACGATTGGCTGGCAGTGTGGTATTTTGGGTAAGATCCAAGCCCATATTGTCCTGCGTGATTTGGCTGACCCCTTGGGGTCAGGGGAACCTATTTACGAGACCCAGTGGCTAGGTGGGGACCGGAGGAGTTGATGTGCAATAAAGGGGGAAGTTTCTATTTTCTTATGCTTGGTGATGACTAGAGCAGGGAATCAGAAGCATGTTTTGTTACTGACTGGGAGACTGGTTTAAGTACCACCCATCAGTGGTTTGGGGGGTCTGGCCCCCGTTTTTGCAGCTTGCCCTGATTTTGGCACATTCAGCAGGTTATCCCAGAAGGCTGGGATCACAACCTATTCCAAATGCCCTTTCTACAATAAATATCCCAATATAATCTCTTTAAAGCTTCCAGTTATTTCTCTCCTCAGTCCCATGTGCTGTGTGCTATTTTTTTGCACAATGAAAAATTTATAGCACTAAACCTTAACATGGTTCGGTTTCATCATGTTCAACTAAAAAGTATACTATGTTTCTATCTCTGAAAGGCATTTGCAAAAATACTGGTTCTAATGCTAATGAAAGTGAGCAATCCTTTTGATGTCAAATCTCCGTTAAAATAATTTCCTAATAAAGGGCTTGTCTTTTTACTGACCACAGAAAATACTGAACTTGACTTTTTCATCAAACCAGAGGACGTATTTTATTAGACTTTATGTTTCTTCTCATTTGTGTGCAACTATGGACCTGATCCTAAGCCTAGTGAAGTCATTGGATCACTTCCACTTATTTCAGTGTGCTTCAAATCAGGCCCTATTGTGCAATCCTGCAAGGAATTAAGCACTCTGGTCATTGTCAAGCAAAGCACTTAAGCATATACTTAAAGAACATGAGTAGTCACACACACTCAGTCCACGACCTACAAATAATCAACCAAAATTTTACCCTCTCCCCAGAGTTTCTTAAATCTCCTGCCTCTAAAGCTTCTTCTGCAGCCTTCTCCCAGGATCCTTCCCTGACTCTAATGGAATGGCATTACCACCTATCTTACTCAAACACAGGGACACTGAAAAAACTTCCAAAGAAGATGCAGAAGCTCCTCTGCTCAGGTCCCTTTCCACACTGGGGAAGAAGATGTGCCTTTTATCTTGTTTTCTGCTGCCAGCAGGAACCTCCTATTATCTGTAGTCACTTGATTCCTGGGACCTGCAAACCCCAGAACACCAATTTGCTTGAGTAAGTTTCTGCTAAGCTATAAACTTGCCTTAAAGCTCCACATTTTGTTATAGCAGTTCCTTTAAGCTTTATAATAGCTGTTCATGACATTAAAATTATTAAACACAGAGGCTATGTTTATACTTAAGAATGTTAATTCGAATTAACTTACCTCAAATTAATTAATTCAAACTAACAACAGTTAATTCGAAGTAAATTAATTCGAAGTAACATATCCCCACTAGAAACCCAAATTGAACTAGCATGTCCATGAACAGGACTTGCTAGTTCAACCTAGGAAGGAGGCACACTAGGAAGTCTGGCAACATGGCCCTCAAGAAGGGACATTTCCCCAGACAATCCCATAAAAACAGGAACTGACCTCAGCCCTCTGCCCATTCTAGCTGGCAAGAGGCAGAGTGAGGAAGTCATAAACAGAGCCCAGCTCCCGCAGTTTGCCACAGAGGTAGGTGCCCAGCACCCACACAACCCTGTGCAGTGCTTTTATTGTCTGGAGCACACTCTTCTTCGACCCAGACAGCACAGAGGCAGACACACAGCACCACCACCATGCTGGCCCTGCCCACTGCCATGATCACCCTACCATCTTCCATGCACCATTGATTCTGGACACATGAAACCAGCAGCGACTGGTGGGAAAGAACAGTCCTTACCACATGGGACAATGACCAGCAGCTGCAGAATCTCAGGATAAGGAAGCAGACCTTCCCTGAGCTGGTCCACAAGCTTACCACAGTCCTGCAGCGCAGAGACACCCGGCTGAGACCCACTCTCCCTGTGGACAAGAAAGTGGCTGCTGTCCTTTGAAGATGGCCACCCAAGAGTCCTACCAGTCCGTCGTATACCACTTCGGGATTGGGAAGGCAAACATGGGGACTGGCCTCCTGCAGGTCAGCAGAGCCATCAATTAGGTTCTGCTAGCCTGCCTTGGCACCCCCGGCAACCTGCAGGACACCCTCAATGCCCTCAGTTTACCCAACTGCACAGGCATCTTAGATACGACACACATCCCCCAGAACACCGCACCACAGACTACAGGAACTGTAAGGGATACTACTCCATGCTCCTGCAGGCCCTAGTCAACCACTGGGACACATTCACAAACCTGTATGTCAGCTGGCTAGGGAGAGTGCACAATGCCCTTGTACCAAGGAACTCCAGCTTCCACAGGTGCATGCACGTAGGCACCTTCTCCCCCCAACCCCGCCCCACAACATCACCCTCACGGACATGCAGGTGGCCATCCTTATCATCGGAGATGCCGCCTACCCATTGCTCCCATGGCGTATGAAGCCATACGCAGGCTACCTGGATGCCAGCATGGAGCTCTTTAATAGGAAGCTCAATAGGTGCCGCCAGGTTGTCAAGAGTGCTTTTGGGCAGTTCAAAGCCCAATGGAGGTCCCACCTGACACACCTCCACCTCGCAGACCAAACCATCACCGAGGTCATCGTCACCTGCGTTGCTCTGCACAATCTCTGCAGACTGCAGGGGGAGAGGGTCCCCCACAGCTGGGAGGCAGAGGCTGAACGCCTCACTGCACGCTTCGAACAGCCTGAGACCATGCACCAGACAGAGAGGGCCCAGCAAAGAGCACACACTGTCAGGAGGCGCTGAAGGACCTGTTCCTCACAGAGTAACACTGGAGGCTGGGCCTGCTAGGAGGCACCCTCACCACCCCCACCCCTCCCATGCCTACCCCCCCACACCCTCACCCACTCACTCCCCATCCCCAAAACAATAAAAAGAACCAGACACAAGAGATAGTTTTACCAGGGTTCATTTACAAGGGGGGGGGGGGTTGCATGCCCTGGCCTTCCCCACGCCCACCACAGCTCCGTGGCTGGCGGCAGCAAGGGAGGCTGGGGTTCCTGGGGGAGGCTCCCTCGGCCACATGAAGAGCAAACTGGATGTCCAGCCAGCACATGCTAGCTGCCAAGTCTTGTAGGGCCACACTCATGGCCACGAAATGGAGGTTACTCACCTTTCGTGCAGTAGCCGAAGTTCTTCGAGATGCGTGTTCTTGACATGCTCCACTGAAGGTCTTCGTGCGGCACCGCGCTCCAGCTCGGAGATTTTTCCTCAGCAGTGGCTCCATCAGCGGGGAGAGACAGGGACGGCAGCGATAGGCTGGAGTGCTTCCCGCCCTGCTGACGTCACCTGTGCAATCTCCCCGCTGCCCTCCTCAGTTCCCTCATACCGCGGAGACCTGGTGTAGGCAATTCCGAAGTAGAGGGGAGGAGGGTGGGTCATGGAGCATGTCAACAACATGCATCTCGAAGAACTTCGGCTACTGCATGAAAGGTGAGTAACCTCCATTTCTTCGTCGAGCAGTGTTCTTGACTGCTGCACTGAAAGTGAGTATGTAGCAGTTGTTGTGCTTGGAGGTGGGTGCTTCGAGCTAACAGTCCCATGCGGTATTTAGGACTGCCTGTCCCAGCGCTGTGTCCATTGCCGAGAGGCGGTCTAATAATGCATAATGTTTTGCGAAAGTCTTGGATGACGCCCAGGTAGCAGCTTGACATATCTCGTGGAGAGGTACTCGGGTAAGGAAAGCGATGGAAGATGACATGGATCTGGTGGAATGGGACCGAATGTTGTGTGGAGGAACTAGCTGTGAAGTTGTGTATGCAGTCTGGATACACATCGCAATCCAACGAGAAATTCGTTGTTTGGAAATGGCCTGGCCCTTAGAGCGTTCAGCGATAGATACAAAGAGCTGAGGTGTTTTCCAGAACGTTTTGGTGCGCTCCAAATAAAAGGCTAAGGCTCGACGAACATTGAGGGTATGTAGTAGACAGTCCTGTGGTGTAGCGTGGGGTTTAGGACAGAAAACTGGGAGGTGAATCGTTTGATTAAGGTGAAAGGCCGAAGAGATTTTAGGGACAAATTTGGGATGGAGTCGTAAAGAGACCATATCCTTATAAAAGATGGTGTAGGGTGGATGGGCCATTAGTGCTGCAATTTCCCCCACGCGACGGGCCGATGTGATTGCCACCAAAAATGCTACTTTGATCGACAAGTGTAGGAGAGTTGAAGAGGCAAGCGGCTCGAAGGGAGGCCTTGTCAGAGCCTTTAAGACTCTTGTGAGGTCCCATGGGGTAGTTGGAGGACGCACATATGGGAAAAGGTTCTGCAGACCCTGCATAAAACGTTTGACCATCGGATGAGCGAAGATGGAAGTTGTATGAGCTGGCTCATGAAAGGTAGAAATTGCTACGAGGTGGACCCTTATGGAGTTTACTGACATTGTTTTGTTTCAGGTTGACAAGGTATTCAAGAATTCGAGTCACCGGAGCTGTGAGCGGATCCAGAGAATGCTGCGCGCACCAAGAGGAAAACCGACGCCACTTGTGCAGGTAAGTAGTTCTGGTCGTCGGTTTCCTGCTGTTTAGCAGGATGTGTTGAACGTCCTGTGAACACTGTAATTCTATGCCCGTGAAGCATCTAGGTTCCAAGCTGTCAGATGGAGCCTGTCCAGATGGGTGTGGAGAAGTGTTCCGTCGTTCTGCGACAACAAGTCCGGAAGGAGGGGCAAGGGAATGGGTGGTACTGTAGACATGGTCTGGAGAAGAGTAAACCAGGTTCGGCGAGGCCACGATGGTGCAATGAGTACTACTCGTGCTTTGTCCTCCTGGATTTTCCGGAGGGTTCTGGGAATCATTGGAATCGGGGGAAATGCGTAAAGTAAGTTCTTTCCCCAGCAGAGAAGGAAGGCATCGCCGCTGGATCCATGACCAATTCCCGTGCGGGAACAATAGCGTTTGCATTTTCTGTTGTTTTGGGAAGCAAAGAGGTCCATGGTAGGGAATCCCCAACGGAGGAAGATGTCGTGTAAGATGTCGATGCGAATTTGCCATTCGTGGTGGGATGAAAAGGATCGGCTCAGGGAGTCCGCCAGTGTGTTGTCCCTGCCAGGTAGGTATGCGGCGGAGAGGTGGATGTTGTGTTGTATACACCAGTTCCAAAGAGTCATTGCTTCTAGACAAAGAAGGGTAGACCTAGTCCCGCCCTGGCGATTGATATAACACATACATGTCATGTTGTCCGTGCGGATTCTGATATGTTTGTTTGCGATGGTGGGAAGAAAGGACTGGCATGCACGTAAGACTACTCTGAGTTCGAGAATGTTTATGTGAAGAAGAGATTCCGCGGGTGACCAGTGGCCCTGAGTCGTCTGCTGCTGGAGGAAAGCTCCCCATCCGATGAGGGATGCATCGGTAGTGATGGTGAGAGACGGTTGCGACGGTAGAAAGGGTACGCCCCTTAACAGGTTGTTTGGATCTGTCCACCAGTCCAAAGTGCGTTTGATCGAAGGTGGTATGGTTAGCAATATGTTGACGGACCGATTGAACGTGCGACACCGAGACAGGAACCACAGCTGGAACGGACGCATGCGTAGACGAGCGTGTGTGACCAGGTAAGTAGTTGCTGACATGTGTCCCAGCAGCTCCATGCAGCTGCGAGCAGAGGTGAAGTTGGAATTTTGGAGTAACTGAACTAATTGAGTTATTTTGTGGAACCTGTCGGAAGGGAGAAATGCCCTTCCTAGAGGGGAGTGTATGCTTGCCCCTATAAACTGAATGATTTGCGTGGGCTTCAGTGTTGACTTGGTGTAGTTTATGCTCAAGCCTAGAGCGAGAAACAAGTCCTGAGTACGTCGAACTGCCCGCTGCACCTGAGTGAATGAGGGGCCTACTAGGAGAAAATCGTCCAGGTAGGGAAAAATGTTGATACGACGTTTCCGGAGGAATGCGGCTACCGGTGCCATGAGCTTGGAGAAGACTCTGGGTGCCGTGCAGAGGCCGAATGGCAGAACCTTGTACTGGTAATGCTTGGAAAGAAGGATAAAGTGTAGAAATCTGCGATGAGCCCGAATGATGGGGACATGAAAGTATGCATCCCTGAGATCGAGAGAGGCCAACCAGTCCCCCTGATGCAACACCAGAAGGACAGTGTTTAGAGTCACCATTTTGAATTTTTTTTACTTGGATGTAACGGTTGAGGCGCCGGAGGTCTAGGATTGGTCTCCACCCTCCCGAATTTTTCTTCGTGAGAAAGTATGGGGAATAGCAACCCTGTCCCCACTGATGATTGGGAACTTCTTCGATTGCTCCAATGTAAAGGAGGTGTTGGACCTCCTCTTGAAGAAGTTGTACGTGGGTGGGGTCCCTGAAAAGGGACGGGTAGGGGTATTGGGATTTGGGGCGTACGATAAACGGTATGGAGTAGTCCCGTTGAACGATTTCTAACACCCATTTGTCCGATGTTATTCTGCACCATTGTTGGACAAAGGGTTGTAGTCTGTCCGTGAAGATCAGATGTTGGAGTGGTGACTGAAGTTGGTCTGTTACGTTGTGGTTGGCAGCTCTCTCGACGAAGGCGTCAAAAGTGTTGTGCTGATTTTGAAGGTTGTGACATATGCAGGGACGGGTTGTTTGATTTCCTGCGAGGCTGACAAGCTTTTGGTCTATAAGTGTCAGACCGACGGTTAGGTTGGTAGTGTGGAGGCCTGGAATTGTAAGTCTGGGTTTTGTGAAAACGTTTATTTGGGAAAGAGTGGGTATAAATGCCCAGTGTACGCAGTGTGGCACGGGAATCCTTTAAGCCGTGCATTACCTCATCTGTCTTTTGGGCAAATAATTTGTCTTTTTCAAAAGGAAGGTCCTCAATTGTGTGTTGCAGCTGCCTGGGTAGATCAGCCAAGTGGAGCCAGGAGGCCCGCCGCATGACAACTGCTGTACCGAGCGACCTGGCAGCGACGTCTGCTATGTCTAAGGATGCTTGCAGGGCTGTCCTTGCGACCAGGTGACCTTCCGAAAGTAGCGATTGGAATTGTTCACGTTTGTCGTGCGGGATATCCTCAGTGAAATCCTTAAGTTTGTCATAAAGGTGATAATCATAATTAGAAAATAGTGCAGTATAATTGGCTATTCGTAGTTGTAACGCCGCGGAGGTATAGATCTTCTTACCAAGCATATCCAGTTTTTTATCGTCCCTGTTCGTGGGGGCAGATCTAGAGTAGGGTTGTTTGGTACGCTGATTGGCCGCCTCCACCACTAAAGAATTTGGTGGAGGGTGTGTGAACAAAAATTGATTAATCGTAGAAGAGATAAAGTATTTTTTGTCTGCCCTCTCGTTAGAGGGGGGATTAGATGCCGGTGTTTGCCAAAGATTAGTTGCGGGCTCCAAGATACCAATATCCATTGGTAGGGCCAGCTTAGTAGATCCCGTCGTTTGCAAGATTCTATATAATTTATGTTGAGTCGTGGTATGGGAGTCTAGTGGGATGTCCATGATTTCTGCGGCTCGCTTAAAGAGCTCGCAAAATTGCCTTACGTCGTCAGTTTTGATGTCAGGAGTGGGGACATCTGGATCCTCGGGGTAGTCTGACGAACATGATGGTGCTGAGGACCCCGCAGGTTGTGGTTGCTGCTGTAGTTGTGGACTTGGGCTAATTTGTGTTGGGAGATAAGGGTACATTGCAGGCGTCGCCGCAGTGCCACTTGGCCAGTTGGTATAAGGCATCCCTGAGAAGGGGGGATAGAAATAAGGTGGATACGGCCATGAAAAGACCGGTACAGGGTTCTGGACTGAAGGCTGCTGAGTCTTTGGATCTGCTGGCTCTAGCGATCTAGGGCTAGAGGGGGCAGAGGAAGGCAAGTGGCAGGAGGACCCCGGAGTTGAGGGTGGACTAGCTTGAGAAGAGTCCGATCCGAATAAAGGAGACCCGGGGGCAGAATGAATGCTTAGAACATCCCTGGTCTCAATGTGTTTTGTTTTACTTCTACATTTGCAATGCGCCCGCTGATCAGTGCTGCCTGTAGCGTCGGGCTGTGGCGCCGGCAATGGCAGCGGAGCGTGGAGCGGAGCCGATGCCGGTGGCAAGAAGTGAGGGACCGGGTGCGGTGTGCTCGGCGGTGCTGTGCCCGGTGCTGGGAAGGCAGCCGGTGCGTTCGGCAGATGTGCAAGCGGTGCCGCCACTTGCAGGGCCGGAGTCACCGCTGGAGAGCCCGTCGGCGCCGCTGGGACTGCTGCGGCTTTGGCAGAGCGCGCGTGGTTTGTTTTGGAAATTTTTGAGGCAGTTTTGCCGGAGGCTGTGAGGGTTGCCATGCCAGAGGGAGGACCCTTCAACAGCTCCTTAGTTGTTGTGTGAACGGTTCTGTCACGTTTAGGGGGAACCGGCGAAGACAGTGTTGAACGCCGCCTTTGCGCTCCCTCAGGGGACTGAGGAGAGGCACCCGGGTCCGACGCGGGGCGAAGAGCCCCCTCCAACAGTAGGAGCTTCAGTTTACGCTCCCTGTCTTTTCATGTCCTGGCCGTGAGGTTTTTACAGTGCTGACATTTTTGGGAGAGATGACCTTCTCCCAGGCACCTAATACAGGCTAGATGTCCATCTGACGCTGGCATTGCTTCATTGCATGAAGCACAGCGTTTGAACCCCGCTGGGGTTGTCAGCTTGGCCGCTTGAATTAACGATTGTTCTGTCATTGTTGGTTTTACTTTAAAAGGTACTAACGTCTTCTTTCTTCTTTCTTTCTTTAACAGGAAGGATTGCTGGAGCCACCGCAGACTCCGTCTGGAGTCGGAGGCGGTAGGAGGGAACTCAGGAGGGCAGCGGGGAGATCGCACAGGTGACGTCAGCAGGGCGGGAAGCACTCCAGCCTATCACTGCCGTCCCTGCCTCTCCCCGCTGATGGAGCCACTGCTGAGGAAAAATCTCCGAGCTGGAGTGCGGTGCCGCATGAAGACCTTCAGTGGAGCAGTCAAGAACACTGCTCGACGAAGAAGGCGTGGTTCTGCCACTCCAGCGGACGGTCTGCTACTCGTCCAGCTCAACGGATCGCTGAAGCAGGCATAGGGCGGCTGCCTGGCGGGCTAACACCTGCTCCCTTCAGGCCTGCACACACTCTTCAGTCCCCTGGCCGAGCTGGATGAGGTCCTGGAGAAGGTCATCCTGGGTGCAATAGGCTCTCCTCCTCCACCTGCTGGTGGGAAGCCAACTCCCTCGAGCAGCAAAGTGGGTGGCTGTGTGAGCAGCTGTGTCCTGACTGTCCCTGTGCTTCCTGATCCATGTCCCGTGAGACAGGGCCCCCAAGGTACATGTGGCCATGCTGTACTGCCTGGTCAGGTGCAGTCCCCACAGTGGCGATCAGCAGTCAGCCCTACCCTGCACCCAGGACATCTCCCAAGGCCATGTGCCAGAGGTGTCAGCTGCACGCTCTCTGCCCTTGATGCTGCCATGTCTGGTTTCCCCCACCTCTCTGCTGACAGACCCCACTCCACTTAGGTCTGAGCCCCCCTGCCCCATGGGAGGCCCTCCGCATCCCCCCGTCCCCAGGCCATGTCCCCCCACACTGCCTGTGCCACAGGCAGGCCCAGCCCTGCCCACATGGACGGAGGAAGGTAGCACTCACTGGGTATGTCCACACACACTCCTTATTTCGAAACAACAGAGGTTGTTTCGAAATAAGGAGTGCCATGGCCACACGACGCACGGCCATTTCGAAAGAAGCAAACCGCTTCTTTCGAAATGGCCGTGGTCTTTGCGAAATAACTTAAACCTCGTTACCTGTCGAAACAGAGTTGTTTCGAAACAGAGGTTTCGAAACAGCCCTGTTCGGACATGTTGTTTCGGAACAAAGTGTTCCGAGACAACATGTGCCCCTCCTCCCAGGGTGCTAAGCACCCTGGGACGAAGGGCTGACCCCTCAGCACCCTGACGCAGCGTCAGGCCGGGGATTCCCGAGGGCGTGTCGGGGGGGGATGCCCCGACACGCCCCCTGCTGGCGCATCAGGCTGGGGATTCCGGCCTGCGCTTACTCCGGCCCCGGCAGCGGCGGGCTGCAGCCGCGCGCCGGAGCCGCGCCTCCAGGTTGGGGGGCAGCAGGAGCTTTAAAGCCCCTGGGGTGAAGTGCCCCGCTGCCCTCTCCTGGCGGGTGCTTGCAGGGGGCTGCATGCACCCGCCAGGTGCAGCGCGGTGCCTGCAGTCCCCTCCCCAAGTGAAATAGCAGGTCCACACTGTGGACCTGCTATTTCACTCCCTTATTTCGCGGACATGGTTTTTGTCCAGCGAAATAAGTTGTTTCGAAATAACATATTATTTCGAAACAGCTTGTTTCGAAACGTGTTGTTTCGAGACAAGCACTCCCCATGTAGACATAGCCACTGACAGGTGCTGCTAAGGTCTGGCACAACGTCCCCTACCTGGCGTCCTCCTCCTTGTGGAGGTCCTCCTATTCCTGGTGCTCCTCCTCCAGGGTGGCTGGTCCCTCCTTGGGGGCAGGGAAGAGCTCTGGGCTGGCAGCTGGTGGTGCCATACCCTCTGGGCAGGTAGAGTCTCCCACGTCCAGGGGAACGTCTTCCTCCATAGGGTACACCCCCTGGAGGGACACCCACGGAGGGGTACTCTATGGAGTCAATGCTCCCAGTTGGGAGGCTGGTGGGCTCCCCGCCCAGGAAGGCATGCAGCTCCGTGTAGTAGGGGCAGCTGGTGGCATGTGCTGCCCCTCAGCACTGCCTCACCTCCCACACCCAGGGTAGTCCTATGGAGGACCTTGATTTTTATGTGCACCTACTCTGTGGTGCGCTGGTGCCCCTTTGCAGACAGAACCACAGCTACATCCGCATATATCTCCCGGTTGTGGTGGCTAGCCCACAACCAGAAGAGGATGTCCTCAGTCCCCCATATGGAGAGGAGGCTGAGGATCCCCTCAAGACTCCATACAGGAGCTCTGCCCCAGCCCTGGCTAGCTGTGCTTGCATCTGAGCAGTGTGTGCCTGTGAGGAGGTGGAGGGACAGTGTCCAGGGCAGGCACTTCCTTCCTGGTGCCTTGCACCCTGGGAGGAAGAAGGGCAAACTGTGTTTAATTCAAACTAATGGTTAGTTTGAATTAACATGGCTCCATTGAGTTAGTTCGAACTAATAAGTTCAAACTAATCATTACTTTCAAGTTAAGGGAGGTTTTACAACTTTGACGTAACCATTCATTACTTTGAAATAAGGAATTCCTTAGTTCAAAGTAATACAAGCCGGTGTGGCTATGTACTAATTTAGTTCTAATAAATCCTCATTAATTTGAACTAAATTGTAAGTGTAGACATAGCCAAAATAAGTAAAAAAAACTATCATGCCATGCAGGAACAGGTAACGCACAATGCTCTTGTAGAGAGAATTTTTGGTTTAACCATTCTAGACAATGTCCCTTTAATAGAAAGTCAAAAGGAGTTAGACAATCACAATAATATGCTTCGAACTTGAGTCACAAAATCCTTTGTGGCACTGTTCAGACTCATATGCAAAAGTGTAAAACCTTGTGCTAGGAGTTCACTAAGCAAAAAGTTTGGAATAGCAAATACCAGACATTGAAGAATGTTTTCTGTCTCCCATGAAGATCTCTGTGATTTTCTTCCACGTTGTCCTCTTTTCACGGAATACCCTTTCCAAGCTAATTCACAAAGGACTAATGATCTTCTCAAGGTCCACTTTCAGTGTGTTGCTGTGGGTCAGATTAAAGGTCCAACTATCTCAGTATCCTGCCTTCTGACAATGGCCAGTGTCAAATTTTTAAAGTCAATTAACAGAATAGGGCAATTTATACTCTCTTGTCCACTCCCAGCTTCTAGCACTCAGAGGTCTAGGGACAACAAAGCATGAGGCCCTAACCATCTCAGATAATCGCATTAATGAATCTATCCTCCAAGAACTCACTCCATTCTTTTTTGAACCAAGTTATACTTCTGGCCTGGCAACAAGTTCCACAGATGGATTATGCATTGTGTGAAGCAGTAATCCTTATGTTTGTTTTAAACCTGCTCTGTATTAATTTCATTGGATAGCCCCTTGTTTTTGGTATATATGAAAGTGTAAATAACACTTCCTTATTCACTTTCTCCACACAATTCATGATGTTACAAATCTCTGTCATAACCCTCCTCAGTCATCTCTTTCTTAGGCTGCACGCTCCCAGTACTTTTAATCAGCCTCCATATAGAATCTATTGCATATCCCTCGTATTTGTTCCCTTTCTCTGTACCTTTTTCAATTCTCACTTTACATAAAGAAAGAGAGAGAGAGAGAAATGCATTCAACATTCAAGGTATGGGCATACCTTGGATTTATAAACTTTCCTTCTGATCTTGTCTTTTTCCTCTTTCCCAATGGTTTCTCATATTCTATTAAGTTTACTGACTTTCATTGTCCAAGATTCATTTAAAATCTCTTTCTTGAGAGGTCACACCTAATTTAGTCCCCATTTTGTATATTGATAGTGACTGTGTAATATCCTGGATTTATCAACACTGAATCTCATCTGCCATTTTCTTCCCTAGTCACCCAATTTAGTAAGATACTTTTGTAAATCATCACAACCAGTTTTGAACTTTATCTGCCTTGAGTGATTTTGTATCATCTGCCAAATTTGCCACAACCCTTTTTACCCCTTTTCCAGATTATTTATGAATATGTTGAACAGCACTGACCACACTACAGATGGGGGAACCTCACTATTTATCTCTCACCTGTGAAAAATGACCATTTATTCCTTTCCTGTGTTTCCAGTCTTTTACCCATTAAGATATTGAACCATGAGAAGACCTTTCCCCTTATCTGATGACTGCTTGGTTTGCTTCAGAGCCTTTGGTGAGGGACTTTGTCAAAGGCTTTCTCAAAGTCCAAGTATGCTTGTACCAACTGCATCACTCTTGTCCTGCTGACACCCTCAGAAAATAATAGATTGGTGAGGCATGTTTTCCATTTACAAAATCTAAACTAACAGTTCCCCAACATAGTGTTCATCTATGTGTCTAACAATTCTGTTCTTTACAAAAGTTCCAACCAGTTTATCTGGTAATGAAGTCAGGCTTGCTAGCCTGTAATTGCTACAATCACCTCTGAAGCCTTTTTTTAAAAATCACAGTTGTGCTAACTATCCTCCAGTCATCTGATACAGAGATGGATTTAAGCAATACATTACGTATCACAGTTAGTTCTGCAATCTTATTTGAGTTCTTTCGGACACTTGGGGGAACACCATCATATCCTCATAACATTGCCATATAATTTATCAATTCGTCCCAAAACCTACTCTGCTGACACCTCAGTTTGGGACAATGCCTCAGTTTTGTTACCTAACAAGACAGGCTCTGGAATGGGAATCTTCCTCACATAACGCTACAGTGAAGACTGATGCATAAAATTCTTCCCAAAGGTCTCATCTTCCTCAGGTGCTTCATCAGCACCCCAGTCATCCACTGGACCCACTTCCTGTCTCTGATGTACTTTAAAAAAAATTTGTTGTTTGGGGTTTTTTTTTTTATCTTTTGCTAGTTCTTCTTCACATTCTTTTTTGGCCTGCTTAATTATATTTTTTACACTTGACTTGCTGGAGTTTATGTTTTATTTGGGGTATATATTTAATCTGAGCCTCTCCTATGGTGTTTTTAACAAGTCTCTATGCAGCTTGCAGACATTTCACTCATCTAATTATTCCTTTTAATTTTCATTAAAGCAGTCTCCTCATTTTTGTCAAGTTCCCCCTTTTTTTTTTTTTTAAAGTTAAATCCCCCATTATTACTACTTTATGGCTACCTGTACTTTATCAACTTCTATATTTTCCTCTTTACTAGGATAAAGAGAATTCTCTTCAACAAATTGTCCCCTAAAGCAGTGGTTCCCAACCTGTGGTCCAGGAACCCACTGGGGTCCATGGAGTTATTGCAAGGGACCCATGAACACATCTGGCCCCAGCTGCTGCAGGCCAGCAGCAGAAGGCCCGGGCTCAATCCGGCCCACTATCCATGCTGGAGAGGGCTCTAAATCAGCAGTGTCAAACTTACAGCCCACAGGGCTGGATCCTGCCCTCCAAGGGTTTTCATCCAGCCAGTGGATGTGCCTGGAAGCTGTCTGCAGCAATGAATTCCAAAGACAGGCTCCTGGCACAACAGGGCTAGGCATGCTTCTGAATCACTCACATTATCAGAGTAACAGCACAGAAGAACAAAGGAAGAGCTGCAGCCGATCCCAGCTCAGTTCTGCTTTGATCTGTCAGCTAATCAGAGTCTACCACAGCAGGCTAGGCTGGGTCCAGAAAGTCACCCCACTGCCCCCTATCCCAACCGTTCACTGTCAGTCAGTCAGCATGCTTATTTGATTGACACCACATTGCATGAATCACAAACAAAGTGTCTGAGGCCTACATGGGAAGAAGCTAATCAAAGACAAGCCGGACTAAGCCAATCAAAGGCTAGCATTCTGACCGACTGACAATGAGTGGGCTAAGAGGGGGAGAGGCAGGAGCTCAGCCTGCCGGTGACCAAGATTCATTTTTTTGCCTGCCACCAGGAGGTAGGGGAAGGGGAGGAGTCAGGGAGCACACGGGGCAAGGGAAAGGGAAGGTGTGGAAGATCCTGCAGAGTTGGGGGGGGGAGGGGAGCCCATGCTGTTCTGAACATGGAAGGGGAAAGGGTTGGGGAGCCCGAGGCCAGATGGCCTGCAACAGGTGTCCTGCCTTCCAGTGAGGCCCCCCGCACTGAATGAGTTTGATACATCTGCTCTAAATTGTATTTGCCTGCTGTGAGCAGCCACACCCTGGATATGTCCCTACGCCTTGGGAGCAGGCAAGGGCCAGGTCTTCCACTGCCCTTCTGCAGCACCACTGCCTGCAATCAGTCTGTGATAACAACTATCATCATCTGGGGAGTCCACAAAACTTTCTGATGTTAAAAAGCTGTCCTCAAACTCAGAAAGGTTGGGAACCACTGCCCTAAAGGATGTCCCTAAAGCATGCCTCAGTCTGGATGTATACCTACATAGCTGTTGGCTTTTCTCCCAGACCTTCATTTTAATTTTACACGCCAGAAACCAGGATCTGTTTTGGTTTAGGTTGAATTAACCCTTCCTCTATATGCTACTCCTTTCCCAAATGGTTCACTAGTTCCTAATAAACCTAAATACTTCCTCCACACTCCATTATCTCAGAGCACACTGAGACCTTGTAATGTTACCTGCCTAATTGCTCCTGCATATGGAACAGGAAACATTTCAAAGAATGTTATCTTAGAAGGCCTAGACTTTAATCTTTCACCTACCAGCCTAAATTTGGCCTCCAGGGCACCTCTCTTACATTTCCCTATGTCACTTGTACCTACACATACCATGACCACTAGCTCCTCCTTACCATTGCACTTAAGTCTATCTCAGTGTATTGAGAGGTCTGTAATATTCGCACCCAGCCAGCAATTCACCATAGGGTTGTTCAGGTGATCACATATCCAACGATCAATATCTCTAATAGTTGAATCCTCCATTACTATCGCCTGTCTCTTCCTAATGACAGGGATCTCTGCCCCCCCACCTCCATGATGTAACCTCAGTGCAAGAGCATAACATGACATCATCTAAAAGAAGGATTCCAACTATGTGATTGTTTTGTTCTGCTACACCTTGATGTTCTTCTCAAAGACGTTCATCATCCTCAACATCACAGACATTCTCATTGGGGATGGGACTGCTCTACTGTGTTCCTGAAAGTCTTACGTATGTACTTCATTCTCCCTTAGCTCCTCCATTCAACCATTCTAGTCTCCAGAGTATGTACTTCATTTCTGACGACTTTGAGCTGCTTGCATTGAATGCACATATATGCGTGTACGGCAAATAATCAGACATGTTGCATTTGGTGCTATAAACTGGAATGACAGCTAATCTAAATGGTAACTGGGGATAACATTCTGAAAAATTATTTATTGATCAGGGAAAAAAAATTTGGAACCATCAAACTATGCACATAGCCTACCGTGTAGTCACAGTATGGCTACCTTTGTCCTCTCAAATCCAACCTACCTATTGTTGGATAAATTCATTTGTTGCATTTTATTTCAAATTAGATTATAAGGTCTTTGGGGTCATTCCTACTGCACTGAATGCTTAACATTCAAACCTGAGAGCTGGCCTCTTCCTACTGAATCTCATCGTGTCTGTTAACCAATGGATTTGGGGAAATATATAGTGCAGGCAGCTTCAAAGTACATGTATTTTCTATTTAATATTGCACTATTAAGCTATGTGCAGGACAGATGTTAACATATACCAGATCTAAATTATTTTTTTACTTGAGATTCCTTGTACAAAGACATTTACCAATAGTGTGGTGGGGATCTCTAGATTTTTCTTTCTTCTTTAGCTTACTAACAATTATTTTAACACTTTTTTGGTGGTGGAGGTGACCTTCATCTCCTTTTTCAGAGCCAGCATAGAAGACTTAAGAGATCATTTATTTCATCCATCAGAGTCAGCATTTTTCTTATATGGCAGAGATTTAGCTTGTTCATTTGTATTGCACCTTGGGTTCAGAGTGAGTGAAAGATGTATCCAGCACTACAGTGGTTAACATAGCAGCTACCCACACATTACTGATGACTGAAAAATAATTTCAGGATTTCTAACTTCTCTGCTCTGTCTGTTACAAAAATAATACAATAATTACTGTATTATATTATGATTGAACCAATAACTCAAGCACAGTGTATATCCTCTCATTTTGTTACCATCATGTCACCATAAAACTGTGACACTCTTAGCTCTACTGAAACCGATTTCTTTCTATTAATCTTTATATGTTGCCATGGTCACACTGGATCCAACAAGCTATATTACTTGTGTATTAATATCTGTATGCCTCATCAATAATACATACACACCAATCTAACATCTTCTTTCAGGGATTCTTGCATAGATGTTACTTATAACTATAAATATAGTTTAATCAATACTTTAAAAGTTTCCTACCCTCAAATTAACCTCAAACACTGCTTTCAACCATGACCATAAAAAAAACTAGACGCCTCTCAGTATCCATCAGCGCCATTCCTTATTTGGCACATGTTGTTGCTGTTACAGAATCATCCACAAACTCTCCCCTCTACTATATACCTTATCAGTCAGTTCAGAGATCAAGAATTAGTTTTATTTTCTGACTTTAAAAACCGAAAAATTCTTTTTGTAACTCTTGATGTATTTTTCAATGGTATCGGTACTTTCTTCAAAATTAAATAGAAACAGGTACTCTTGGATTATGAAGGAGAGTCCTGTGGCACTTTAAAGACTAACACATTTATTTGACATAAGCTTTCATCAGATGCATCTGATGAAGTGGGTTCTAGACCATGAAAACTTATGCCCACATAAATGTGTTAGTGTTTAAGGTGCTGCAGAACTACTTATTTGTTTTGCTGAAACAGACTAACACAGCTATCCCTCTGGAACTATTGGATTATGGGTAGAGCCCTGCAAATACGCGAATATCCGCAGATATCCACATTATATCTACATCCACAGATACAACACAGATATCCACAGACCATTTCTTGCAGATGCAGATTGGATACGGATCCACATATTTTTATCTCCATAGAGCTAGCACCCTGCAAATATGTGGATATCCACACATACAACATGGATATCCATGGACCATTTCTTGCAGATGCAGATTGGCTACAGATCCACGTATTTGTATCCATGCAGGGCTCTAATTATGGGTTACTAATCAAAGCAGGGAGCATTCATTACTATTTTAAAATAATCTTAACTTTCTGTTTCCTCACATTTTTAATCACATATTTTACATTATGGTATTAAGTAACATTTCATATCATTTGTGTGCTACCAATCAGTCCTTTTTTGTTTCATTAAATTACACTATCATTTTGATTAGTGGTCTCCAACTGTGGTTGATGAACTACTATCAGGCTATGGAGTTCTTGGTGGTAATTTGTAAAGAGCAGGGGTACCACAAGATGTTTGTTTTCCTCTATGTTCCTAAGCATTAAATTACGTTAAAAGGCATACAACATATATTAAATACACTTTCCTAACACTACTTATCCATATTACCAGTTGCTACAGTTTCTATGGGAACATTACAGGATATCAAATTGGAGAGAGTCCTTGAATGTGAGGAGTAAGCTGGCAGCAGAACATATTTAACAAAAGTTCAGTTTGGAATTCACTTCCCTCTTTGGTCCTCCAGAACTGAAACATCCTTACCAAGTGATTTGTCTTCAGTTTTTAAAACCTTTACTGGCTCTTGCTCAGAACTAGGATCCATCATATGCTATGCTAGTGAAATTGCATGGGGCTGGAATGTATAGATGATATGGGGTCATAGTTTAGCAGAACTGTACCTGTATTCCCTTCCCCCTCTCTGCTACCATGGTCCAGAAAGGTCACCTGCCTTGGGCTTCTGGCTCCTTAACCACTGCCTCTCTAGGTTGGAAAAACATATTTATCTTCCTCCTGACCAAGCTATTGTCAGGTTTCCTAGACCATTGATATACTGTGATATCCCCAGCAAAAGACAGATAACCTAAACAGGTCTGCTTCCAGTCTGCTTCACTTCCTTCCTCAGAAACAGTAGACCAAGGGTTCTTAACCTTTTAGAGGTCCTGCACCCCCTACAGCGATACATGGTAACCCTGCAACCCCAGCAAAAAACATTCATCTGTCATGATGACATCGCATTTGAAGTATATTGGGTGGGAGTTCTATGTTTAAATTATACATTACTCTCGTACCCCTTGGACTCCCTTCAGGGCACCCCCAGTTCAGAACCCTTGCAGTAGACAGTTTAATGACCTGCAACCAGAACTTCCCATATAGTTCTTTCTAAGCAAGAAGAAGAAGTTACTTAACTGTAACCGATGTTCTTCGAGAGATGTGCTCCTAGCCATTCCCTTGTAGGTGTTTGCACGCCCTGTGCACGGCACGCCGGAACTTTTTTCCTTTAGAGTACCCATAGGGCCGGCTGTAGCACCCCCTGGAGTGGCGCCACAGCCACTCCCTATATAGCAACCAACCGGCCCTTCCCTCCCTCCGGTTCCTTCTTCCCCAATCTGTCTGAGGGGAGGCAGGAGGGATTGGAATGGCCAAGGGAACACCTCTTGAAGAACACCGGTTACAGGTAAGTAACCTCTTCTTCTTCTTTGAGTGATGCTCCTGTCCATTCCCTTGTAGGTGAGTACCTAGCCTTACCTCGGAGGTGGGAGACATTACAGGGACACAGATTGCAGCACCACCCTTCCCACTGCCGCATCCTGACGAGGCCATTGGATGATGGGGTAGTGCTGCGCGAAGGTATGTGGGGAGGACCATGTTGCCACCTTACAGATATCTGCGATCAGGACTCCCGCCAGGAATGCCACCGATGCCGCCTGGGCCCTTGTCAAGTGGGCGGTCACCCGTGGCAGGTATTTACCATCCAGCTTGTAACACTCCTTGATGCAAGCCACAATCCAAGAGGCAATCCTCTGCACGGATACGGGTTGGCCCCGTACTCTGTTTGCGATTGCCACGAAAAGCTGACGCATTTTGCGAAAAGGTCTTGTCCTTTCAATATAAAAGGCCAATGCCCTGCACACGTCCAAGGTGTGGAGACACCTATCTTCCTCCAACGCGTGAGGCTTAGGATGAAAAACTAGCAGGTAAATGACCTGGTTAACATGAAATTGTGACATGACCTTGGGCCTAAAGGATGGGTGGGGGTGCAGCTGCACCTTGTCCTTGAAGAACAGTGTATAAGGGGGCTCTGCCGACAGAGCTCATGGCTCCGACACCCTCCTGGCTGACGTGATTGCCACCAGAAACGCTACCTTCCAAGAGAGGTAGAGCAGCGAGCATGTTGCCAATGGCTCGAACGGGGGCCTGGCAAGTCGGGAGAGGACTAAGTTCAAGTCCTATTGAGCCGTCGGTGGCTTCACTGACAGGTACAACTTTGACAGCCCCTTCAGAAATCTCTTAATTATAGGGAGCGAGAACAGTGAGGTGTGCTCAGGGACCCGACGAAAGGCCGCAATTGCCGCCAAATGGACCTTGAGAGATGGCAATGACAGCCCATTAGATTTTAAGTGCCAGAGGTAATATAATGTGTCTTGAATAGGAAGCGCGGCCGGATCTTTCCCTTTATCCATAGTCCACCGCGCAAACCGGTGCCACTTGGCAGCATATGTGACCCTTGTGGGAAGCTTCCTGCTCCCACACAGGACCTCCCTCACCAGAGAAGAGCACAGCTGCTCACTGCCCATCAACCACAAAGGAACCACCCATGGAGGTGCAATGCCTCCAGACTGGGGTGGAGTAGTAGGCTGTCGTCCTGGGATAATAGGTCCAATCTGTGAGGCAGCTAGACAGGATTGCACCATGACAGCCTCAGGAGGGTTGAGAACCAGTATTGTCTCGGCCACGCTAGGGCTACCAGTATGACCTCTGCTTTCTCCTCCATTATTTTCTGCAACACCTTGGGAACTAACGGCATTGGTGGAAACACATACAGCAGGCCGTCCCCCCCAATGAATCTCGAAGGCATCTGCCCTCGAACCTGGGCTGAGCCCCTTGAACAAACAAAACTCCTGGCACTTGGCATTGATCTGTGAGGCAAGCAGGTCCAGATGGGGACAACCCCACCTCCGGAAGAGAGACTCCACCACTTCCAGGTGGAGAGACCACTCGTGAGACAAACTTCCTGCTGAGCTCGTCCGCCAAGCAGTTCTGGAGGCCCGGTACGTATGAAGCTACTGGGTGTATCTCATGGCAAATACAAAACTCCCACAGGTTCATGGCTTCCTGACAGAGTTGCCTTGAATGTGTCCCCCCGTTTGTTGATGTAAAACATCGCCATGGTACTGTCTGTTCATACGGACACCGTTCGACCACGGAGACGATCGCAAAACACCATGCACGCCAGGCACAGTGCTCTGAGCTCCTTGATGTTGATATGTAGGTGGAAGTCCCCGCTCTCCCACAGGCCCTGAGTTTTGAGATGGCCCAAATGCGCCCCCCAGCCTATGTCCGAGCCATCCGTTGTTAGGTGAATAGATGGCTGGGTGACCCCAGAGCAGAGATTGGACTTGTGACTCCACCACCGAAGGGACACTAGCACCGACGCTGGCACTGAGACCATTGTGTCTAAACTGTCTCTCACCGGGTGGAACACACTTCCCAACCACAACTGGAGCAGGCGCATCTGAAGGCGGGCGTGGTTGACCACAAATGTTCATGCTGCCATAAGGCCCAGGAAGCGGAGGCACTCCCACGCAGAGGCTAGGGGAAACGTCACTAAGGAGTCCACTGCCCGCCTGATCACTTGGAAGCGGGAGACCGGGAGGCTCGCCCTTGATGACACTGAGTCCAGGACCGCCCCTATAAATTCTATTCTTTGCGTGGGCAGTAACACCGACTTCTGCATGTTCACCAAGAGGCCTAGTTGATTGAAAAGGGACTGCGTCATTGATAAAGGGACAGCACCTCTTGATAAGATCGTCCCGTGACCAGCCAATCATCGAGGTACGGAAAGAGGGTAACCCCTTTCTTTCTGAGGAACGCCGCTACTACCGCCAGGCACCTCGTGAACACCCATGGGGCCGCTGAAAGACCGAACGGAAGCACGGTGAACTGTGGATGCTTCCGGCCCACCATGAAGTGCAAGAACTTCCTGTGTCTTTGGTGGATTGCAATGTGGAAGTACGTGTCCTGTAAGTCGAGGGCGGCATACCAATTGCTCGGATCCAGAGAGGGAACAATGGAGGAGAGGAATACCATGCGAAACCGAATTTTTTGAAGAAAGCGGTTGAGGTGCCTCAAATCTAGAATCGGCCACAGACCCCCTTTTGCCTTCGGGATAAGGAAATAATGAGAGTAAAACCATCTGCCCCTTCAGTTGGGAGGGACATCTTCCACAGCCCCCTTCTGGAGCAGGGTCTGAACTTCCTCTAACAGTAGCTTCTCGTGCGCGGGGTCCCGCGGGGAGGGTCGTAATGCCGGGGGGGGCTGACGGGGGTAACGAAAAAAACTGAAGGGAATAGCCCTACTGAATTGTCCTGAGTACCCAATGGTCTGTTGTAACCTTGAGCCACTCTGGGAAGTAACAGGAGAGTCTGTTGGCAAACAAAGGAGTCTGTGGATCTTCAGGGGTTGGTATGTCGTCCTCGGGCTGTCCCTCAAAAGTTCTTTTTCTGGCCCGCTGGCTGTCATGAACCTCCCTGGCCACTAGGCTGGTGACCAGTGGACCTGCAGCCCCCTCTACCCCTCCGCCTATCATCATTCTGGGGGCGGTGATATGGCCGTGGGGGAGGTGGCGGCTTAAAGGGCTTTCTCTGACTCGCTGGTGTGTGGAGCCCCAGGGACTTAATCAAGGCCCTAGAGTCTTTCAGTGTCTCTAAGCGGGAGTCTGTTTGTTGGGAGAACAGCTCAGGCCCTTCAAATGGAAGGTCCTGAATAGTGGCCTGTACCTCCTGAGGCAGTCCCAATGCTTGCAACCATGAGCTTCTACGCATCGTAATCCCCGAAACCATGGAGCGGACTGCTGCATCAGCTGCATCTAAGGCCGACTGCAATAAAGCCTTGGAAACCACTTTTCCTTCCTTAATCGAGGCAGACAAGGCAGCTCTAGAGTCCTGTTCCAGCGAGTCCAAGAACTTTTCTAGGGTTGACCACGCTTTAAACATATATCTGCTGAGGATAGCCTGCTGGTTAGCTATCCTCAACTGCAGCCCGCCCCCCCCCCCCCCCCGTTGAATAGACCTTGCACCCGAACAAGTCCAGTTTCTTTGCCTCCTTGGACTTGGGCGTCGAGCCCGGGTGGCCCTGTCTTTCCCATTCATTCGCCGCGGCCACCACCAACAAGCCTGGGGTAGGGTGGGAATAAAAATGTTCGTACCTCTTGGAAGGGGCAAAGTATTTTCTCTCCACCCGCTTGGCCGTCGGAGGAATCGAGGCCGGCGTATGCCATAACGTCCTAGTGGTGCTTTGCACTGTCTTAATAAAAGGCAGGGCAATGCGGCTTGGGCCCTCTGGCAGGAAGATGTCCATCATGGGATCCGCATCTTCCAAAATCTCCTCTGCCTGTAGGTTTAAGCCCTTGGCTACACAGCGGAGAAGTTCCTGGTGGGCTTTCGCATCGCCCGGAATGGACAAGGGCTTGGCCCCTGCTACCGCCTCGTCCGGAGGGGATGAAGATGACTACTCGAGCTCCAGACCACCAGATTGGGCTCCGGACCATGTGCTGCGGCCCCTGCTAGCCAGGCTGGCTTGGTCATGGTTGCCCCTTACAAACTCTACCTACGATGCCTCACCGGTACCGAGCAGAGCACTCACTGTAACATACGGGGGTGGTCTGACATCTGACCCTGACACAGGGGCCCCAGGACCATAGCCTTGCCCTGTTGGAAGGCCCATGGTGTCCAGAAGGGCCACTGTATGCCAGGTTGCCACCCCGACCATTAGGGGTGGAACAGAGGTGCCACAGGAACTGGCTGGGAGGGTTGAATAGTGGCATCCTTGCGCGAACCCTGTGGTCCGGACTCTTCCACAGAGCTCGTTGAAGGGCTACTCCGCAGTGACCAAGGTGGTGCCAAGGACAACGGTACCGGGGAACGGTGCCGATGAGATGACGAAGTACCCTGCTGAGACGGCATCGGGGAGCGGTACCGAGGGGCTCCAGCCACTGTCAACATGGCCGGCGGTACTGGCGAACGGTGCCGCAGTGGAGGAGGCAGTGCCGGGCCAAAGTCCCGGCCAGCGGCACAGAGGGGGGTTGGCTTCCCTCGTGACGGTACCGATCTTGGTACAGTGGGGTTCGGTACCGGGGTCTTAGAGGCCAACTGCCCCGACAGCACCTGCGCTGCTGCAAAGGCCTCTGGCATAGACGGTAGCACTATGTCCTCCTCCAAAATGTCCCTAGTGGGTGAGGAGGTCGAAGCCGGGCTGTGCTGCCTCTCCCTTCGATCCTGCACCGAGGGGGGGGGGATTGGGAGTGGGTCAGGCCAACGCGGCTCTGACCAGCGTCTTTCTGGCGGGCCATATCACGGCGCGGAGTGTGCCCCCTGTCTGTCTTCTTTTTCTTCGCCGGCACCGGAGACAGCGAGCAGCGCCGTGATTCCCAATGCAGCTTGGAGTGGCGGGGCTTCGGTGCCGATGTCAGTGCCGATGACACCGGAGCACTCCGCACCGATGGTGCCGTGCTCGACCCCAAATCGCCGGGGGCGGGCCGCAGTGCTTCCTCCATCATGTGGAGTTTAAGTCTCTGGACTGTGTCTTTCTGAGTCTGCGGCTTGAACCCCCGACAAATCTTGCACCTCTCTGCAAGATGCGCTTCCCCAAGGCACAGTAAACAGCTGCTATGCAGGTCGTCGACAGGCATGGGCTTCTTACACTGCCCACATGTCTTGAAGCCCGGCGTAGCCCGACCCCGAGCCCGGGGAGGGCGCCAGCTATCTCTACAACTAACTATAACTACTAACTATAAACTAAAAGTATTAACTACACTAAACACAGGTACACCTAAGCAACAAATTGCCACGGAAAACACTGCTTACACAGTAGATGTTCCAGTGACCGACAGGGTGGTAAGAAGGAACTGAGGAGGGACGGGACGGTTGGTTGCTATATAGGGAGTGGCTGTGGCACCACTACAGGGGGCGCTACAGCTGGCCCTACGGGTACTCTAAAGGAAAAAAGTTCTGGCGTGCTGTGCACGGGGCGTGCAGACACCTACAAGGGAATGGACAGGAGCACTGTTCCCTCTAAGGCGCGCGGCAGCGCGGCCGCGCGCTTAAAAAAATCCTGCCGCGCAGGATTTTCCTGCCCCCGCGCATGGGGCAGTTCAGGGGCAGCGTGGCCGAGGGGAGACGAGCCGGAGTGCTGTGTCCGAGCACGAGCCTCAGCCCAGCCCCTCGGCCAGAGGAAGAGAGGGTCTGTGGGCTTGGGTCAGCCCTGCCACTCCTCCCTCCC
>ML681990.1:9050042-9197029 GCA_007922195.1 Podocnemis expansa | reverse complement strand
CATCAAGACATCTTAAATGCTGCCAATTTCCAAAGCGGTAGCCATGTTAGTCCATTCCAGGAAAACAAAACAAAACAAGGAGTCTCCCACGAAAGCTCATGCGAAAAATAAATCTTAGTCTTTAAGTGCCACACGACTCCTTGTGTATCTTAAATGCTGTCAGTGATAATTAGCTGTCTTCCGTGTAAACTGTAACTCTGCATGTAGAACACAGGAGATGAGGGTATTAGGCAGAATTGTGACTCCTAGGATCCTGATTGAATATAACTTTGGTCTTGGGTTGTTTGAAAGCCATGGATTAGTTTCTTTTGATTGTATAGCAATTTGGGTAAATTTTAAATAAATTCGGTGATTTTAGTAATAAAAAACAACTTTAAATAGTTTATATTAATTTTTCATTGGTCTAGATTTTTCAATAATTTTTGTTGCACGAGTTTGCACACAAATTTTATTCAGAAAAAGTTTTGCACACGGGTTGAAAATTTTGCACACAAGCCGCCAAACCTTAGAGGGAACATTGGACAGGAGCATCACTCGAAGAAGAACTTTTATGCTTAAGGTAAGAAGAATATTACAGAAAAAATATATTAAAACAATAAAAGAACTTGTATGCTAACAAGCATACCAGAGACTAATCCAGCTACATCTACGCTAGCAAATTAGTCTGGATTCAGGAGATTTAATTAGGACTAATTCGGTCCCTGTCCACACCAGTCTTTGCCTAGCTCAAACTAAGTGCTTAGTTCAAACTTAGTTTGAACTTTAGTTTGAACTAGCGTGATATAGCCATGCTAGTTCAAACTAAATAAGTTCAATCTAAGCAGTTAGTTCGCACTAGCCACAATTTTTAGTTCAAACTAACTTTTAGCTCAAACTAGCTGCGCTTTTTTAGTTCAAACTAAAAACTCAGTGGCTAGTGGCTAGTTTGAACTAAAAAGCTGCGGTTAGTTTGAATTAACCTGGAACTGCTTAGTTCAGACTAAGCAAGTCCGAACTTAGCTTTCTAATTTAGACATAACCTCCCTGACTCTAGCAAAGGCTTGAGTTGGCGGTAAATCCTTCAAACCTTCCTCAGGAGTTTTTACTATTGTTAAAAGTTCACAGAGCTTTAGCTCAGAACAAGCATACTCATGACTCTATGAATCATTCTTCTAACCCATCTGAGTTTTTGAAGCCGTCCAAGTGATACCTTCAAAAAGATGGATTCAGAAGTGGGTTATTTGCATTCCCCCTCCTTAAGAACACCCTACTTTGTATACTTAGTACACTGACAACTTCCAGGGGTGTAACAGTGTTAGTCTATTTCAGCAAAACAAACAAGGAGTCCTGTGGCACTTTTAAAGACTCATAAATTTATTCATCGCATAAGCTTTTATGGGATTGTGTCTATGGAAGCTTATGTGATAAATCTGCTAGTCTTTAAAAGTGCCACAGGACTGCATGTTTTATCTAACACTGTTTCAACAAGTCCTCTGAAGTGCACAACACAGGTTAAGATTTACATTAGCCATGCCTTCTCCTTACAGAAGTTACATACAATCAATCTTACAATAACATAAAAAATTTGAACTTTAATACAATGGCCTCCTAAATCGCTTAAAGTTAATAATGTTAAACTTCATTCAGTAAGTTTTTAACAAGGTTATTCCAGGATATTCTCATACCTGTCAATGAGAACTTAATTTTTTTTTAAATATAAAACACACTGTAGTGGTTTCAAAAGCTTTTTTAAATGTTTTCCATCCCAGGCATATAACACATGAAGATTTATTTGGAAAAAAATAAAACTTTGAAAAACCTGTATAATGCTGTTAAAATACTATGTTGGTTGTGACTACACCAGGATAGAAAAAATGTTGAGGGCCAGCAATCCATGTCAGATGTTTACATTTTACTATTCAAAAACAAAAAGCAGTAAATCTTGAATTAATTATGTACTGAAAGTCTCATCCCTCCCCTAGTTGTCTGGTGAACTGCACTGCTTCCTTCTAGCAGAGTGACTCGTGCACATTAAATTGTAGAATAGATTCACATATTTTCATGGATGTGTCTTCTTAGTTATAGCTCTTATGATACAGAATCTGAAAATCGTTACTAAACTTACCTGCAAAAACATGGGAATTAAAATAAAACACAAAGAAGCTGAACTTGATAATCAAATCCTTCAACAAGTCCTTAATGTAACACACAGCCACGATTTACAGAAATCTCAGAGAGAATCCATTATTTTACTTCTGACATATAGAAGACTATTTGAATTCATCAATAAAGGTTTTTATCATCAAACAAGTAAAATGCAGGAGTACCTTCTTGATGTCATTATGTTATTTTGTTGCTTCCATGATTAACACTGCTGCCCAGGTCTCCCTTTCTGCTGTTGTCAATGAAACATTATCCACAGCACATGCCAATAGAAATGCAACAGCATCACCAGTAGCATGAGCCAAAAAGATGGCTCGTATATAGCCAAACTGAGTCCTCAAACTAATCTCCTTCCTTTCTCTGGCTTCTCCTCCTCAAAGCTCTAAAAAGCTTGCATTCACAGGAGATTAATAAGGCTCCCTGGCCCTGAGCTATTACGTTATTCATCCTCTGGGTTGTAGAAGTTGGATAAAGTCCAGCAACTTGGATTTCTATCATGCACAGTATCCAATAAAGAGACATTTGGAATAAAAACTGCAATAAATCATTACTCTTGCCAGCTCTAGCTACAAAATACAGACTGTTTTTTAATCAAAACACATATTAACCTTTTCTAAACTGCAGTTCTCTACAAAACTTTCATTCAAAAATCAGAAAAACAACTGTGCAATGTTTTGTAGAATAGGTACCAGTTCCCCTATTCTCTCGAATAGTGTTGTCATTCAAAAGTTGAAGGACAATACCTTTTTCTGCTAACTGGAACAATGGGCAGCACTAGTAGTGTTGTGACATGGGGAAATACTATTACTAAAATGAATAAAAGAAAATTGACTGATTTGAATTAAGAAGTGAACTACTGTCTGTTTCTCTGTAACTACTGACCTGTAAAGTAACCTTTATCTCCTTATTACTAATTGATTTTTGTCATGTTGCTCCACAACTTAAATACTGTTCTTATAGGTGCAGCTAACCGTAACTGTAACCCACTCTAGTCTTTCCCTACTTTAATATTGAATGCACACGGCCAGATTGTACTTTCCTGCCACCAACTGCAATGCAAAAAAATCCCCACCACCACTGAAGTCCCCCCTGTTGTACAATGCATTGGGACAGTATGGCCTTTGTATTTTATTTTAAAAGGATAATTTTTCCTATATCTATCACGGAAAGGGGCCAGCTCAAGCACATAATGCAGCTCAAGTACGTAATGCAAGATTCATGGAGTGCTGTTAGTTGAGCATTACACATACCTATTGGGTGAACTGAGTAAAGGTTGATCACTGGCTTATATCTGGAGGGTGGGCTTTCTAATCCCCATTGAGAAGGCAGATGGTATACAATGATGTCTCTGTCTAGTAGGCGTGGGGGAGAAGAGAGGAGCGGACTGTGACTCACATGTGGAGAATAAGATTCTTGGTGTTTTGTTCTCTTGTCCATCACTGGAGATAAACGGTAGGTGGGTATTCAATTTACACCTGCTGGGTGGGATTTGCATATGCAGGCTAGTATTCAGACTTGTATTTTGTCTTAGATTGGCCAGTTGCATGGGGGAGGAGTGAACAGTAGTAAAAGGTGACTGGAATCCAGGGGCAGACTGGCCATCTGGCAATTCTAGTATACACCAGACGGTCTGATAGCATATTAAAAGAGGGGAAAGGCTGAGTCTTCCCTAAGAGATGCTGTTGCCAAAAGCATGGGGCTGTGATCACCTTGCCTCCTTCCCTGGACAGAAGTTTTATGCTCCATGCAGGTTCCTCAGTGCCTGCTGGTACCCGCTATTCAGCCCTCTGGCCCCTGCTTGGACTCCCTCTCACAGAGCTACTGAGGAACCCAAGAACCGGAATAACAGATACTGCCTCCTGAGCTACCCAGCAACCTGCATGGAACATATAAGCGTATGTCTACACGTCACTTTTATTTTGAAATAACACTGGTTATTTCAAAATAAAAGAGATTAGGTCCACACGACGTATTCCTATTTTGAAATGACGGGCTCCGTCATTTCGAAATTAGAGCCGTCATTTTGAAATAGCTTAAACCTTCTTTAAATTGAAACGGCTGCTATTTTGAAATGGTTTATTCGAAATAACGCCGTTCAGATGTTTTATTTTGAAATAACCGTTATTTCAGAATAACACTATTGCTCTTCTCCTTCCCAGGGTGCTTTCCTTTTAGCCTATACTGGGTGGAGGTATGGCCAAGGGAGAGAGCCATGTTGCCACACCTCTCATGGTGCCCCTCTCCTAAAGTGAAATAGCAAGTCCTGTGTTTGGACATGCTATTTTGCTTTGAGCTTTTCCCTTAATTCAAATTAACATTTTCTTAATTCAAATTAACTTATTTTGAAATAAGGACTTTATTTGAAATAACTCATTTCGAAATAACGATGTACGTGTGGACATAGCCATAAAGTTCAGCATGCCAGGCAAGTACACAGACTGCCCACCAGCATTCTCCTCTGCAGTTTCACTTCTCTCTGCCTGTGTGATTACTCTACTGTTTCCTACCGCTACACAATCTACTCTTAGCTTGCCTAGTGCCCACTTCCAATCTCAGTACGGAAAGACTTCACTCACTGCTGCAGTGCTCTGCCTCTCCCTCTCCTGGTCACTCCCCCCAGCCAGCCCAATCCTGGCCTCCCACATCCCCCCAACCAGCCTGACCCCATCTTCCCTTCACCCCTCTGTCCACTTTCATGGCTGGCTGCCCCTGCCCTGTCCCCAATCCTCAACTCCCCACCTAGGCACCAGAGCAACGCAGCCTGGCCACCGGCCACTCCTCCAGCCAAAGAAGGTCTCACTGAGCATGCGCAGAGGCTCTGCACATGCTCAGTCAGACCTTACTCCAAGCGAGAGTTTTAAAAACTCCCAGCTCAGGGCAGCTCTCAGCCAGCCAGAAGACTCTGTTTTCTGACTGGTTAGGGACTGTTGCTGCCGGCCATGTGCAGCCAGCAGTGTTCCCTGCGTGGAGCAGCGCGTCCGCATTGCCACGCAGCTTACAGGGAGTGTTGATCCCAGCCACTGCTCCCAGAATGCCTGACTCGTCCATCCTCACTGTTGTGGCTTGTTAAAAATGACCAGGTCCTCCGATCTTCCTCCCTGCCCCTTCCCCACTGATCCCTGATGAATCTCCTCCCTGCTGCTGCCTGCAAGACAGATTCTTTTATGGAGGGCCTTTATATCCAAAAAGATGTTAGAAACAGACACACAATGAGGAGCCCAAAAGTGTGTGGCTTTATTATGAAATAACTAAGAAGCAGCCAGACTGGTTTTACCTACATGTATTACTGTGGCAACCCACTATCTATTACTAAGCCAAGCCAATATACTACAGGTTCTCTCCTCTGCTCCCTATCACCCATCCCCAATGCACCTCCTCATCCCTCTCTCAGCCACAGCTCCCTGCCCCAGAGTCAGTCACAGACCCATAAGCCCTGTCCCTATAAAATCAGACCATCTGATCATCCAGGGTCTGAGTGTAACTGCCCCAATGGCATCAAGGGTTACAGCCTCTGGCATGCAGCCTGTGAACAGGCCAATCTCGGTGCATGGCACACAGCAGGATCACTTGACTGAATTAATTTTGCAGGTCAGGCTGCTGTGTTATTGGCAGGAGAGAGGGGAGGGAAGAGTACCATAGAACCAGCCAGAAGTTGGGCCAGTATGCTTTAAATGCCAAGGCTGATTTTTAGTCCCAGTCCATAAATGCCAGAACCTTAAGCAAAACCTGACTTCTGATTATTTGGCATTACAATATAGTATAATCTCTGGTCTACTGAACATCAGTCTTCATGAAGTTTTACATCTCAATAAAACTACAGGTTGTTTCTTATTCTCAAATACATAACTTCATAGTGTCTTTAAAAAGAGACACACATTGTCCTTAGACATGAATTTCAGACAATTTAGCAATAATGCACAGTGCTTTCATAGGATCATAGGGTTGGAGGGGAACTCATGAGGTCAACTAGTCCAACTCCCTGCCAAAAAATGCAGGACCACTCCCACTAAATTATCCCAGCCAGAGTTTTGTCCAGCCGGGCCTTAAACATCTCTAAAGACGGAGATTCCACCACCTCCCTACCTAGCCCATTCCAATGCTTTACCACTTGCCTAATAAGAAAGTCTTTCCTAATATCCAGGCTCGACCTCCCCAGCTGCAACTCGAAACCATTGCTCCTTGTTCTGCCCTCTGTTACTGCTGAGAACAGCCGAGTTCCATCCTCCTTGGAGCATCCCTTCAGGTAGTTGAAGGTTGCTATCAAATCCCCCTCAGCCTTCTCTTCTGCAGGCTAAATAAGCCTAGTTCCTTCAGTCTTTCTTCATAGGTCTTGTGCTCCATCCCCTTGATCATTTTTGTTGCCCTCCACTGGACTCTTTCTAATTTGTCCACGTCCTTTTTGTAGTGGGGAGCCCAAAACTGGACACAGTATTCCAGATGCAGCCTCACCACTGCTGAATAGAGGGGAACGATCACCTCTTTCCATCTGCTGGCAATGCTTCTTCTGATGCAGCCCAGTATGCCATTGGCCTTTTTGGCAGCAAGAGCACACTGTTGACTCATATTCAGTTTCCCATCCACCATGACCCCCAGGTCCTTTTCTACAGTGCTGCTACTTAGCTGATGGCTCCCCAGCCTGTAGCAGTGCATGGGCTTTTTCCATCCCAAGTGCAGGACTTTGCACTTGTCCTTGTTAAACCTCATGAGATTTCTATTGGCCCACTGCTCTAATTTGTCAAGGTCTCCCTGAATCTTGTCCTCGCCCTCCAGCGTGTCTACCATCCCCCCCCCCCCCAGCTTGATGTCATCTGCAAACACTCCATGTGTCTTTCTCACTTAATTAAACAAAAGCTGACAAACCGAAGAATGAGGAATTTCCATGTGAAAGTCAAGGAGTAGAATTAGGATTTTTTGTATGAGCAATGGCATCTTTCACTTATTTTTCAGACATAAACAAAGAACTTAATCAAATAATCTAAATGGATGCTACATTAATTCTTGATGTAGCAACGGGATAAAGTACTTTAATGCAAACTAAAACCAGACATTTACATTCAATACAGTAGTATAATCTCTAGTTATAACTTTTAGTTGACAATCATATAAAAATACAATTGTAACATAAATTAATTAAATTTTCCTGCTTAGAGAAATATGTTCAAACCATGAGATCATCTCTTACCTTAAAATAAAAAAGAAGCTATAAAATGTACAACACAGATTCAACAAGGATAAGTGCAAAGTCCTGCACTTAGGACAGAAAAATCCCATGTACTGCTACAAGATTGGGACCAATCAGCTAAATTGCAGCTCTCTAGAAAAGGACCTGGCGGTTATGGTGGACAGGAAGCTGGATATGACTCAACAGTGTGCCCTTGTTGCCAAAAAGACCAACAGCATATTGGGCTGTATCAGTAGGAGCATTGCTAGCAGATCAAGGGATGTGATTATTCAGTCTAGTGGCTAGCACCTCTGCTTAACATGCAGAAGGTCCTGGGTTCAATTCCCAGGGGGTTGGACTCGATGATCTCATGAGGTCCCTTCCAGCCCTATGATGTGATTTGATTCCTCTCTATTGGGCACTGGAGAGGCCTCATCTGAAATACTGTGCCCAGTTTTCAGCTCCCCGCTACAGAAAGAAACAAGTAGTCCTCTGCCACTTGAAAGCTAACAAATTTATTTATTGCATTGCACTTTCATGGGAGAAAATCCCAGTTCATCAGACTCTTTTAAGATGGGGGAAACTTAAAGAAGGGGTGGAAAATAAATGCAGGGAAGTGTAAGTCATGGGATCAGGTCGCACTGTAATAGCAAATCAAAAGAATTGTAAAAACTGGCAAACACCATATAGAAGGAAATGAAATCAAATCACTTTTTGTAATAAGAATTAATTTGCAAATGTGAGGTTTTCCTCAGGACTCAATAAGGACTTTGGATTTTTTCTTTATTACAAAAGATGATTTGACCTCATCTTCCTTTATATGCTGCTCCCCAGTGTCAGAATCTTAACAACTGCCTTGACTTGCAGTCAACTGTGAGTCCTGATTCCATGACTTATACTTCCCTGCATTTATTTTCCTCCCATTCTGTAGTGTTCCACCATCTTTAAAGCATCTGACAAAGTGGAATTTTCTCCCATGAAAGCTCATGAAATAAATAAATTTGTTAGTCTTTAAGTGCCATAGGAATCCTCCTTTGTTTTGATAAACTATACTAACATGGCTACCCTTTTGGAACTTCACTACAGAAAGGATGTGGACAAATTAGAAGGGCCCAGTAGAGGGCAATGAAAATTATTAGGGCGCTGGGGCACATGACTTACGAGGATAGATAGAAGGAAATGGGCTTACTTAATCTGCAGAAGAGAAGACTGAGGGGGGTATTTGATAGCAACTGTCAACTACTTGAACGGATGCTCCAAAGAGGAGGGAACTAGGCTATTCTCACTGGTGACAGAGGACAGAACAAGGATCAGTGATTTCAAGTTGTAGCTGGGGTGGTCTAGGTTGGATGTTAGGAAAAAATTTCTCACTAGAAGGGTGGTGAAGCACTTGAATGGATTGTTAAAGGAGATGGTGGAATCTCCATCTTTGGAAACTTTAAAGACCCAATTGGACAAAACCCAGGCTGGGATGATTTAGTGGGAGTAGTCCTGCTTTTACCAGGGGGTTAGGTTAGATGACTTTGTAAGGTCCCTTCCAGCCCAAATTGTCTATGATTCTATGAATCCATAACAAATACGGGAACTGTCAAAACATATCAATCTAACAGTTCACCTGATTTACCTTGTGTCAAAAACATGGTACTTCAGAGTAGTGGTTCTCAATGTTTTGTGGGTTGTGACACACTTAGTGGCATGTCAAGACTCTACAGGACACACCAGCCCACCTCCCCCAAGCTGAACTCAGCCATCTCACCAGCTCTCCGCGACACACCTGACACAGCAATGTATCCTGACACAGTGACTGAGAACCGCTGCTTCAGAGGACAGTGAATGCACCTTTCCCCTATAAGAGCCAATTATGCAATGACTTGTTTACAGTAGAAATTTCCATCTGATCCTAGACCTAGTTAGTGATCCATTTCTATCCTGGAGAATAAGAAAGAATATTGTGCACAATTTTATTTTATTTATAAAGTGTCTGAGCCTCTCTCTCAACAGGAGATCCCCCAAATTAGGAAGCAATGTTTTTCTTATCTTCTTAAGCAACATATAACATCATCTTTATTGTTAAGGTTTTGGCAGCATGGAACCTGCCTCAGCTCTCCAGCTAACAACTTCCTTGGCATCTAATACAAACATGGAAAAAACTGGAAATAAGCATCTTAAAACTACTAGAATTCAAACCCTAAGGGGCTTCCAGAATGGGGATCATCCTACACAGAGACAATTACAAGGTAAAATCAACTTATCCTCTTCAAATTCTATTAAATGGTCCTTTAATAAAATCTTACAGTAGCAAGTTCCAAAGGCTTAATTTTTAAAATATATGTTTTATAAACATTTAAGTGCTGGCAAAAACATTTCCCATATTATAAGAAAAGGAGAGTTCAGCTTGGCTGTAACCAATCATATGAAGAGAATATTCTTAACATGCAAAAGAAGGAAGTTCTAGAAGAACGGCATTGTTTGATATGAATGCTGTAGCACAGAAAAGATATTAATACTTCAATTAGAGAAGCTAACACCCCAACACTTTTCTCCATGGCAGAAGTATTCAGCAAAGCACGACAAAAATAAAGGTTCGCCACAAGTAATTTCATAATAGATTAACAGACCATAGTCTCTGATCCCAGCACCTGTTCAAGTGCTTAACTTTATGCATATGAGTCATCCCTTTAATGTCAAGACTACTTACAAAAATCAAGTTATGCATGTTTGTCAGAGATGTCACACCTATATGTTCAGAAAAAGTTTGTTCACAAATATTGAAACAATTCTTGTGTAATAAAATACATAAGCTAGTTCCCTATCAAATTAAATATAAAACAGATAAAATTATTAAATATTAATATAGTAACATAACTTTTTATTGTAGGTAATAAAATTTTAACAAAATATGCAGTCCTGACTTAAAGAATTTACAAGCTATCTTTTACAAAATGCATTAGAGAAGACAGAGCACGCAGGGAAAGGATGGAAAAAAAAGAAATAATATAAAAATAAACAATGTCATACTATGTAACAGACAAATTATTAAATTCTGGTACTTTTTTTTAACAAATAGAGGTTAGGTTGCTCATGGAGGAGTGAGCGGTACAGAAGTAAAACTCAGTAGTGGAAAGCAAGGCAAAATTATCTAGTACAGCTCAGAAGGAAATGAGTGAGAGTATCTGGATTACGGGAAGAGCAATATCATTATAGGTGTAAGAATCAGTGTGGAAAAAAAGTACTTAAGGCAAATATAGAAGGAGCAAAACGGGAGTTACAAGCCAAGAAAAATGGGCAGTGTTCAGGGACGCAGGCGAGAAATAACAGGATAGAGGCTGCATTTCCACTCACAACATGAGAGGTAAAGACAGGGAGTGAGAGGAAAAGAGATGCTCCAGAAAATGTTACCCAATACATCCACGTCTTCTGTTTGCCCTTAATAATTACGTACTTTGCATTTTTCTACTCTTATCTATCATTAAATAACTGTTTTCAAATGGGAAATAATTACTTATGTTGTATAAGAAAAATTAATATTTACTTGTTTGGGGCAAATAAGTTACAGTATCAATTTCAATAAAGATGCTTTAATTCTCATGCTAAAAACACAAAGGGCACTAGAGACATCATCAGTTTCATTTGAGCAGCTAACCAATCAGTTAGTGATAAAATATTACCAAGTTTCAATTTAATATAACTTGGAAATTCTAACAGAGAGTAACCTATTATTTTTCTTCATTTAACAGTTGTTTAGAATTTTTTTAGCCAGATGATGTGGAAGCTATTCAGTTTATTCTATGTCCATCTCTTTTATGGGTATAACATAATGTCTGGCAGTTTGAAAATTTGCTATTACATTTTTCTATTTATTTCATTGCTTTTTATTATTTATTTTGTTGCTTTAAAAGTTAACTTTGATCCTGCCCAATACTCAAAAATGCAAAAAGTCGGTTAAGGGAGAAGTAAGACATGGGTTACAATAGTAAGATTTCACCAAGAGAGTTTGAGAAAGAGCAATTCTTATCTGAAGTGTAGCAGTGGAATAAGCCTTTCGACCATGTAAATCTTGATGCATGAATTCCTTGTCTTTGGGACAAGCATTAGAACCGAATGATGGGAACACTCCCTTAGCTGTCTTAACCACCAAGGAGTCGGGAATTGAGAGCCTAAAAAAGATATCAAAATCTTATTGAGGGGCTTGATATCATGTGTCTATCCGCTGGAGCCATATGTGGTAGAGAGGCTATGGACTGCCAGACTTTTCCCAACCCCAGTAAGGCTTCACTGATAGGAAGCACAACCCTTCCTAGGGCAGGATGTGTAAAATAACAAGGAGGCTGTGTGGGCTTTCTTGTGCACGTTCTTCCTGCATTCCTAGGGAAGTAGCACCCTCCTCACGAACTTCTGAAAAACCCTGAAGTCTTCTGGGAGGGAGAAGCCAGTGACCTCAGAGGAAAAGGAGAGACTTCCTTCTAAAGAAGCATTGTGATGGAGGATCTAGAATGCCTTTGAACATGCCAAGACCAGTAAAGCAATGCAGAATATTACATTGTCTCTCTTATCCACTGTGGGAGACACAATGCTGGAGCTTCTTTATAAGAAAACTAGTGCTAGTCTTTAGGTCTCATAACCCTCGTAAGAGTTTCTATAAGATGATTTAAAAGACCCAAAAGATAGTACAAGTTCCTCTCCCTCAGAGTCCAAAAAAAAAAAAAATGTGTTTCATCAGCCAATAACACCAGAACTGCCTTAAGAAGAGTCAATTGTAGTAGTAGGGGGAGAGACAGAAGATTCTTTGGTAACATACAGGCCTGTGGAGTACAGAGCACTGAAACAGGTAAGTATTTGGTCTGCTGCTGCTAAAATAGATCCAGTTTGCTGGAAAGATCAGGAATGACCGGGTAAAGATGAAGGCACTGGTCTTGACCGTCTTGGAGACCAGAATTGACAAGGCACCCTTAAACAGAGCCAATGAGTGTCTCAGTTTGTAATGTCTTGAACGGTTAGGGGTCCACTGGAAGTCTTTGTAGCAGAAGACCAAAATGCTGAACACTTGTCAGCATCAGAATACTTGGCATACTTTAAGAAGGTCGATCATGAGGGTGAAATTCTTCGCCACATTTGGACAGGCAATCAGTGAATCCTTGTTGTCTATGAATCTGCGACCTTGTATTTGGGGTTCAGTTCCAACATGTAACATGTTGGCTCTTTCATAAAGTAAACTTTAAAGTGGAAATCCTTTTTTTTCTTTTTCTGGTCTGTTTTGAAGGAGGCACAAAATTGGGTATTTGTCCCTCACATAGCCCTCACTAAGGCAAATCAAGCAGCTCTTGTGCCACTCCATAACAGAGAAATGATCACATAAAATTCTATAACTAACTATATTAACTATACCCAACTAAATACTACTTTCTACAACTATGTACACTATAATAATTCCAGACTGCTGGCTAACTGGAACAAATGCTACCAGGAGCTCCAACTCTTGCCAAGGGTGCTGAGAAGGCACTGAAAGGGATGTATATCCCCCTTTTATGCCATCAACTGAGAGCATGAGTAGATATGGGGCATATGCACCACCTAGTGGTACTGGTGACAAAAAAAAATTAACTGGAATGCACTGGACACACATATACCAGCTATAGTGCACAGCCACTTGAAGGAGACTTGTGTGTGACAGCCTTAGAGTCTGTTGCAGGATGCTCACAGAAGTATTCATGAGTCCAATAATCTTCTTCTCCCCTAACGTATCTCCCAAAAGGTTCATGCAAAGACAGAAACAGAATTAACAAAAATGTAAAAGTTTGCTGAACGCAGCCAAAGTAACCGAGAACCAAAATTACAGAGTCCGGAATATTTGTGTTTGCACTTCCCTACCCTTAATGCTAATGCAACTTTTTTGAAGATTTATACTAGATGGGTTTTTATACTCAGTGATGTTACCAAGTGCCTCAATAACAGATACATAACTCTGCCAAAAATCTCAGTTAATGCTACTGAAGTGTGCTCAGAAATGATTTTTAATTGCTTAGAAATTTTTAACTTCTCTCCCAAATCCAGCAAATCTATGAATCCTTAACGAAGACTGCATGTCTAAGCCAAGTTTCAAAACATCCCCCAACCTGTTGAAAAAGTTTGTTTAATTTTTGTTGTCATGGTTCTGAAGAACTGAGATATGGAGAAGGTAAAAATACTTTTTCAAACATGTGAAGGAATTGTACTCAGATTTTCTTAAAACATTCACCACTGGGTCATAAATTTTTCATGTTTGGCTTTTGTCCAAACTATGGGAAATTTCAGACTTAGGGGTGACTATTTCAAAGGGTGAAAACAGTTGGGTGATAAAAAAAAAAAATCACTTCCCAAGCTTAACTGTAGAAGGGGGTCTCAAACTCAAATCCCCATAAGGGCCGCATGAGGACTAGTAGAGGGCTGCATGAGGATTAGTAAGGTAACCTGAGGGCTGCACCACTGAAACCTTTCTATAAAATGCTATTGTAAATATCAGTAACAATTGTGTCACTGTGGGCTGCAGGAAATTGCTCTAGGGGCTGCATGCGGCCCACAGGCCACATGTTTGAGACCCCTGCTATAGAAGGTGTTACTGGAGATCTGCTTTAATAATTGTCTTATTTTAGTTAATTATTCTAAATTTTAATAGAATTTGCCTTTGTTCAGATTTATCATAACATTCAATAGCATAGCCAAAGTTGTGCATGTTAGTTTACTATGTTTCATTAAGTGTCTGAATGTTTGGGGGGAACAAGAAAAGCACATGCCATTCAAAAGGTCAGCTTTCAGAACTTCTTGAACCAACTACTAAATGAAATGCACAAAACATCTGTTCTATATAATTTTCTATAACACTGCAGAATAGAGTATTTATAAAAATAGGTGTACATACAACTCCCAAAATCCTCATCTACAATAAGTAGGAAAACTGGATAGCAAGCAAAATAAAAAAAACAGTTACAAGTCATTGTCACTGAATCCTCCTGTGATGCTGTCTGGCTTTAGAGGATTGTTTATTACTATTTTTCATATTAATATTTCCTATTTGCAATAATCCATATGTGATACGCCATGTTTGGTACCAATGGAAAGGTTGTAATCTGCTAGGAACGATTCTACAGTTTATATGGAGCTGTCATATTTGTATTAGAATTTAGGAATAGATTTGTTCTATTTGTGTTTCAAGTTATTGGATTCCAGGGTACTTCCAGACTGGATGTCTACAAACCATCTGTCTTATTAAGGGACCATTAAGAAAGATCCCAGGGACAGTGGGCCAAGGTAGAAACCTGCTCGGTGAGTCACCAAGATTGACTGTGTGACTCAACCCCATTTTGATTTTTCAAAGACTGCACAGCATGGGGAAGGCCAGAGGTGATAACAGGCAGTAGCCCAATCTCCATTTTGTCTTCAGTCTCCAACCTGTAACCAACACCCTCCTCTGGAACTATTCTGCTGCAACTGAACAAAGGACTGAGAACCACCCAGGTGCTGGGTGCCTGCCCTAGGAATTGGACTAGCCTGCAAACTACAAACTTTTCAAGGACTTACTTTCTACGGACTCTAAATCATTTGTATGTATGTGATTCACTCTGACACTTTAATATCTCTGATATTTTGTTTTCTTTTTATATTAAACCTTTAGTTGTAGTTACTAAAGGAATAGCTAGCAGCATGGTATTTTAGGTAAGATCCAAGCCTATATTGTTCTGGGTGATGTGGCTGGCCCTTTGGGGTCAGGAGAACCTATTTCTCTAAGAGACCCAGTGGCTAGGTGGGGACCAGAGGATCTGCTGTGCAGTAAATGGGGCTGTTTCAATTTTGTTATACTTCATGATGACCAGTGTTGGGAATCAGAAGCATGTTTTGTTACTGCCTGGGAGACTAGTTTAAAGTACCACCCGTCAGTGGTTTGGGGGTTTGGCCCTGGCTTTTGCAGCTTGCCCTGATTTTTGCACATTCGGGAGGTTATCCCAGGAGACCCGGGTCACACATCCCCATACCATTTATTAAACTACTTTGTCAGTAAAATGGTATTTCTATTTTCATGTGTCCATAAGTATTGCATATAGGAATGTCATCAGGTGCTGTAAAGAGAGGCTATAATTAGCAAAATACATCTGACGATGGAACCAAATATGCTGAGAACACAGAAAAACTAAATAAGGTACAAATATGTCATCTGAAGTCACTTTTTCATATTCTAGTTTATATCTGTAAACAATGTTACAATAGATATTATACCCTAAAATAAATCAATGGCATGACCACCTCTTAAATATTATCTTCAGCTCTGGCCACCAACTAAAGATTATTGCAGAAATAGAAAAAAGTCCAGAGATGGACAATGAAAATGAAGGGACACAGAGAAAGGTTTCTGTATAAAAACAAAAAAGTTTAAGGTTATTAAGTATAGATAAGAGATAACATGATGAATATATGTAAAATTATAAATGGTACAACAATGATCAGTCAAGCATTTCTGATTATTCTTCCTGATAACACAAGAACAAAGAAACATCCAATGGCAAGACAAATTTAAAACTGATTAACTAAATACTATTATGCACATCACAACACTTTAAGGCACGATATCAGCATGCCTAATACAACAATTGATCTGTTACGGTTTCACCTGATATGACAATTTCCATGTTCAAACCAATTTTAGAAGTACCTTGGTTTGATAGAAACTTTTGAACAACATCTTCCAGATATAAATGAATCCTTCACACTTACCATAGTTCTTTCTGTGCTAAAATTAAAAATGATCTAGTCCATTGGTTCCCAACTTGTACACCAGGTGCCAAAAGTGGCCATCAGGGGCTTTCAAAGTGGCCCTCCTTGGCTCCTCTCCTGCTGGCTGCAGAGTGGGGCCACTGCTTAAGGACCCAGGCAAACTGTGTTTCCACAGGGCTAACAGATGGATATAGGCTCGTTTTTGCAGCCAAAGGGATAGAAGCCCCCCCATCTGTAGCAGACAGCAAAGCAAAACACTCTGCCTAGGTTGGGGGGTCAGCAACCCACAGCTCCAAGCCACATATGGCTCCAGGGACAACGGGCTGCAGAGGGTCACTCAGCTGGCACTAGCATCAGAGACTAATTAGAGGGGTCCCAGCCAGCCCAGTTTCAGGGCACCAGGGCCATCCCCACCCTCCAACCACATGAGCCAGAGGCGGTTGAGTGGCTGAGTCGTAAGCCCTAGAGCTTTCGGGTACAGGGACAGAGAACTGCCCGCTCAGCAGAGTTCAGGCCACTTTAATCCTAGCCACCCCAACAGCGAACCGACCTGCTCCATGGCCTAGGAGTGAGGCAGCCTCTGTTCCACACTGGGGGGGGGGGGAGGCAAAGAGGCCTGAACTCCGCCGAAAGGGCCCACTGCAGGGCCCTGCTGCCAAAAAGCAGCACCTTTGTGCCGGCTATGTTCCATGCCCTGGGGAGGGGCAGCTGGCAGTGGGTAGGCAGGGCAGTAGGGAATGCTACTCCACATTAGCACCATACCAGAAGGAGGGCAGTGTAGCTTGTGGATCCAGCTGCCCCTACCCCACTCCACCCCACCCCTACCCCCTCCCCTCCAGCACTAGGTCCGCAGCGTGGCTGCTCGGCCACCTCTGGCTCAGGCAGTGGGGTATGAAGGCAGCCTGGGCAGGCCAGGAGCTCTCTAATTGGGCCCTGATGCTGGGGCTGGTGGGGCACCCCAGAGTAGTGTGGCAGCAGGGGGTAGATGGGGCAGCTGCAGAGGCCACACCGCCCTCCCTCCACTCTGCTGCAGGCGTGGAGCAGCGCTCCCAGCTGCCTAGCCTGCCCGTGACTAGCCACCCCTCCCCAGAGGGGCAGAGAGCAGCCAGCACAAGGCTGCTGTTTTTGGAAGCAGGGTCCTGAAGAGGCCCATTCCATGGAGTTCAGGCCTCTTTGCCCCCACCCCCTAGCACTGAACATGCCCACTCCAGGGCCTAGGGGTCAGATGGCCTGTGGTTTGTGCTAGAGGAGGCCAGGGGCAAAGCAGCAGAACTGTGTAGAACCTGTTCGCTTCAGGGCCCTGCCCCCAAAAGCAGCAGCCCTGCACCGGCTGCTCTCCGTGCCCTGGGGAGGGGCAGCTGGCCAGGGGATGCGGGCAACCAGGAGCACTGCTCTGCATCAGAAGCAGAGGGAGGGCAGCACAGCTTCTGGTCCCAGCTGCCTGTCTCTCCCCTTGGTGCCAAGAGCCGCAGCACAGCCACTTGGACCCTCTAGCCCATGTGGTGCGAGGGCAGCACAACCCTGGCACCCCAAACCTGGGTGGCCTGGGCGAGGATCGCCCTAATCTGGCCCTGGTGCTAGGGTGAGCCAGGTGCCCCCTGCAGCATGGCAAAGGTTATCCGGCACCCTTGGGGCTGTCACATTTGCCTCCCCCCTTGCCAAAACACCCCCCACCCTCTGCATCCTTCCTCTGGATAGAGCAGGAGGGGTCCCAGCCACAGAGACCCTTCCTCCCTGTGTGAGGAGGATCTGCACAGGGTGGTGGGGGGAGGCAAATGTGTGTGAGCTCCTGGGTGCCAGATAGCCTCAGTCCATGACTAGTCAGGAGGGCAACACCATCCTGGGGCTGGGCAGGGAGGAGAAGTAGCCATGTAGGAGGGCATATGCTGTCCTGGGGCTGGATGGGAGTGCCAGCAGGGTCAGCTGCACTGAGGGGACTGCTAGGAGCTGGAAGCCCAAATAGACATGGGGGAATGCCAAGTGGCACCTGGTGCCGGCCTGGGGCCCGAGGTCAGGGCTGCCTCAGGACCACGGAGGGAGAGGGGGGATTCAACTATGCTGTGGGGGAAAGGGACCATAAGGCTGGATGGGGGAAGGGGCTGCAGCCAGGCTGGGGGAGGGGAGGGGTGGAGCGGCACAGCAGTATGTAACTCTCAGAATACTTGTTTATTGGGGAGGGGGGACGGCTCTTCTCTTTTGCATTGCCGACCTCTGCTGCAGGGATATAAAAATGAGTGGAAATAGAACATTTAAACAATTAAATGCTTGCAGGGGGAGAGCATGCTGGGCAGCTCTCACTGGCGGGGAGTTCAGTTAAGCCAAACCTAGATATGGATTGCCCCCAACCCCCTGCACTGAGATCTGTACCAGGAGCTACACAGCTGCTCTCTTTGGCAGGGAGCCAGGCTAGCTGCGCTTCCATCCACCCTGTCCCCTCCCATTTAAACGATAATCAGCTGTTTAAAACATTTAAACATTTAAACAGCTAACTTTTACATCCCAAATTATAGGAATAGAATTTCTATAACAATTAATCAATCATCAACCTATCACCAGAAACCTACTAACCACCTAAAAGTGTCTGACCTTAAGCTAAAATTAAAGTAAGAAAATTTGTAATAGCCAGTTCAGAAGCAGAGTCCAAGGTTTTCTTCATTTATTGATTAGGAAGATGTGTGGCACTTCCCAGACTCCCCAAAATTACACTGACATCAACGAACAAATAATGAACTCCAACAAGAAATACATATAGTCTAACTAAATTAAAATATTGTTGCTTTAGGACCAAGAGAAGAATTTCTAAACTGAAAAGCTGTTGTATACAGTTCTATGATTCTCTAGAAAATCTGAGCACATGTCAACTCAATTATCCAAACAAACAACCATTCAGAAAGAGTATATGGCTTGATTTTATTCAAAGACTGCTTTTAGCCCAGGTCAAAATAAGGATCATTATGGAGCATATGTCCATGTTCCTATAATACTAGCTGCTTGTATTCTGACGAGTTAGAGAAGGACTGGGAGAATTACTTGAGATCAAAATTATAATTTTTCACCTGGACTGGAGTATAAAAATTATTTCCAGTAATAATTATAATAGTGTCATTCTTTAATTCTTATGAATGCTTCTACAACTGCAGCGTGCTCCCTAATTCCTGTTAGCCAGAGATTCTGAGTCAGCAAATAAATAGAGTAATGGTGCAGTCATGGAGACTTCAAGACTGACAGTAAAAACAAACAAGGAGTCCTGTGGCACTTAAAGACTAACAAATATATTTATTGCATGAGCTTTCATGGGAGAAAATCCCACTTCATCAGATACTTTGAAGATCAAAACTTATAGCAAATTCTTGTCTCTTGAAGGAAGGTGCATGCTGACATTTTGTGACTACATCTCCAATGAGAATTCCACTGTAAAACAGAAGTTCGATTCCTCTTAGAAAAAAAACATTCTTATGTAATTTTTCCCATCTGAAGCATACTCTATGGCTTTCAAGAACTAGTCTAATAATACCTTGAAAGCCGTAACTAGCTTCAATTCTTCCTATCACCACAGCTCGTTCATCTTTCATACTTTTGCCTTCCATATTATGATTGCAAAGATAGAAAGTCAAACATTTTAAAAGTGAAATTTAATAGATTCACAATCTACTCAACTTCTCTACTTTCTGGACTCTTCTTTGGCAGGTGTCATCTCAGAGTCTTACCTCTAAGATCTGAAGTTTACATATGAACATCAGATTCAATTATAAAATGAGAGGGCTGATGTTGCATTTTTAAGGCCTAACAGTAGAACTAGGAATAAAGAATAATTTTGCATACTTTTATCATATCCCATGATATAATTAATGATTCTTCCATCTGCTCAACTTCATGACATTAAGAGGCACTTAGAAAAGGAAGAACATCTTCTCATCTGCATTGGCCAAAGAGGAAGCTTCTGCAGGCAGTTTCATTTTGCCGATGGCAGAGCTCTCTCCTATCAACACTGAGCAGCTACACAGGAGACTTTACAGTAGCACAGTTGTGCCACTGTAAGGTCTGTAGTGTTGACACAGCCAAATTCAGTTGAATGCAAACTGCAGGTGCTCAGCACCTCTCAATAAGGCCAAATGTTTGAAAGGAAGAAAAGGACATATTTTGATAGCACACCAATCCGAAAGTTCACGTGAGTAGAAGCAATGCAAAACACACTTACTAAAATGCAACTCAGAGTTATATAAACTTTAAGGCAAACAGGTCAGCAGTGACAACTTTTAAGGAAACTACAATGGCAGAATCCTAACCTCCATGTTAGTCTGTCTAACTTTTATAATGAAAATTATGTTCAAGAAAAACCCAAAATGTCCTAGATAGTACCGTATTTTCATTTCACTTAAGCATTTTTAATACTTGTTTAGTCATAAATTGCTTTTGTCTTATATTCTTCATCTCATCTAACCCATGTTACAAATATCAGCAAACAGAGTGGCCCCAGTTCCTGGAGATACAACTCTTAGATACATCACAGCAACTTATGACGCAACTGCCAATTTAGTGCCACTGAATGCAGGCTCAGCAATTCCTGTCAGTGCCAGAGCTATTCTGAAGAGTTGTTTGTGGAACATGTCTGCTGAGCGATCCGTTTTCTTTGGTGCTCATGAAACTTCCAAGTCATGGAAATGGAAGTTGGAGAGCTATTATCATTAGAGATCAATGAGACAAATACTTGCTGTTGCAGGTTGGAAAGCTACTTCTATTAAAAATGAGCAACTAAGAATCTTTGAACAAGTGCCCCTTCCTTTAGTCTTGTAAAAAAAATACACATAAATCTCCATCTAGACAGGAGAGCTGTACATGTCCTTTTCTTGGTTTACTTCTTACTGGGCATACTGTCTGGGAGCAAGTGGGCCTCCAGTGTGCCTCCTTGTGGCTTGTCATTTCTTGGCACCCCAAGGAGGAGTATTAACAAACATAAATAGCCCCAAAGGAAACATAACAAACAGTCCATCTATTCCATGCTAAGTTATCCTTTCACCCTGCTCTCTCTCAGAGTGTGCTGATTCTCCAGACCTTCTTCCGGGAGACCCAGAAACTAGCTCAAGTCTGGTTCCCTAGAGATCGGATCCTTCTTCCCAAGCTACTGTCAGAAAGTCTACCTGGGCTTTGGCCTTCCCCAAATGTGCCATGGGCACCTCCTTCTTTTTGTCATTCTCTCCACATAGGGAGAACCAGTCTCCAGTCAAACAGCACATAACCTGCTACATTGCCATTTGGGGGTTTAGGATAGACTCGGCTTCTCCATCCCCACGGGAATGCATACCCCCCCCCGACGTGAGTGAAAAAAGAAATAATTCTCATTGGCCAATAGAAAACAGGCTGCTGGTCAGGGTGGAGTAGGAAGGGGAACTATGTTTTATGATAAACACAAGCAGCAATTGTGTTCCTGGCAGCTTGGCAATGAAGCCCGCAATTGGGCTAAGTAGAACTCTCTATTCCCCTTAATAGCTCACACATGGAACAGCAACACACTCGGGGGGAAACAAAAACAAAAACAAAAACAAAAACAAAAACAAAAACAAAAACAAAACAAAACAAAACAAAAAAAAAAAGCTCATTTAATTCTACCAGATGCAATAAGTTTCTATCCACAAGAAAGGAAAAGAAGAAGGGACAGTTCAGGAACATAGAATAAAATAGTGGTGGATATACTAAAAACCACTGCTTTGCAACCAGCAGTTAAAAGCATCACAGGAAAAAAAGACATAACTGACTTTAATAGGGAAAACAGTTTTTCATTAAAAGGATAGGAAGTGGTGTGTTCTTCTTTACAGAGCCTAGAATTCAAACTCAGATGGTAAGAAAAAATAAAACATGATCCATCCATCGAGATGGCAAAACAAACAAGGAGTCCTGTGGCACTTAAAGACTAATAAATGTATTTATTGCATGAGATTTCATGGGAGAAAACCCCACTGGATTACTCAGTTACAGGGCTAGATAGTATCTCTGTCCCCTCTTCTGTTCTCAGTGACTGCACCACTGGACGCCTGACTCACCCGCTCTTAGACCAGGCCCTGGGTTGCAGTATTCTATGAATCAACTCTAACTACTCAGCAGGCCTAGCTAGCTGTTCAGCGCCTGTAAACTTCCCTTCAGAAGCTCATGACTAGTGTAAAATACTGACGACCAGACAGCTTTCTCAAACCTAACTACTCTTCTATCTTACCAGAAGGAACCACAAGATAAATACAGTGACAATTCCAATAAACCAGTAAAACTATATAGTAACTCAATAAGCAGATCACATATAGTACTCAAATTACAGATTAGCCCTGCCATCTACACAACGGACTAAATTATTTATGGTCTCTAATTACTCCCCAGGGTATTTCTTCAAGAAAATAATAACCTACTAAAAGCTTATATATTTAAGTTAATATAAAACTCCCTCTGATAAGCTACTATAATATAGTTTCTATAACATTTAATGGGATCTTTCCTAACTATTGGTTCCGAAAGGCCATATTTAATACATGTGAGAGCTAGAGAGGCCAAAGCCTTGAATTGGAGGGAAAAAAAAAAATCAATAAAATACTTCTTTTTTTATATAGACCAATTGAGAGACTTTTTTTCAGACAAAGGCTCCTAAGTAGAAACCTTCTTTATGAATCTCTTCTGGTACTATAGGATTCTTTTAAGCTACCATATACACAATAAGAATGATGGATACACTGCTGGGACTTCTTGAAAAACCAAATTTAGGAAACATCTTCCCCCAAAAGAGGGGAGTTCATAAATCTTGCTCCTCTAGTAGTATACAGTAGTACTTTACTCCTACATAACAGAAATGAGAACAAAATTTAGACATAAGTTTGTTAGTTCTACAGTCCCCTCATATTTGCCAATGTCATTCATTGTTTGAAAACCTAACTGAAATGATGCCAAGCCATGTAATATGAAAGTTCACAAGTTAACTAATTACTAAGGGAAATTACCCCAGGCTTTCTGTGATTAGCATCTATTAATTTGTGTTCCTTATAGGCAGAAGTTAGATGCAGCCTCAACCAAAGTTTCAGCATTCAAAATTCTCTGGAAGTTTTCACAAATAATGCAGTATTTGAATTCATCTACCGACATTTTTAAGGGAGCATTGTTTTTGCTGCTCTTCAAGATCTGGTTACAAGAAAATATGCCTTGTATTACATATTAAGTAATTTCAGTTACAAAACCCAAAAAAGTTTCACTAGTTATACATTAAATTAAAAATAGAATAACAATCATATTTATTTATTCAGAAAGACACTGCTATCTAGTTTTACTGCTTAATTACAAGTTCTGCAAATATGGAAAACAATGTTTACTCTGTAGGTAATACAAAAAATGATGAACCATTTTTGCAGAGTGGATTATGATAAAATTAATTTTATTGCAAATATGGTTTCAGATTAAAGAATCAAGGTTTGTTTGTTACAAAAGAATAAAAGCCAAGATTATACCAAGGAATAAAGCTAAACATTATTCATTCTGTATGTCTGTGCTTTTATTAATTGATTTTACAGATATAACAGCTGACTACCCAGACATAAATCTCTATACTTAATTGACTCATTTTCCCTAAAAAAGTGTTTTACAGAAGGATTAAAAGAGGCATTAAAGTTTGTTGATATAATCTGAAAGGGACACTATTTCTTCTATAGTTTCTGATATTAAATCCCTTCCATTGTTTGTAATAGCCAATTTTGAAGAAAACCTTTATTTTCCTCTGTATTTTCTTCTGGTACATAAGAATATTAATGCACTTTAGGAATAAGAAGAGATCATATAATGCAAAAATGCCAGCTTACCTTCGCCTTATACCAGCATCATCACTATCAGCATGACCCTGAGTAAATGGCACACAACTCCTTGGTTGTTTTTTTTTTCCTGAGTACATAATCTGTTAGGAAACTTGTACTCCCTCTACTGGTTCTTCAACAGTAAATCATAAAATATAATCAGTTTCTATACATGTTTTAAACATTTTTGGAGAGCATAAAAATAAAAAAAAATAAAGAACTGTATTAAAAGACCATTACTGAAATGTTAAAGTTAAGCACTCAAAATTTAGAAAAAGCCATACAGTATTTACAATTCCCTGTGCAATCTTTATTTGGTTCATTTGGGCATATGCATTATACCATCTTCAGTTTTTATTTTGATTTGACCACGTAGTACTTTTCCACAAAATCCTTGCTCCATGCTCTGATAGGAAAAGGGACAGTTTCTTACCTGTAACTTCTGTTCTTCGAGATGCGCTGCTCACATCCACTCCCCTTAGGTGCGCATGCACTGATGTGCCTAGCTGCTGGAAAGCTTTTGCCCTTAGTCTGATCTCCCAGGGGCAGCAGCAGCGCCCCCTAGCGCAGCCAGTGACCACCCCTTCCTAGCCGCTGCTGCTCCACCTCTGCCCTCAGTCCCTTCTTTCCGGAAACTCTGAAGCAGGGAAGGGGGGCGGGTGTGGAATGGATGTGAGCAGCACATCTCGAACAACAGAAGTTACAGGTAAGTAACTGTCCTTTTTCTTCTTTGAGCAGCTGCTCACATGCATTCCCCTTAGGTGAATAGAGAGCCTTACCTTGGACGGCGGGCAGAGTTACAAGGTGCTGGTGCAGAGGACGGCTTCACCAAACGCCGCGTCACCTCTTGCTTGTTGCACCAGGGCATAATGGGAGGTGAAAGTGTGGACCAAAGCCCAAGTTGCTGCCTGGCAAATCTCCTGGATGGGAATATGGGCTAAGAAAGCTGCTGACGCCGCTTGAGCTCTAGTTGAGTGCGCCTTAACAGGCCCAGGGAGCGGGGTCCCGGCGATTCGGTAGCATTCCCTTATGCAGGCAACAATCCAGGACGAGATCATCTGCGACGTCACCGGGTTGCCCTTGAGCCTTTCCACTGTGGCTACAAACAACTGCGTTGATTTGCGGAAGGGCCTCGTAATTTCAATGTAAAAGGCCAAGGCCCTACGAACGTCCAGGGAATGCCATCACCTCTGTTCCTCCGAGGCATGCAGCTTGGGAAAGAACACAGGCAGAAAAATGTCCTGGTTCAAGTGGAAGGCTGACACCACCTTCGGGAGGAAGGCCAGATACGGCCAAAGGCGCACCTTGTCCTTGAAGAGCACTGTGTACGGTGGTTCAGATAAGAGGGCCTTGAGTTCTGACACCCTCCTGCCTGACATGATGGCCACCAGGAAGGCTACCTTCTGCGAAAGGACGGTGAGAGGGCACGTGGCCATGGGTTCAAAGGGTGGGCCAGAGAGTATGCAGAGGACCAGGTTGAGGTCCCACTGGGGGGGGTGAGGGCTCATGCTCTTGGAAGCACTCCGTCCAGTCCTCTGAGGAAACGTACCGCCATCGGGTGTGAGAAGACTTGGCCACCCTCTAAGGGCCGGTGGAAAGCGGAGATGGCCGCTAGGTGGACCCTCAAGGAGGATGAGGTCAGGCCCTGATGGCTCAGGGAGCATAGGTAGTCCAGGATTAACTGGATGGGTGCCCCTAGCAGATCCGCCCCTTTGGCCCTGATCCAGTTCACAAACCTCTTCCGCTTTGCCTCATAGGTATGCCACGTGGATCGCTTCCGGCTACCCAGGAGGATGCGTCTCACGTCTTCCGAGCAGGCCAGTTCCTCTGCAGTCAACCATGGAGTTTCCAGGCAGTCAGGTGGAGTAAGGCCAGATTCGGGTGGAAGAGGCGCCCTTTGTCCTGTGACAGCAGGTTGGGCCTGAGTGGGGACTCCCGCAGCGGGGCTACCGATAGTTTGAGCAAGAGGTGAAACCAGTGCTGGCAAGGCCATGCCAGGGCAATGATGACCTTCGCCTTATCCCTCTTCACCTTTAGGAGGACTCTGTGCAGAAGTGGAAACAGGAGGAAGGCGTAGAGGAGGCTGCTCGACTAGTCCAGCTGGAGCGCGTCCAGTAGGGAGTCCCTCTCCATGCCTTTGCAGGAAGAGAACAGCCAGCACTTCCTGTTCTCGCGAGTCATGAAAAGGTCCACTCGGGGATGACCCCAGTCGTGGAAGATGGATTGTGCCACCATGGGGTGAAGAGACCACTCGTGTTGTGAACAGAAGTACCTGCTCAGGCGATCCGCTTGGCTGTTCCTCACTCCCGTGAAGTGAGAGGCCACTAAGTAGAAACTGCACCTTATCACCAAATCCGATAGGCAGGTCGCTTCCCGACATAAGGCTGAGGAGCGGGCGCCCCCTTGGTGGTTCATGTAGTGCATAGCAGTCGTGTTGTCAATGAGGATGTGAACGAACCGCCCACGCAGATGGTCCTTGAAGACCATGCAGGCAAGCCTTATTGCCCGCAGCTCTCTCACCCTGATGTGGAGGGAGACCTCCCCTGCCTCCCAGGTCACCTGGGTGCTGGGGCGGGAACTCAGGTGGGCCCCCCACCCCATGTCGGGAGCACCTGATATCAGTGATACCAAGGGGGTTATCGAGCCAAAGGGGATCCCTTCCATCACCTTTCCCGGGCTCCTCCATCACGCCAACTGATGCAGAACCTGCCTCGGGACCCGACCAGAGCCACAACTGCAGGGGGCAAAGATGGAGGCGGGTAAGGCGGACTACGGGCGTGGCCGCCACCATGTGTCCGAGAAGTCTCACGCATTATCTGGCTGTGGTGGTCGGGTCCCTTTCGAGTGCGGCAATGGCACCGGCCATGGCCTCGAACTTGGCTGGCGGCAGGGAGGCCTTGGCCTGGACTGAATCCAGGGATGCCCCGATAAACTCTATCCTTTGAGTGGGAGACAAGACTGACTTTTGCTTGTTGATTAGCAGGCCCAGGCTGTTGCACAAAGCACGGGTTGTGCAGATGGCTGCCCGCAAGTGGCCTTCCGTCCTTCCTCTGAGAAGCCAGTCGTCCAAGTAAGGAAAGACCTGGACTCCTCTCCTTCGCAGTGCGACCGCCACCACCACCATGCATTTCGTGAAAACCCTTGGGGCCAATGCCAACCCAAACGGGAGGACTGTAAACTGGAAATGTCTGGTGCCCCTGACGAATCTCAGGAACTTCCTGTAACTGGGTATGATCGAAATATGGAAGTAGGCATCCTGAAAGTCGAGGGCGGCAAACCAATCCCCGGGATCTACTGACGGGATAATGTGGTTGAGGGTGACCATCCAGACCTTTAGCTTCTTGAGGAACCTGTTTAGACCTCGAAGGTCCAAGATGGGTCGGAAGCCTCCTTTTGCTTTGGAGATGAGAAAAATAGTGGGAGTAAAATCCTTCCCCTCTCTGCCCCTTCGGGACCAGTTCTACAGCATCGAGCCTCAGGAGCTTCCCCACCTCCTCATTGAGGAGCTGCTCGTGCCCCAGGTCCCAAAGGAGGGACCAGGGGGCAGGGGGGCATCTGCAGGGCCTTGCACGGAACTGCAGGGCATAGCCGTGGAGAACCATCCACAGCACCCATTCGTCTGTTGTGATCGAGGCCCACTCGCGGAAGAAGGAGGCGAGTCGGTCGCGAAAGGGTGGAACTGGGGAGGACCGGGCCAGGTGGAGCAGGCCGCCGTCCTTGGGCCTTATGTCAAAAATGCCTCCACTGGCTGCTAGGAGGGCACCTAGTCAATCATGCAAGTCTGGACGAGGCGTGAGGTCGGCCAGCCCTAGCTGGTCTTGCCCTCTCTCTGTCCCCAGGTCTGGAGTGGGGGGGCGGAAGGGCTGACGTGGTTGGAAGGGCTGGCCCCACAACTGTTGTCGAGTTGGCGACAGGGCTCCTGTAATGAATAAAGGCCCAGGGACCACAGCATCATGCAAGAGTCCTTTAGCCCGTGTAACTTTGTATCTGTCTCCTCAGAAAATAATGAGGGCCCCTCGAACGGGAGGTCCTGGATCAATTGCTGCACCAGTGGGGGAAACCCTGAAACCTGGAGCCAGGCTGCCCAGCCCAGGCATACGGCTGAGGCGACTGCACGTCCCACCAAGTCGGCAGCATCCCAGGCAGCCTGCAACGTCACCTTCGCCACCAGCAACCCTTCCTCCAGAATAGTGTTGAAATCAGAGCATGTGTCAGGAGGCACAGAGTCTGAAAAGCATGCCAGGGAGCCCCAAAGGTTAAAATTATACCGCCCGAGCAGGGCTTGGTGGTTTGCGATCTTGAGCTGCATCGCAGCTATTGAATAAAGTTTTTTACCTGACACATCAAGAGCTTTGACGCTCTTATTTTGCGGCATCGCCGCTGGTTGGCCCTGGCATTCCCTCTGGTTGGCTGCCTCCACCACCAGGGAGGAGGGCTCTGGGTGGGAGTATAAATATTGGAAGGGGGCCGCTGGGACATAGTATTTCTTTTCTGCCCCTTATGGGTGGCCGCTGCTGATGCTGGCATCTGCCACACCGCATTCACGATTCTTTGAACCCCTTCATGCAGGGGCAAGGCCAACCGTGGAGTCCCCGAGGAGGACAAAACTAAAGAGCGAGTCTGAACTGTCTTTTACCTCCTCCACCTGCAGACCGAGATTTGATGCTAGTCTACACAGGAGGTCCTGATGCTCTCTAAAATCATCAGTGGGTGTGGCCGACTCCTGCCGCACCAGTTTGTCCATGCACACCGACTGCTGGCTAGGCAACTGTGTTGGTGCAACGGGAGGGTCATCCCAACCCCGCCTGCCCTGGGCTGAGGGCGCAGGTCCTGGGCGACCCGGTGAGAGAGATGACAGAGAGGGTGAAGCCCCATGCCCATACATCTTTTTCTGACCAGGCAGAGCGCCCCCTGTACCCAGGCTGGGCGAGGGGAAGGGACTCCTGTCCCGAGCGGGGTCCCCGCGGGAAATGCTGGCGGTCCCTTTGCCAAGCCAGAGAGTGGCCCTGGCATCAGTACCGGACCCTTTTTTGCCACCTTCTGTGGTGCCAAGTGGCCGAGGATGATGATGATGACGACAAGGAGGAAGAGGGTAGCCGTCGCCTTTTCCTCCCTCCAGGTGAGCTCCGGTGCCGCCCTGATGATCTGCCCCGCCACGGGGTGTGCCCTGATGATGAGGACAACGGGTGAGACCCAGCTTCTGGGTGGCCCTCACGTGCCGAGCACCTATGGCGCTGCCCCCGCCGTGCTGATGGTTCCGTGGGGTGGGCAGCCACACGTTCCGCCTGCGGGCAGTCCCATTCAGGAGAGAGCAGAGGTGATTTCCCCAAAGAGGGTAGCCGGGGTCATGTCTCTGGTGGGGGTGGGAGTAAGGGCAATGCTGCCAGGGCCCTTGCTGCCTCATAAGCCTCTGGTGTAGAAGGAGGGGGCACTGGCTCCACTCTCAGGCCGCCCGGGGTCAAGGGAGAGTCCGCCCGCTCCGGGCTGCTATGATCCCGACCAACACGGGCTTCTGCCTGCGGTGACGGTGCCACCGGTGCCGGCTGGTCTAGGCACACGGCGGGGGTCCCCCCTTGGGGCACTTTCTCGTAGTCCGGAGCCGGGGCTAGTGCGGCTTCCATAAGCAGGGCTTTCAGCCTAGGGTCTTGCTACTTTTTAGTGAGTGGTTTAAAGGCTTTGCAGAGCTTACACTTGTCCACACAGTGTGCCTCCCCTAGGCATCGCAGGCACTGGTCGTGGGGGTCACTCGTGGAGAACGCCCTACCGCAGGCCACACACGGCTTGAAGCCAAGCGAGTGAGGCATCCCCGATCCTTGGTTTTGTTTTTTTTTTGTCTGGTTTTTTTTTGTTGTTGTTGTTTTTTGTTTTTTAAGTGTTTTCTTCTTCTTTTTTTTTTTTTTTGCTAACTAACTAACTAGAAACTACTAAATACTAACTACTACTAACAAAACAGGGCAAGACACAGACAACCAGACAAGGCAAGCACGTGGAGCACAGCAAACCGGCAACCAACACCAACAGCGGAAAGAAAGAACTGAGGGGAGAGGTGGAGCAGCAGCGGCTAGGAAGGAGCGGTCACTGACAGCGCTAGGGGGCACCGCTGCTGCCCCAGGGAGATCAGACTAAGGGCAAAAGCTTTCCGGCAGCTAGGCACATCGGCGCATGCGCACCTAAGGGGAATGCATGTAAGCAGCTGCTCGAAGAACAACAACAGTGCTCACTTGAAACTGCAAGCCCAACAGCAAAGCTTTTTAATAAATTCATAATCCTGGAGTTACGTATGACCTGTAACTGAAGAACTGCAAATATAATTCCTATATTTAAGAATGGGAAAAAAAGAGATCCATGAGACTAGAGGCCAGCAATTTGTCTTCAATTGCTTGCAGGATCTTAGAGCAAATTTTGAAAGAAAGAATACTTATGGTGGAGTTAAGCACTAACTGGGATAAAATGCAACGTGATTTTATAGAAGGTGGACTGTGCCTTACCAACCTGAGAAAATAACCAATTTTCTAGACAAAAGAAATGCAGAAGATTTAACCTACAAAGATTTCCATAAAGCATTTGATGCAGTTCTATATGGAAAATTATTAGTTAAATTGAAGAAGATAGGGATTGATGCAATAACTGAAAGATGGGTGAGGCTCTGGTTAACGGGGATATTATAACAGGTCATGCTAATAGGTGAATTGGCTGAAAGGAGCTTAGTAACGCAGTTTCTCAAGAACTGGTTCAGGAAGCAAACTTGTTTTACATTTTCATTAATGACCTTAGCACAAAACATAGGACTATCCCAACAAAATTTGCAGGTTAAACAAAATTAGGAGGTATTGTTGTTATGGGGAGAACTGGAGTATCACAGAAAATCTGGATGACTAGAAAAACTGGAGTAAACAGAAATGGGATGAAATTCAACAATTTGAAGTGCAAAGACATGTACTAAGAGACAAACAACAAGAATTGTTATATAAAATGGGAATATATCCATTGAAATGACAGAGGAGAAAGTCATCCTGTAATCGACCAAGACATCCAGGTACATGAGCTGCTAAAAGTGTTGTGGTTGAGAAAAAGGCTAATGCAATCCTACAATGGTTTAGGCTAGGTATTGCTGGTAGAGACTGGGAACTGTTAGTATCATTATACAAGGCACAGCCTTAGTCTGGACTACTGTGTGCAAGTCAGGTGTCCCCTGTTTAAGATGAATACAAACTGGAACAGGTGCAGAGAAGGGCTCATCAGAGGAATGGAGAACCTACTTTATGAGAGGATACTTAAAGACATTAGTTTATTTAGCCTAACAAAATAAAGCCTGAGAAGAAATATGATTACTCTCTACAGATACATCAGAGGAATCAACATCGGGGAGGGAAAGGAGTTATTTAAATTAGGGAGCAAAGCTAGCAATAGAACAAATTAATATAATCTAACCCTTGATATGTTTAGGCTTGAAATTAGATGAAATTTTCTAACACTGAAGTCATATTCTGGAACAACCTTCCAAAGGAAGCAGGGAGGAACCAAAAAACGGAACTTGTTTTATGATTGAGCTTGATAAGTTGATGAAGCAGATGGCATGATGAGATTTCCTGCTATGAAATACAGCACCCCACATATGATGAACACACAGCTAGCGATGACCAATGAAAAGTTTGATTAAAGTGACTTATCTAACATCACATACTCTGTGGAAGAAAGGATTTAATCCCACTGTAGCAGTGTGATTTCCCCATTCCAGCACAAAACAGGTTAAAAACCCATCAGAAGACCATAGCCAATGGTAGCAGGGCGCTACAAGGCTAATCAAGGACCAGAAGCCCAGTACATAAGAGGGCTGCAGCTCCGGCTGGATTTGCTGTCAGACAGGTTGCAGGAAATAGCACAAGCAATATCTCCATACAGACTGCCAAGGTACCCAAGGTAGGTGTGGACATGCCAGGGAACTTATTAAATTGGAGTGGGGGTCAAAGCAACCCCAGAATAGCACTTAAGTCACTGGGATGGGGCCTAGAGCAGTGGGCAGGCTTGGGTCCATGCCATCTCCCCCAGACTGCCAGTGGGTGGTGATTTGACTACTGGCACCAACCCATAACAATAAGTTTTAACCCAACACATAACTGCATGCTCTGTAGCAGAACATTATTCTTCCACCTCCGCTGAAGAAGCTTTCAATTAAGATAGTTGAAATTAATGGAAAAAAGAGACTTAATTCTAATGCACATGTTTACGCACACACAACTTTACCCTTGTACAACAATTATGTGGACTCTTACTGGAAGTTAAGTTTGAAAAGTCTGCTTTAAGATCATTAGGGATTAAAAAACTCATGATGCCAGATGTGAAATTCCTTGAGGATTGCTTGAAGAACTCCATTATAAAAATCAATTTTAACTCATAAGCTAATTAACAAATATAATTTCCCAAAAGATTTACTCTATGTGTAACCCATGTGCATAAAAGTGCAATCTCTTTCAGGGATCCTTTATGGCTGGCTTATGTTGCTGGGCAGATTTTGCAGCCCAGAAACCAGAACCTTCTGGTAAGAGGGTGTGGGAGCACAATGAGCATGCTCCACAAGTTTTATTGTTGTGTTGGAGTTACATGCCCAGGGAGAAGCCTGAGAGGAGCAGCCTGGAGAGGAGCAAACAGAGAGCGGCAGAGTACATCTGCTATGGGACTCAGTGAAAGGAGCTGAGCAGGAGTGGACTGCAGGATGTTTTCTCCCTGCTTTGGACTGCTTTGCCCGGGAGTTGTCTGCAGTGGAACTGAGAGTTGGATGACCAGTGACCTGATTGCATGGTGCTGGCTACACAGGAGGAAGAAAGGACTGCATGGCATCTGCCTTAGGATTCCTGCAGCTAGAGAGGATGAGGATTGCTTACGTTCTGCATTCAAGCCTCAAGGACTTAAAAGACTGCAACTGAGATAAGGGTGACTCCACCTCGACTTTGGGACTCTTGGGTTTCTTACTGTTTTGTTTAAATTCATCATGTTTTCTTAGAATAAGGTTTGTTTAGTTAGTTAATAAAGTTCATTGTATGTTTATGCTGGGTGGTAGTTTAATGTGGGATGGCAACTCTGAGCAGTGTTCTCTGTGAGTTCTGAATAGACTGGATCCTGGCTCTCCAGCTGCTTTCTGCAGGGGTTTTCTCTGTGGGGCACTGGAGAGGGGCAGGTGAATGCATTTGAGCCCACCCCAGCAGGTTACATACGCACATAGTGTAAGCGTCAGGGAGACAAACTTTGTACTTAATAAAATTTGTCAATCTGAAGAGCAGTCAGCTAAGGAAACAACAGGAGGGCACTTAAAGAACTACAAACATCTTTAGAGCCAGAGGTGGAAGGGAGATATAGTAGAAAAGAGGCGTGATAAAAGTCCAGAGACCTAAGTGTCACACCTTTTTCACTAACACCATTCTACTTGTGAAGCTGCTAGAAATGTAGATTCCTTGAGATCTTAGTCACTGTGCCTGTTCAATCCATAATATTTGATTTATACATTTGGTTTTAATTTCATCTCCAAAGGAGAGAAAAGTGAGAATGAAAAATGTATTTTTAAAGCAGCTCACTATATGCAACACATTTAGGGGGAAAAAAAGGGGGCAGAAAGTATTGCTAAGTTTGAAACAGGGTTTCACAATAATAAAGGATAGATATGTATTGAACATAAAATGGAAGATTACATTATGAGTTTATATTAACATTCCTTAATGTGTCAGAAATAACTTTGTATTTCCATTTTTTTCCTATGTTGTTGAAACTAAAAGAATACTTTGTTCATTACCATCCGCTTACAAATCTAACAACACTCAAAGCTAGTAAAAGTCACATTCCACATTTAAAGATTAGAAGATTGTTAGTTGCAGTGGAAGAACAGTCGGGGAGGGGGGAGATGCCTGAACTAAAATGTTGTGTTAGGAGATACTACTATTGAAGATTTTGACACTGTTTCTACTGCACAAGAACTTCTGCACCCCACAAGACAGAAAGCAATTAAACAACAAAAGAGAGACAGATTTTTACTGTATACAAACCATTGCTAAAATCTCACCAATACTGTTCTGAAAGCACTGATCAAAACATAATCATAAGAGCCTGCAAAATCCACTGTTCAATACTGCTGCGGTGCTTCACCTTTTAAGTAGTGGAATTATATACAACCATAGATACATATTTATGCAAATAATGTTCCTTTTTTAGAAATATTCTGAATTATATGTTTGTAAACCACAATACCAAAAACATAACATAAAAAAACAACAAGCTGAATTAAAACAAACTGAAAACGCATTTCGTTAAAACTATCGCTCAGCAATTTTTGGAAGAGAGGAAAAGTGAGAAGACATTATAATGCTTCAACTACTAGTGTAAATCTAATCTGCTGGAATTACCAAAACCATGTCATGACACACAGGCATCTTTAGCTTGACTTTACTGACCTAGTTTGCTGACTACACTTACTTCATATGAGAAAGACTGTGAAGAATTCTAATTTCAAATGCCCATGTCTTCATTCAGATCCCACATGAGAAAAGCCACAATACTTTTTACCATGTCTGAAATGCTTACTGTTAAACTTGAGTACAGAATGATTTGTATTCAAGAAATCCAAAATACATTATGCAACTTTGTAAAAAATATTATGGGCCATTTCAGGACATCATCCCAGAAAATGTCCCTTCATGGCATTGTGTTGCCCTGCCAGTACTCTGCCCTCAGTTCCTTTCTGATTCTCCCAATAACTAAGTCACAGTCTAAAGCACTTAAAAGAAACATTCCCCCTCCTTGGGTGTCTCATCAATTGAGTTTTTATAAAGCAGTCTCCTTTGGCCGTTCAGGCCAACACCTGTCCTCCTTGAAGCTTCCAATTCACCTGTGTTCCAAGAGTGAAGGTTTCCAGTTTCCCCTGATTGAAGATGCTCTGCCAATTTCACTGAAGTCACTGGCCTCTCTATTGAGTCCTTCTCACAGGTCTTCTCCTGCCTTGGTCCCTGGAATTACAAATTCTCTCTTGCTTAAGAAATTCCACAGACCTTATTCTTGGAACTGTGCAGCACTTCAATCTGGTGTCAGTGGCCCATCAATATCTGAGTTTCAGCCCCACTCTGCAAAGCCTCCCTAAAACCCAGGACTCACGCCTTTCCTCTGAGCTAGCTCAGGACACAAAACCTTCTGTTCTGGTGCTACATTTGGTTCAAGCAGGGTTATCACACCATTCTTCTCCCCAGGCTGTCTGCCTGGTTTTCCCTTTGCATATCAATCAAGAGCTGAGCTTTCTTACTACCATATTAGTGTATGGTCCCCATTCCTCAGTTTGAATGCTGCTCCTCTGAACACTTGTTTCCTTAAACAGGCATATGATAGAACAGGGTTGGCTGGCTCTGGTAAATCAACAGTAAATATAAAACCAGGTAATAAATCAGATTAAGCAGACACCTGTGTTTGTATTCAAAATTTTCAACTAAAAAGTATACCTAGTTCTAACCTTGCTTTTAATAACCAAAGCCAGAAAAAGTAAAGAAATTGCACAGCAAAGGGAGAGTGAAGGAAGTAACACTTCAACTATAGACTGATTCCAAAATAGTCTTCAATTTTTCCTCATCAAGCAGACTATGGTGATTTCCCATATGGACATATACATACTTGAAATGGAGTAGGCATGTGCAATCAGTCAATGAAGGATGATATTTCTGTGATAGGTTTTGTTCCCAATTTATAATCTCTAAGGGTACTGCAACACTGCCAGTTAAGATGTAACTGTAGCTTTACATTAGTTTGCAAGAGCAGCAATAGTAATGAAGACATGGTAACACCGACCAGTTGTTTTCAACTATGAGTCAGGATCCAATACCGGGTCGTAAACCCTCAGGTACAGGGTTATGGTGCCCCCTTGATGTCACTGCCAGAAGACTGGAATACACTGCTTGGAGACAGAATTGTTGGGTCACCAGCATAAATGATTTTTTTTTAAACTGCATCCCAAGGAAAAAAGTTTGAAAACCACTGGCATAGACTTTAATGCGAGCTAGCCACCCCAATAGAAGTCCACCAGGAATCTTGGGTACGTAGTCGAGTTGCTAGCTCACTGCACAGTCCATGCCACCCTATCTCTACTGTTGTTGTTACTCATGTTACCCTACTTACCCTACAATTAAATCTTTATTTGCAGAACATACCCTAAGAAGTTTGTTTTGGGAAGCAGGGAAGCTATCATGATGCCTATGCAGCTCCCAATGTGCTTATTTTGAAAATGTTCTGCAACTACAGTGCAACATATAAACACTGATAAAGCACAGATTAAGTGCTTTAGTGATCAAAATGAGAGCCCCCACCATATTTCCAACAAGCAAGATTCCTGCTTAGGCTTCACTCAAGTGTGAAGGGTGATATACTATGACAGCTTGAGGACAGAGGACCATAAAATGTTTACTCAATAACACTGCAGGCCTTTGAGAAGTGAAAGCCCTACATCCAGTTATTATATGCTGGTGGGTTTTTAGGAGGATGGGGCGGTGGTAAGTTGTTCTATTTTTTCCTTATTTTAGCTCTTATAATGATAAAAACAGTCAACAAAAACAGAGTAGAAAAACTTGTTGACTGAACAACTGTTCCTTCATTACTAAGCTATCTGATCCTCGTTACCAGTTTTAAGAGTTCCATAACAATAACACACGCCAATTCTTCCCACTTCATCTCTCCAATTTTTAATCCTCTTGAAGCTGCCCCCTTTAAACTATCATAACATTCCAATGGATAAACAAAATGTAATGAGATTAACTATGAAGTAATATTTGGGGATAATTAATACTCCCTTAAACACTTCATTCTCATATTCCAATTATTTTCCCTCCAAAACTCTTGCTCATTCTTAGCTTTCATGCAAAAGAGGGCTTGATTACAGAACCAAGAATCAGGCCTAGAGAAGGCAAACCCTGTTCAAGTTTCACACCTACACAGTTCTGTTAAATTACCTTTTCTTCTTTTCCAATTAGTGTGCTATTGTAGAACTCTAGATTTCTTCAACAGGAATCTACAGTAATGTCAAATTCTTAGCTCTTTTTTAATTAAGAAATAATATTAATGAAAGATGACTTTACGCCAGATTAAGAACTGTATAATAAATGTTGAAATGAAGCTGAGAAGTTTGTTTTAGAACTGACAGACAAATATTAGAGTACAAGTAGGAATAAACATCGAATTCCTGTTAAATTTTAAAATGTTGAGCTAAATCAGTAAAGAATACTCTTATAATCAGCACATGGCTATGATATATAAGTAATGAGGAATCATAGTTAAGTACTACGTATTTTTAAAAATCAATTTAAAAGAATTTTAATATAAGGTCACAAATTAGAATCTGTTTTCTGTTGTTTGTATGTTTGTTTGTTTTTAATAATAGATGTTTCTGCAGGCAAATAATCTCATCTCACTAGAATTCTGCCAAGAATGAATCTAGGTTGAGCAAGCCATCTGATTTTATTTTTTCTGGACAGTGTATCAACACCAAAAGACAAGCAAGCAATATCATAATGTTATGAAAGTAACATTCTTTGAATATTCATTGAACTTCTAGGGAAAATATTTTGCTGCTGGTTACTTTCGGAGATTTTTATTTTCAATTCTTATCACCAACAGTTTACGGTTAACTACTTAATGACCTGAGAGGGTGACAAATTCCTTCCCATATTACTTTAGATTACACTGAAACCAAACGCTTTTCTTTAATGACTTAGTTCACCACATTTAATTTCACCAGAAACAAAAAGCTAGTAGATAACCCAGTGGTTCCCAACGTGTGTTCCAAAAGCGGCTCTCAAAGTGGCTCTCGGCTCCCCTCCTACTGGCTGCAGAATTGAGTCACTGCCTAAGGATCCAGGTGGAGTGCATTTCCATGGGGCAAAAGACCAGTGCAGCCTCCTTGCTGTAGCCAAAGCGATTGGAGATTAGCACTCCCATCCCCCTTGTTGTAGCAGGGAGCATTGCAAACTGCTCTGCATAGGTCCATAAGTGCTAGGGTCCTTATGGTAGCCGGAGGAAGGGAGGGGAACACTGATCTTCCATTCCCCTAATTGCAGATGGCAGCCACTGTCTTGGGACTCAGACAGAGGTTATGTCTGCGCCTAGAAAATTAATTTGAAATAGTTAATTCAAAATAACTACTTTGATTTTAATTCAAATTAATTATTTTGAATTAGCACTACTTCAAATTTATTATTTCGAATTAGGAGTCCAGGAAAGATGCTCTAATTCAAAATAAGGTAGGAGTTATTATTTCTAAGTAGAAAGTCTTCACTAGACTCTCTAATTCGAAACAGAGGAAGGCAGACAAAAGAATAGGGCCATTATTTTGAAAATAAAGTCTATTCTGTGTCTTAGAATGGCTTATTTTGAAATAATCATATCAATTTAAGCACTATTTGGAAATAAAAGCAGGTTTTAGTATTCTGAAATAGCTCTTCGTTATTTTGAAATAAATGCTTAATTTGAAATAACAAAATGCATACATGGACAGGAAAAAAGTTATTTCAAAATAAGCCTCCTTATTTCAAAATAACTTTTAAGTGTAGACACACCCAGAATGTGCAGAGCTGCAGGAGGTGTGAATTTTCCCTGCTGCAGCCAGGGAGATGGGAGATCAGTGAGCAAGGAGGCAAGCTTCTTTTTTTGGGAGGGGGGAGGAGGGGGAACAGACAACTGCTGGTGGAGGCTGGTGGCCCTTCAGTGCTATAAAAATGATATCTGTAGCTCCTGAGCCAAAACGGTTGAGAACCTCTGAGATAACCTAATACCGAGCTCCTAGAAGTGTTCTTTACAAAGAAGATAGACTAAAAGATGTACTGATTCTTTTTCTTCCCTGCATGGCAAAGAATCAGAATTAAATACCTTTATTAAGATACAGAATCAGCAATGAATTCATATATCATTTACAGTTTGATAGGCCAATATTTATCATTTGAAATACATTATTCAGTTTACTTACACTTAATATTAGGACACTTCTGCCTTGCAGTCTCCTTTTTTTCCCCTTTTCCAAGGAAACCAATCAGTACTTTCCAATGAAACAATTAATTTCATAAGAGACGCATTTGAAATGTGGTATTAAATCAAAAGATCAGTTGACGCATTCTACTATATAAATGACACCTATTCAAAAATCTGGTCATATATTTAATCAGCAAAACATTTTCCTTTTCATCAGTCCCCATCTGTCTGGAGTAAAGAAGTCAAATAAAAATGTTTTACTTCATAACTGATATTTCTCATTCATATTTTGTAAAATTAAAAATTTCCATACTTGGAAGGTTAGGTGTTCCCCCTACAAGACTAAGAAGATAACAAAGGGCGTATCTGAATCTAAGATGTAAACATCAAATCACATGATTAAAATCTGGCTTTAATGTCAAAAGCACAGTACAAGTTTCCTTGTCTATGATTTAATTTTCCAGAGGATGAGGAACACGAGTAGAAAGGAACATATACTTCCATGAACCTTTAAAAAGATATTTAATACTCCATGTTGCTCCATTTTATGAAACTGCCTCAAAGCATACACATCTATTAATACAGACAGGTGCCAAGGATATCCTCCCCTCCTGCAACAAGAGACTGCAAGATGCTTGACAAAGAGCTTTAAAGTCATAAGACTGTGAATGACAACCAGCTTCTCAAGAGCCAGCTACCGTGGGTAACATTAAGCAGTAGCCATTTAGTACAATGGTACAATATAAATTCTTCACTGCAGTATACTATACTAATTCTTAAATTTCATATGTAATATCAACACCATGAGAACCATTTTGGAAACTACCATAGCAAATTGCTACTTTTGATTATAAACAAAGTTCTAAATGAATTGCTGATGTCTAAAAATTGATGTAACAGAAAAATCACCTGACGGGGTGGTCAACCGGCTTAAGAAATGTATTAAACTTTCATCATTTAAAAAAACAAAACAGCATAAACAAAGACAGTAAGGGAAGAAAGTTAAATTTTTATCTCTTTATTTGAGAAAAACAGCTAAATATTGCTTTAACTTAAAAGAAAGGCAGGGAGAGAGATCCATTCTATTTCATATGGATTCATAAACCATGTTCATCATGACAGACTTAGAGTAAGTTACATGCTTAATGCACTACTGGGACTAACATCTGCCACATATATTCTCCCATCTGCTCCACAAGGTACAAAGTTTGCATAGGTGTACCCTTCTATGGTTCCAACGCCTCTGCAGGAAGTGTAATGCTGCCCTTACATTTGGGAGTATTAATACCACCTGCAACATTCCTCTCCTTCACACAGACAGGAGATGGAATAGTCATACTGAGCATCTTTTCTCTTTGGTTTCTTTATATCTGATATCCTTACCTACACACTGACTATTTCAAAAGTCTGCAGAATGGTAGCCTTTGGTTCCAGGATATGAGAAAGACAAGGTGAGTCAAGTGATTTTTTTACTGGATCAACTTCTATTAGTGAAAGAGACAAGCTTTCATGTTCCACAGTGCCCTTTCTCAGGTCTGGTAAAGGTAAAAAAGTGTCACAGCTTGCTTGCTATACTGGTCTCAGCATACTTGCTTGCAAGATTGCTAACCATAAGGCATTAAAACATCTTCCAATAAAGGGTTACAGATTGCTGTTATGAGACATAAAATCATCTCTACTGAGTCCATGATTTTTGATGTCTAGCAGAGTTATGAACTTCATGATTTTTGATGTTTAGCAAAGTTATGAATTTAACATCACAGGCTGCCTTTTTTTTTTTTTTTTTTTAAAGATGTTGTGTAGGTTTCATCTGATGAAGAGGACTGAGAGATCAGACATGGAGTGGTCATTTTTAACAGGTATGTGGGGAAAACTAGACAATCACTATTGTCTTAAACAAATTCACACACACAAAAACCCCCAGGCCTTGTCACATATAAACAGGCATGGCCAAATTGTGGCTTGGGAGCCACATGTGAATCTTGAATGAAAAAGTATGGCTCGCAGAAGAATGTCAGCAAATCAATTTAGTAGGTAAAAGTATATGGCTATATGCCTCAGTGCGGCTCTTGAAGGTTTAGTAATCAACTTGTGTGGCTCTTGAGTTGCACAAGGTTAGCCACCCCTGACCTACAGGCACACTTTTTTCACAGAACAGTCACTCCATGTGTGGCCTCTCGGTCCTTGTTCTCAAAGGACACCTACAGGACAATTTCAAAAGATGAGCTTGGGAACTTAAACTCATAATGCTGGACAAAAAATCTAAAAAAAAAAAAAAATCTATTACCTTGACCACCTTGTCTCCTTAATTGCATGAGTATCAAGAATGCAGTGATATAACCTACTCAGATTGTTGCATTTTTTTTAAACGTAAATCTCTAGCTCTCCTAGTTGCAACTGTAGAGAACATAAATTGTGCTGTCTTCCTGAATCTGCAGTCTAATGACTTCATTCGTCTGATGACTCACACGGTGGTGTGTTGCTACACTTGTCAGTGAAAGGCTGCAGCAGCGGGGTGGGGGGAAGCTCTAGGAGTCTTCCTATGATGGGGAAAAGCTCCAGTATAAGGAAATAACAGGGCACTACACCGCTAAAACAGAGAGTAGGTAAGTAGGCACAAACTGAATGAGTAGAGAGCCATGCCAGATATGTATTTTAGAACATATCCAAAACTTTCAGATATGTGTTTACCTGCCTATGCTATGCTTCACTGTCTACACAGCGTCATTCATACCCATGCTGGGGGCTATGTGGATATGTTAACTACAGCTGTGTAGACACATCCTGAGAAGTATCAACATCCTTCATTATCTCAGCATACTCTCAACTAAAATGTCAAATGACAATACTAACTGTTGATCATTTTAGCAGATAGACTTCAGAAGACATTAGGAGTGAAGCATGTAGGGAGTTGGGTACCAGCAACAGCTACAAACAGTGGATGGAAGATAAGAAAAGAAGAGAAAGAAAGAGCAGAAACAGTCATGCTGCTAAAGGTGAACTTTTCCCTCCTCATCCTATGATATGAAATGTAATAATAAGACCCAGAATGAATATCTAAAAACTTAGTTATTATATAGGCATACTCTATTCTTTGCACAGACTTGCTTTTGAAATCATTGGAAACTTGGCTATGGACTGAGGGAGGCATGCCCTACCGACTAACATTAAAGATAGAATTCAGTCTTTTCCACTGAAGAGCTAGACATGAATGGACTACTGAATCATCTAGATTTGTTAGTCATAATATGAAATTCATAGCATTTCTGACAACTAATGTGTTTCTTTTCTATAGATGAGAAGGAACAAAAAAAAATTGCAGAAAAAATGTCCTGACCACAGTCAAAATCAGAGTTTAATTTTGATTAAATAAGATTGGTGTTCAAGTCTGTTCAGAAGTCGGAGTTCCAACATAATGGCTGAACAGTTCTATAATCCATCTACTTGAAGTTACAGCAATAAAAAAATATCAGAAATGAAGCTGCTGAAAATGACTATGCAAGAGGTTTCACCAAAGGTTTATAAGATAAAGATCATGGTCTAGGCCACCAAATTTGGTCTCATGTGCTGTCTCAGACACTGATTTCAGAAATATAAGTAAGGCATCATGGATTCTGCAATTTAAGAGCTAAAGAATTGGCAGATAAATTAAAGAAAAGAAAAGATGGAATCCTGTGGCACTTAAAGACTAACAGATTTATTTTTCGTATGAGCTTCCATGGGAGAAAATCCCACTTCGTCAGATGCTTTGAAGATGGGGGAACTTACAGAATGGAATGAAAATAAATGTAAGGGAGTGTAAAACATGGGGTCTGGGCATACAGTAACAGCAAATCAGAGAAGTTGTTAAGGTTCAAACCCTGGGAAGGCTGAAGTCCAATTACTTGCTGTAATGGGATAAGAAGCCATAGTCTCAATTCAATCCTGCTTTCACACAGTCTAATTTGCACATCAATTCCAATTCAGCTGTTTCTTTTTGAAGTTTTGATGTCCCATTGATGTCCCTGAGTACGGTCATTAACAAATCATTTACAGAGTGATTAGAAAGATGGAAGTGCACACCATTACGGTCACTATGGATGTAGAAGCTCTTTATGCCAACATCCAACATTAGGATGGACTACAAGCTATTAGAAGAACCATCCCAGATTATGCCACAGCACAGCTTGTGACTGAACTCTGTGACTTTGTGCTCACCCACAACCATCTCAGATTTGAGGATGATTTATACCTCCAAGTCAGTGGCACAGCTAAGGGCACCCACATGGCCCCACAGTATGCCAACGTCTTTATGAGCGACTTAGAACAATGTTTCCTCAAATCTCAATCCAAAGCACTTCTCCTGTACTTACGCTATATTGATGACATCTTCACTGTCTGACCCATAGCAGGGATGCTCGTGAAGATTTCCACAGAGATTTCAACAATTTCCACTCCACGATCAAACTGAGCCTGGAACACTCCACACAGGAGATCCACTTTCTGGACACTACAGTACAAATTAGGTATGGACACATCAACATCACCCTATACCGAAAACCTATGATCAGTATAGTTACCTACATCACTCAAGCTTCCATCCTAAACACACCACAAGACCCACTATCTACAGCCAAGCCTTAAGACATAACCGCATCTGCTTTGATCCCTCAGATAGAGACAGACATCTTCAGGATCTCTATCAAGCTTTCTTAAAACTACAGTATCCACCTGGGGAAGTCAGAAAACAAACTAACAGAGTTAGATGGGTACCCCAAAGTCAGCTACTGCAGGAGAGGCCCAAAAAAGAAAACAACAGAATGCCACTGCCCACATACAACCCTCAAGTCAGACCTCTACAATAGATCATTAAAGAGCTACAGCCTATTCTAAAAGATGATCCCTCACTATCTCAAACCTTGGGAGACAGACCTCTCCCCACCTACAGATAGCCACCCAACCTTAAACAGATACTCACCAGCAACTACCGATGTAACAACAGAAACATTAAAAGAGGCACATGCCCCTGCAACCAACTACATTGCCAACTTTGCCCACATATCTACACACAAGATACCATCATAGGTCCTAATCAAGCCAGCTACTCCATCAAAGGCTCATTCACCTGCTCATCTACTAATTATACATTGGACAAACAGGATGATCCCTGCGCAAAAGAATAAATGAACACAAAACTGACATCAGAAACCACAAAATGGAAAAACCAGTTGCTAAGCACTTCCATCTTTCTAATCACTCTGTAAATGATTTGTTAATGACCATACTCAGGGACATCAATGGGACATCAAGACTTCAAAGAGAAACAGCCAAATTGGAATTAATGTGCAAATTAGACTGCGTGAAAGCAGGACTGAATTGAGACTATGGCTTCTTTCCCCATTACAGCAAGTAATTGGACTTCAGTCTTCCCAGGGTTTGAATCTCAACAACTGCTCTGATTTGCTGTTACTGTACGACCAGACCCCATGTTTTACACTCCCTTACATTTATTTTCATTCCATTCTGTAAGTTTCCCCATCTTCGAAGCATCTGACAAAGTGGGATTTTCTCCCACAAAAGATAATGCAAAAAATAAATCTGTTAGTATTTAAGTGCCACAGGACTCTCTTTTTTGCTGCACTAGACTAACACAGCTGCCCCTTTGGAACTTGGCCAGATGAATTCACCCTTTTGGCTTACAAAGGCTCTTCAAGAGTGCAGAAATTAGTCTCTTGAGAAAACTGGCTATTCTGTTGTTTTCTGCAAACCTTCTTGTCGATTTAGCTGTATCATACATAATTAAAGAGTTAGAAGGTTTGCCGCCCTCTTCTTCCTCTACAAATGAGAAATTTCAAATTATTTCAATGTACAGATTGCAGGTATAAAGCCTAATCCTGAATGAAGTAGATGACTTTCCCAAGCTAGCTACTCAGACGGTGCAAAAAAGTGTTATCAACATGCCCTCTTCTCAAAGACAGAAAAAGGAATATGACACTCAGAAGTTCCTTCATCCCTTATTTCCTCACTCTACCAACAGGGCCATATTATGGGGTCCTATGAATCATAGAACCATAGAATCCTAGGGTTGGAAGGGACCTCATAGGTCATCTAGTCCAACCCCCTGCCAGAGGCAGGACCACTCCCACTCAACCATCCCAGTCATGGTTTTGTCCAGCCGGGCCTTAAACACCTCCAAAGATGGAGACTCCACCACCTCCCTTGGCAGCTCATTCCAAGGCTTCACCACTCGCCTAGTAAAAAAGTTTTTTCTAATATCCAGCCTCAACCTCCCTAACTGCAACTTGAGACCATTGCTCCTCGTTCTGTCCTCTGTTACCACTGAGAACAGTTGAGCTCCATCTTCCTTAGAGCATCCCTTCAAGTAGTTGAAGGTTGCTATCAAATCCCCCCTCAATCTTCTCTTCTGCAGACTAAATAAGCCTAATGCTTTCAGTCTTTCTTCATAGGGCTTGTGCTCCAGCCCTTTAATCATTTTGGTTGCCCTCCTCTGAACTCTCTCTAGCATGTTCCTGTCCTTTTTGTAGTGGGGAGCCCAAAACTGAATACAGTATTCTAGATGTGGCCTCACCAGTGCAGAATAGAGGGGAAGGATCACATCCCTTGATCTGCTGGTAATACTTCTTTTGATGCAGCCCAGTATGCCATTGGCCTTTTTGGCAGCAAGAGCACACTGCTGACTCATATCTAGCTTCCCATCCACCATGACCCCCAGGTCCTTTTCTACACTGCTGCTACTTAGCTGAATGTGCCCCAGCCTATAGCAGTGTATGGGGTTTTTCCATCCCATATGCAGGATTTTACACTTGTCCTTATTGAACTTCATAAGATTTTTATTGGCCCACTGCTCCAATTTATCTAGGTCTCCCTGAATCCTGTCCTTGCCCTCCAACGTGTCTACTGGTCCCCCGAGCTCGGTGTCATCCGCAAACTTACTGAGAGTGCAGTCTATTCCATCATCCAGATCATTGATGAAAATGTTGAACAGAACTGGCCCCAGGACCGACCCCTGGGGCACACCACTCGTGACTGGTTGCCAGCTAGACGTGGAACCATTGATTCCTACACGCTGAAACCGTTGATCTAGCCAGTTTTCTATCCACCTTATAGTCCACCTATCCAACCCATACTTCCTTATGGTCCCAGGCCACCCACTACTGCAGGCTCTCTGCCAGCCTGGGGCCTCAGGCCCCCACCATAGTGGCCAACAAGCAGGCTGGCACTGGGGGGTAGGTGCCTGGGGCCAGAGGCTGCTCTCCATGGCCCTCCCGCCCCCACTCCAGTCTGGCTAGTCTGCCCCCACCTGTGTGCAGGGATGGCTGGCATGCAGCGCCGCCTCCAGAACAGCCCCCCATGGCCACCAGCGCTGAGCAGCTGCCCTGGAGGTCGCGCTGTGCACCAGCCATCCCCATCCACTGAGTGGAACAAACACACATCGGCTCAGCCCACTTCTGGGGCAGAGTAGGTGTCCCAGATGCAGGGCAGGAGCACGGAGCCTGGCCTCTGGCCCCACGGGTCCACTGCCCCCTACCCCAGCGCTAGCAGGGCAGGGCCTCCCCCACCCCCAAAGTCCCTCCAGTGCTGAGTGGAGTTGCTGGATGGGACAGATCACAAAGGGGCCTTAGGGGCTGGAGCTGGGTGGCACCTTTTAGGCCAGGACCCTGGGCTTCAGCCCCTGCAGTGATCCAGCCCCTGCAGTGATCCAGCCCTGCCTACTGAGGCCCCATCCCGTTCCTCTACCACTTGCTGTGGCATTCTCTCTCTCTCTCTCTCTCTCTCTCTCTCAAATGAAAATCTGTATTTACATTGGTAAGCTGTAAAAAAAAAAATCAGTAGACTACAATAAAAATTTAAATATACTAATATTTTCCAAATTTCCTTTTCACAGATAGAAAAGTCACAAGTAGCCCCTCTCATAGATCAAACCAGGCCAAAATATGTGGGTTAACATCTATTGTAAACACATCCTTAGGAAGGTGGTGGAGGCGGTGAAGTGTGAGAAGAAGAGACTTAGATGGCTTATTCACTGCAAGGATCTGGGTGTAAATTATAATTTTAAAATTCATGTCTGTCTTCTCTGTCAGAAAACCAGTCTATATATCTTGGTCCTTTCCACAGTGATTTCTGAGTAAATTCATATTTTCACTTTTCACTGCTGGAGATGAAGACATGTCAAACCAAGAGTTAACGGTAATTTCACTCAGCACATATACTGTAAAGGGTGATGTAATATCTGGAGGAGCCCTGCCTTCCTTTCTGAAAATTATAAATATTAATGCAAACAAGTAAAATCAATATTTTTCTGTATTTAACTACAAGATACCTCCAGAAATCAATTCTACTTCCTAGGTACACAGAAACAAAAAGAGCATGCTGCAGTACAGTACACAAGATGCTAATATTTCTCAAGGTAACATTATATGTAAGTAATTACTAGCACAAGCTTTATTTAGTGATAGTTAAGATAGCAGAAGGATATACCCCCCTCCATCCAAAGCTTAAACACACACAGAAATAAAAAGTTAAAGGAAAAAAATATATCCTAAAATCCTTGCCATATTGCTATTGTCTATGAAAACGTCAGTAACACATTCAAAAACTAAGATTTTTATTTCCTTCTCCAACAGATACCTAAGGACACGATATATGCCAACTGAGTCGAATTCACATTCTAATGCAAATTTTAACAAAAATCTCAGCAATGTAAAGGCTGAATAATATCCCAAATACAAAGAGAATGACAGCCAGACATGCTTATTGGCAAATACAATAGAATGAGACATATGTTACATTTTTTGCAAATGTTGAGTTTGACAAAGTTGCACAATATAATGCTCTCCAATGTGTGCTGGAGATGGAAATGAAAGTTTCATTGACTGTGCTATTAACAATATTAACATTATTCTTTGTGTATGCACCAAATCCATACCAACCCAACATGAAATATTCAAACACAATGTCTAAATTTATTTGTTTAATTTTTCACTACTTCTACAATACTTCTGACAAATAAAGATAGCTCCTGTCCAAATTAAAATTCTGTTGCCACCTCAAATTACTGATTCACAATAATATAATCTTCATAGCTCTGATCTTTTCTAATTTTAAAAACAAAGCAGGTTTGGGACTGTTTAGAACTGATGAATATCTGAAGCTATTTGATGTTCAGGATTTTATGCTTTTCTGAGATATGATGTGTATATTACCATTTTTTATATATCTGGTCTGATGTAGAATTAAGATTCTGCTATGTTGTCCAATGAGACTGGATTTGACATCTGATGCTAACATCTCATTCCTTGAATCTTTAATAAACAAATTATCATCATTCATTATCAAGAAACAATACTGCATTAGCAGATATCTAGTTAGATTTCAAAAGGTACAAGTCTCATCAATGGTTGAATAGAAGTCCCTTCCAAAAAAGGCTTTGCAGAACACACTTATCTTGTATGCATCAGAATGAATAGCCAGTTTCTAAAAACACCTCATCTTACAGTTCTGGCTGCACTTCTGCAACAGTGTCTTTCATTATACAATTGCATCACACTATATCACCACAGTATCCTTCATAATCACATTCCACTTTTTTTTTTTAAACAAAAGCATGGATACCATTATATATTATTGGGTATGTTTTATGAGAGCATTATTACATATGAGAGATTTCATTGTAAAGTAGTGTCATATTTTTTTTTTTTGGGAAAACCTTAACTGTAAATGTACTTATTTGATATGATTAAAACCGGAACCTTAATATTAAACTAGCATAGGAGTCTGGATTCTTTTTACATACATTGGTGTACTTTTCTCAGTGTCTTATTTTCCAACTTTATAACTACAACTGTGGTCTATACGGTGCTTATGCCTTTTCCTAAAATGAAACATTTTCTCTCTCACATTAAAATAAAAAAGAAGCACCCTAATAATCTATAATGATGTTCTGAAGCTCTAGAAAACCATGTAGGGTCATTCTTCAATTAAACACACAAACAGTACACATACAGCAGTCAAGATCATCATTAAGAACAAAACTTAATATGCCCGAAAATTCTGTGAATCTTTTAATAAAACATTATAGACAAAAAGATATGTATAACAAGGATTCTTCATTTACTTACCACTAGACCTGTTTTTGCGGTTTGACTTTCCACCTGTAAGAAGCATCTTGAGACTGTTTCGAAACATGGCTGCACTATTCTGCTCTGTGCACCCCAAAATCTGTGTAAAACGAAACAAAGGTATAGTGAGGCATATTAATATAAGCTATGATTTGTCAACACAAAAATATTTTAGGGAAACAGTAAGGGGAACTCAAGATAAAAACTTAAAATCACTACAGCAGCAGCAAAAAAAGAACACAAAACATGATCATTTTCTATATTACCCTAAAAAGATGAATTGCCATTGTTAAAATCTAACTTTTTAAATATACCTTGTATTCATCCTGATTGACCATTCTCAGTACAATACAGAACTTCTTCAGCACTTTTTACTGCTGTTGACCATGATGAACAGTTTAACCAGATCATTAACCAAATTTGTTTCTATGGGATGGGAGGGACATGACAGTCAGCCAAGTCTGACTCCAACTGATATTACTCCCAAGGCTGATTCTCACAGGGACTATGGCACCACTCAGAAGAACTGTCAGTCTTGTTGACACTGCCCAAGAGACTACAAGGTATGTCTTTAGTTTCAAAGTTTGTCAAACTATCACATATTTCGGTAAGCTGACAAAGTTTTTAAGGTACAAAAGGAAAAACAGAAGACCCCAAACTAAAAAAAATTAAGGTGGCAGATGTTAATAACCAGAATCTTTTCCTCAGTCCACATCTCTCTAAGTGCTCTGGATAGGAGCTCCCTTTTCTAGATTTCATAAGGTGCATGAGACAGGTTGTTCCAATGGATAGAGGGAAAGCAGTAGATGTGGTATATCTAGACCTTAGTAAGGCTTTTGATAGGGTCTTGCATTAACAAACTAGGGAAGAACTGCCTCAACAGAGCTACTATAAGATGGGTGAAAAATTATTTGGATAACTACTCCCAGAGAGTAGTAATCAATGACTAACAGTCATGCTGGATGGGCATAAAGAGGGGGGTACCACAGGAATCTGTTCTGCATCCGGTTCTGTTCAATATTTTCATCAATGATTTAAGTAATGGGATAGAGAGTACACTTACAAAGGTTGCCAATAATATCAAACTGAGAGAGACTGCAAATGCTTTGGAGGATAGGATCACAATTCAAAATGATTTGAACAAACTGGTGAAATGGTCTGAGGTAAACAGAATGAAATTCATTTAAGACAAGTTCAAAGCACTCCACTTAGGAAAGAACAATCCATTGCACATATACAAAATGGGCAATGATTTTCTAGGAAGGAGTACTGCAGAAAGGGATCTGGGTGTCACAGTGGACAACATGCTAAACATAACACAACAGTGTAACACTGTTGCAAAAAAAGCAAACACTCTTCTGGGATGTATTAACAGGACTATGATAAGACACAAGAAGTAATTCTTCTGCTCTACTCCGCCCTGATTAGGCCTCAATAAGAGTATTGTGTCCAGTTCTGGGCACCTCATTTCAGGAAAGATTTGGACAAATTGGAGAAAATCCAGAGAACAGCAACACGAGTGATTAGAGGCCTGGAACACTTGCCTTATGAGCGAAGACTGAAAGAGCTGGGTTTGTTTAGTTTGGAAGAAAGGAGACTAAGACAGGACATGATAACAGTTTTCAAGTACCTAAAAGGCTGCCACAAGGAGGAGGGAAAAAAATAGTTCTCCTTAACTGCTGATAATAGGACAAGAAGCAATGGGCTTAAATTACAACACGGGAGGTTTAGGATGGACATTAGGAAAAAATTCCTAACTATCAGGGTGATTAACCACTGGAATAAGTTGCCTAGGCAGGCTGTAGAATCTCCATCATTAGAAGTTTTTATGAGCAGGTTAGACAAGCATCTCTCACGGATGGTATAAGAGGGTACTTGGTCCTGCCATGAGTACAGTGGACCAGACTTGATGACCTCTCATGGTCCCTTCCAGTTTCTAAGATTCTATGAAATCCCTTTTTCAGAGTAGGCAATTCCATGCAAAAAACTAGAATAAAAAAATAATAACTCAAAAGCAAGAAATACCAAAAATAAGGATTTATTTGCAACTTAACTCCGATCCATTCTCAGTATATACAGTATTCAGTTACATATTAGTTCTCAATTAATACAGATTTTTCTTTCCATAGTCTCATGGTATGCTTCTCGTAGGGTGTGCAATAAATGAGACAGGCACTACACAACTGACTAATCAGTTTTTATTCAAGCACATTCAGAGCAGTATACAGAAATCAAAATGTTATAGATGTGCATCTGAGGTTGTCAAAAGTCACTGTAATGTTTTCTATTCAATTACTGGAGAAATATTATCATTTATTAGAGTCAGTATTAAAAATGCATACTAACAAAAGAAAGAGTTACACTTGCATAGGTGACCTTAACTTTAGTGTTTCTTAACTTTTCAGTTCCTTCCTCATATGACCATAAGAACCTTGGATTTTTTTTTAATTGTACTTTTAAACATAGTACAGTATATGTACTTGCTATGTGTTTTAGGGTTATTAATTTCACAATGAACTGTTTCTGTGGTCCTATATAACAATATTAGAACTGAAAGAGCTGATGTTTAGGCTTCCTTTCTATTCCTCAAATAATTAATTTATTTTAAGAGCAAGTTTTGAGACAGCCATTATTCAAAGCTTCCTGTTTGGCAAGCAAACTTCTTGAACTTGTCAGCTTGGCCACAAACATAACAGTCTTAAGAGCTCTGCTGCTACTTTCTGTAGACTGTTGTCATGCTCTAGTTTACTATACAAAAAGCAAAATTTTGGACTTTGCACAGTCATCCACAGTATTATTTTAATAAATGGCACATTTCATTACAAGATTTGCACACATCATAGTTGAATCAAAGTGATATATCAACATATTAGATAAGCAATAATCCCAAACAGATTAATCACATAGAAATTAGATATTAGTCAAAGATCCAGGACATTAAAACATTCAATTTTGTTTCATTATGCATTCACTACAGCTGAAAGAGTGTCTTACACAGGGGTACTAGCAAAAATGTTTCGTGGTCCACTTATTTAAGTATACTTATCTGGGCTTTGGGATAGAAAAATAGAGGGCAGTAAATTTCTCCATACACTATTTACACCATCAATTGAGACTTTGTTGTATCTGAAATAAATATTAACTCTTCAAGTGCTTTTGTACAGATTTATAGCTAGAGGTCAAACTGCTATAGAAATTCTTCCTTGCTGATAAAAGACGTGTTTTAAAGACAGATGTGTCAGTCACAAAGAGGAATGTCTTCTAGGAAGCGAACAGGTTATTAGATCAAACAGGCATAATATTTATTGAGACAAGTTTATCCAGCAATTTTGATCATCACTGTTTTCCCTTAACCTACTAAAAAGACATCTTTTAAATAAAACATTTATGAAGAAATATGTTTGATTATATGAATGCTACCAGGATCCCAATTATTTTATGGCTCTAAAAATTAATAATTTCTTAATGATGGTTTCTTCAGACAGCTTCTTGCCTACCTCTAAGTATGCCACTGCCAAATTAATGAGAGGTTCACGCTGCCATCCAAAGCTTGGTGAGATCTTTCTGAACCATGGTCACAAAGCAAGTGACTAACAGTATTTGAGATCAGAAAGATGAAAACTGGATCTACTCTACCTACTCTACGAAGGATGCAGTGCAAGGAGAAGCAACACCCACTTTCATGTTGCTGTGTGTATGGATACAGAGCAAATTATCTATTGCTGCATGCAATCTACTGCCAGCCATACCCAAATTATGCAGTAATTCAGGGGTCAGCAACCCCCGACATATGTACCAAGAGCAGCACGCGAGCCCATTAAGAGCTGCATGCAGTGTCCACTTCAGTGCTGCAGAAATTTCCACTCCTGTCACCAAAAGCTGTTCCAGGCAGCTTCTTTCAGTGGCACCTAGGGAAGAGTCTCCAGTCATTTCACCAAAAGAAGTCACCAAAGTGGCTTTTGGCATCAGGTGACGCTCCAGCTATGGCTGCCGCCAAATTTTCAGGCAGCAGCCACCTTTTTGGTGGCAGACTCTTCAGCACTTGCTGAGGGTCAGGGAGGAGGAGCCAGCATGGGAGTCAGCAACTGCAGTAAATGAACAGAGAAGGCAGCAGATAGATCTCAATGGCCTGCAGCTCCCTCGCAATCCAGTAAGAGAGCAGACCTCTGCAGTTATGGCTGATCAGGAGCCACTGAGTAACAGTCAGTATCAGAATTTTAAATTATAGGATTGGCCAGAAAATGTCTTGGAACCATAAACAATGTGGAACATGAGGATGATGTATAATTCATAACCAGTATTGCTAGGACAGACAATAACAGAGAGGGGCTGAGTTCTCCTCCCAGATTATGAACATGGTCAGAAGATCTGTATATCACCAACATCCACAAATAATACCATCCACTTAGATGGTGGATAAACCCACAAGATAACTTGCACAAGTAGGCTCACTTCTACATCTGTGGTTGCATACTACATTTCTGTTCCTAGCAAATAAGCAGTCATAAATTTCTAGCTATATGATTTATGATCTCTTTAATATTTCATTCTACACAAACATCTGGAATGGCAGGTTCAGTAAGCTAAAATATAATTTGTGTTGACATTTTGTTGGTGTGCTAAAACAGTGATTATCCAAAACATTAGTTTCTATGCTCAAAGCAAACATTATTCTTAAATCAAATGAAAAAAAAAATGTGTCACAGAAGACAAATCCAACACAAATACTTGTGTGTAATTAATGTATTGAGGAATGCTCAAATACAGCATCTTTTTCCTCAGCGAAGTTCTATTTCTTTTTGAAGCTGGTTTTAAATGAGCTAGAAGTCAAGTGAGCTGGTCAAGGTCAGAATAAATAAATAGGTAAACTGCAATAAGAACCTAGTGTGGAATCCTCAAGGCTCCCAGTCTTTAACTACTAAGCCACAAAGTTTGGATATGAATTACCAACCAAAATGGAAAAAGCTCAGAAAGCAAAACGAGCCCATCAAAGAACTTTACTAAAAGTAAATATTTTATATTCCAAGAGAATTATTGAGACTAAGCCAATTAGGATAATAAAGCAAGAAGAGAAACAAGACACTGCAAGGGGATTATTTGTTGAGGGAATTCTTACCTAAGTTTTTAAAAAACAAAAACAAAACAAAAAATGCCCACACCACTGTTGGTCTGCCAGTGCATTTTGTGTTTTCAAGCAATTTAAATTACTAAATCCTTACAGCAGTCTGTTTCTTTCTTTCAGTCTGAACACACTGTTGCCACATTAAAAAGTTCATTTTATCAGTTCAGCTCCAGAATGAAGATTAAAACTTGTTCTTATTATAATCAAGCCACTTTGCTCAGCCCTAATGCAGTTAATCTTTTTTCATTAGTTATTTTTTGTTAGGTCATTCCACCTCCCCCTCCTGTTTGTGAATAATATCAAAGACTACAGTGATTCAGCATCACTTTATCACAATGAACAACAAATCAGCTAGTGACAAGCTGATATAAAAAAAAATGTTGTTAATGTTACAGAACACAGAAAGATTAATCTGGAAGGATGAACAGAAAAAAAAAAAAATTAGTTCTACCAGCCATCAGAGTTAATAACGTACCATAGTGGATGCCAGACAGTCTGCTAAGAAATCATCAGGTGGGACAAGAATGCTAATGTGCTACCATATTTATTAGCTTCAAAATTTGTAACTTCCAGTGAGTCAGGCAATGAGATATCTATTTGCAACCTTCGTGCATAAGATTTGCCTCCCATTTATACTAATTAAATCAGGATCTCTCTTCTGCAGTTAGTGGAGCTATAACTAGAATCAGGCTCTATTTTTAATATTTATCTATGCTGTATTAGTGAGTTAGTACTAGTTTTCTTTTTTTTTTTTTTGTAACTAGATATGGATTGCTTTGCCCTATTACATTAGTTATTTCCTTTTTAAAAGAATAAAAATCCCCATGGTTATATTTAGATCTTTTTACAAACAATTCGTCTGATAGTCGTATATCTCAACTGAAATAAGTATGAAGCACAAAGACCAAATCAAGTTCACAACCAGACAGACACTCAAGCAATACAGCAAACATAGAAATTCAACTTCAAAGTATATACCAAAGGAAAAGAAAATGTAAGAACACATTTAAGCAACAAAGACATTCACTTTAATGTTTAGTATTATTACACACTTCACATGTAAAAACCAAACCAGGTATCTCAGTACCTAGTGATGGGCAGCTTCAACCACCTTCTAAAAACAGACTCTCAGACACAGCCATGGTGATATAAACAAATCAACACAATTTGAAACAATGAGTTACCAAACTAAAAACATGATAGTGTTTTGTCATTGTGTTTGTTCATGCAAACTTGACAGGCGAGTGAAAAAAGCTCGCTCTCCTTTTTTCTGCTTAGGCTGAATATCAGAAGCACCATCCATGTGACTCTACTTAGAATTATGCATGAGATGAAACCATTTGGTTTGAGTTTACCAAAAATATCAGACTCAAAGAGAAAAATATGCAATCAGATTCCCCAATTCTGAGATGTTTTCTTGAAAAAATACAATTGTGAATTATTAAAGATGGCTTACAAGTATTTATTAAGCATCACAATACTACAGTGAAGTTCATGGTATACTTTTGTACAAATGGGTAAACTTAGGCACAGCAAGCTTGACACTGAACAAACTGCTTAGTGTGACTAACTGAAAAGCTAAGAATAAACACCAAATATTAGTCCCCAAACCTGGCTTTAACACTGTACCAGTTGGCTTCCTCAATTTTAGACTCCCTTCAGGTACTGGAGCATTAGACATCTTTTCCTAAAAACTCAGGCACTCATTTTCAGGGATGCTGCATGCTAAGAATGAGAACAGCTGGTGCTAAACACTTCTGAAAATCAAAGCTTCCACATATCACAAAAAGATTTATTTACATTAGACAAATTTCCTCTCCAGCCCATCATTTTTATTGTCATGAGAGCACACGCACATGTATGACAATTCACAGTGCAAAATATAGTTATGTAACAGGTATGGCCAAACTGTGGCTCTGGAGCCACATGCAGCTCTTGAATGAAAAATTGTGGCTCCCAGAAGAACATCAGCAAATCAATTTAGGAAAACAGACCCAGCCTAGGACTTCAGGAGGGGATTGGGACAGGGGGAGAAGCGTGGCATGGTCCGGGATGGCAGGGAGAAGTGTGGCATGGTCGGGATTTTAAATAACTCACCACTAGCCTGCAGTCTTCTACATCAAGCAGCAGCTAAGTTTTTATTGTATAGGCCTAATTTTCATGGAAAACTTAAGTAATTATTAGAATCTGACATTAGTAGGATCAATATTTGTCCTCCTTTTACTATAAAATTAAAGTGAGCAATGAATTTTAAACTTAGTAATTTTGGAGTAGGCACAAGTAGGTGGCTATATGCCTAAGTGCAGCTCTCGAAGGTTTAGTAATCAACTTGTGTGGCTCTTGAGTTCCATAAGTTTGGCCATCCATGTTATATAATTTCTATAGTCTGAGAGATTTGCAAGTTTTTGCTCTATCAGTTACCTTAATAAAACCATTTCAATGTTCATTGAACTACTATGCAACTTCAATTGGGTTTTAACCTTAGCCACGTAAATATTTATACCACTGAATTATACATTGCCACTTCACAACATATTTCAGGCTATGTTACATGGTCCGCTGTTCAGTATCTCTGTATCCACCTAAACTAACAAATAAATATAATAAACTATTATACTAAGTTAACAGTTTTGAATCCAAAAGCCAAGGAAGAAAATTTCCATTTTCCTTTTCTCCATTCACTCACTTCAAGATTTTTATTTTGGAGCCAGGAATCCCTTGTCTGTGTTTACGAATAGCAATATGAAATCAGGGAGAGAGAAGGATCCTTCAGAGTTTTTAATTAATATACTAATTAGAAGCAGAAGCAATTTAATTTCTTCCAAGTATTTAATTAATGTACTAATTAGAAGCAGAAACAGTTTAGGCCAAGAACTTCAGCACAGGGTGGCGGTGGGGGGGCAAAAGCAAGGCTGCTCCTTTCCCAACAGCTTCCCTTGGAACCCGAACTGTGCGAGGGAGAAGCAAACAAACTTTTGGGGACACTAAAATCCTGTGACTGCTCTCCTGTGTTGCAAAAGGGAAAGAATCTGAAGGGTGAAGACAGCTAGAGAGAGCGGCTGCCAGCGTGCATGTACACAAGAACATCACAAGACTGTCTCTCCTCCCCCAAGTTTCCAGTCTGCCCTCTCCTTCAGTCAGGGCTGCCACTGATGGTGTTGGGGAGGGGTGTGCACCTGGGGTGACTGCCTCAGGCCCTGAGGCAGGAGGCCTGGGATTTGGTGGCAGCATTTCGGCAGGAAAGTGGGGAAGAGGGGTCAGATTCAGCAGCATTTCAGTGGCAGGGGACCCACACAGGCCAATTTGTTCCAGGCCTCACCCATCTATAGAGATGCCCCTGCCTTCAGTTTCTTCACCTCAGCCTCACACCTTCCTTTCCTCCTTCTAACCAGCATATTCCTTCTATGTCATTTTGCCCCCTTCTTTGTTTTTCCACCTATCCAATCCACTCTTCAATAAACCACATTCAAAAGACTGAAAAATTTATAAAAGAAATAGTGGCCCTAACACAGTAATTGAAAAGCATCCCGCTATTTGTACATTTTAGCCTTTTTGCCATCTTTTTATCTGGCATGTCCATCTAAACTTTAAGCAGATTGGGGTAGGACTCTCTTGGCTTGGCTTGTTTAGCCTAACCAAAAGAAGGTTGAGAGGATATATGTCTTCCTCTCTATAAATACATCAGAGGGATAAATACCAGGGAGGGAAAAGAATTAATAAAAGTTCAGTGCCAATGCGGACACAAGAACAAATGAATATAAACTGGCTGTCAGGAAGCTGAGACTAGAAATTAGGTGGAGGTTTCTAACCATCAGAGGAGTTCTGGAATAGCCTGACAAGGGGAGCTGTGGCAACAAAAATATCTACCTGACTTCAAAACTGAGCTTGACAAATTTATGGATGGGATGGGATGATGAGACAGCCTAGTTTGACAATTGACCAATCTTTGACTACTTAGTAGATATGCCAGTGGCCTGAGATAGCATGGGTTCTGAGTTATTACAGAGAATTTGTTCTTTAGTGTCTGGCTGGTGAGTCTTGCCCACATGTTCAGGGTTTAACTGATTGCCATATTTGGGTGTGGGAAGGAATTTTCCCCCGGGGCAGATTGGCAAAGACTCTGAGTTTTCACCTTCCTCTGTAGCATGGGGCACGGCTCACTTGCTGGTGGATTCTCCATACCTTCTATGATTTGCATTGTGCAGAAGGTCAGACTAGATGATCATAATGGCCCCTTCCAACCTTAGAGTCCATGGGTCTCTCACTTGATATTTATACAGCAACTAGCACAATGGAGCCCCATTCTTGCCTACAGGACAACTTCAGTGAAAAACTGAAATTTTCTGTTTCAGAGAAAAAAAGATAAGAAATTTATTGCTACAGACAGTGACACATTCAGAGTACAAGGATACTGCATCAAACCTTCCATCCATCAATTACTTTTTCAACATAATGGTTTTGTTTTGGTTTTTACTATGCCAACTTTTCAGAAGTAGTTAATCAAAGACCTGGGATATCACCTTCAGTTAACAATGACTGGTAGGAACCTTGAACTCCTCGAAAGCTAAATTTTCTTACATAAGGAGTGGAGAGGTGGAGGGATGTCTTAATAAAAGAAAAAGAATGTTTAAGAGAGATAAAATAGTTACTTTTAGCCTTTTAGCCCAGTATGTGTTCAATTCTACATCAAAAATCCTGTATAGTAACCAAGACAACTATTGATAACAGCAGTAATACATCTATGAGTAGATACAGTGGCATATTTGGAAAAAAGAAAAAGAGTGCACTTTACAAAAAAACAACAATTTTTCACAACTCTTTCTTCATGCTACAGAAAAATGTTTTGGACATACATACATAATGAATTTCTAGCAGCTGTTTCACAAATCTCAACAGACAGAAGTGACTTGAGACTGGCCATCGTCTGCTGCTACAGGTAAAACTGCTTGAGCTCTAATTTGATGCTCAAATTACAATGAAAATTAAAAAATAAACTAATTATGGCATACTATTTACTTTGGACACTAGCTGACCTCTGCCTTTGATGTCAAATTATACAATTTTCTAGACAGTTTTTATAAAGAGATTCTGTCTGTGGAAGGAAAAAATTGGTGAGAGGGGGAAAAAAAACTGTGATGCAGCCTTCTGAGATCTACTGAGGCTTAAAAAATGTGAAGAGCCTGGGATCCAGAGTCTTAGATTCTCTTTGCAGCAATCTGATGGCTAGATAGCAACAAATGCCTGACTGGATGTGAAGCACCTGCAATCCTACCAACAATGATTTTGTATTTAGCTCACCTTCTACAGTCATCTGAATGGCTACTAATAAATCTCCAACAACAGGCACTGGAATCAAAAATGTCTTCAAGGCTGTTCCTCATTCGTTGCTAGTGCTGTCCTCTTCTGAGTGGTTAGAAACACAATTCTATAAACAAAGTCTTTTAATCCACATGCCTCACCCTGAGACAGGGAGGAAGAACTTAATAAATCATAAACACCTACCACAGCTGTTTATATATATGGGGTACTGTAGTGATCTAGATGAATAAGCCTCCTATGAAAAGATCAAAGTTCTTGTTACTCCTAAAACAGAGACAGTTTTTAACTCTTAACTACAATGTTGATGCATGTGCAATGAAGAAAAGAACTCCGAATGCACAGAAAAGACTGGAGGACATCTAAGCAGCAGGGACTCAAAAATCCATGAATTAGCACCCTTCAGTAAGCCTCAAAGCTAAAGAAGAGCATAAGAAAACATAGTACGAGATGAAGCAGAAATTTTCCTTCACTTCAGTGACTAAAATAAGGTAAATGATGCCTCATGGCTTAATTTCCAATCCAGTTATCATACAGTGTTGTAATTTTAAAGAAATGCAATTATGATATGCTAAAGGAGGTGTTATTAGGCAAAAACAGAGGATGATCTTTTAGTTAGCTCAGAAAGACCACTCTGCCAAGAAGTGAATTATCTAATCTTTCTGACAATGCAGATACAAGACATGTTCTGAACAGCTGGATAGCAACTAAATGCAATGACATCATGAGCACACAGATAAATCTCAGTAGAATAAAATCCCCTTCTTCCAAGCAAAAACCACAGACTGAATTATTTCAGGACAACACTGCATTTCTTACCAAGCTAAGTTCCATTTTTATTTACTTGTATATTAAATATTAATATTAAACATAACATAAACTCATGTAGCTTTCTCTTTTGATCAACAGATATATCATAGGCCACACAGTTATATTGAAAAAACAAGATAAATAAAGTTCTGAAAATGAGTAGGAAAATATGGTTCTGAGACATCTTCAGAATGATCTCTGCACTCATGGGTAGAGATTCGCAGGCTAAATTTTTCATAGAACAGATATGTTTAACAGAGTAGAATGTTTTGTCATCATTTTTCTTAACCAAACAGTATAACACTGTATCAACATCTCGAGTTAAATCTCTGGCAGTAACTTTAGAATAAAGATAAAAGTTATGTCTTTAAAAGATAAATTTGACTATCCAAAGCCAGACATTTAGCTACTGTAAATCAGCATTTTTATGCCAATCCACAGCAAGTGAGAATTAAACCCATAAAGCTTCATTCAAAATCTTTTTAAAAGGTCAGCTTAGTAAATTCATTTTACATTTTCCACATATCTCTCAGGAACAAAATATTGTGCTGGAATGAAAATAAATACATACTGTTGAATAAGAACATATGATATTAAACATATGCTTTCTCTACACTGCTAACATCTTTATCTTTAATTCTGTCTTAATGAAGCTCGTTAAAAAAAACTTGACTGTACTATGTTTTTCCAAGTTTTCATGAAATATCGATCAGTATTTAAATTCAAACGACAGTTTACTAAACATAGGTATTTCTTTTAATGATACATGGCACTTAGCCCCAAATTTGAAAAAAGGACTTCTCTGACCTAGAATGATCACCATTAGAAGCTAAGAGTTTACCAAATGTTTCTGATAACTTAGTTTTAGAATGATTCCACTTCCCAACAAAGGTTAGAATCCAACAACTATCCTATGAGTAAAAACCCCACACTTTTAGCTACTGAATGAGGTTTCAATCATTTTTCAGTCAGTGTTGTTGTAAAGGTCCATAGCAAAAACATATAAAAGCTTGAATATGTCAATTTGCTGAATATGCATATAAACAAACAATATCTGATGCAAAAATAACCCTCTCAACTGAAATTTATCTACATTAGCAGTTTAGAAGACTAATTATTTGTTAAATGACAAATCTTTGACTTTTACATTTAAACTGATTTTTTTTTAAAAGTCCAGTTTGGTACCACTAACAAGATTAGCATATGTTAAAATTACCAATTCCTATGGGGTTAGAAATGGTATAAAAATTAGATTTATTAGACCTTGGTTTGCCAAACATTCACAGCTCGTGACTGCTTTTCAGACTAACAAATGCCTCATGACTCACTCCCACAAGACTTCACAGTCTAACCACACACAGGTGAGATTCTGTAAATATAATTATATGAGAAATAGCAACTAATTATGAAGGTCCCAAAAGCAAACTAATTAACATGAAATACCTGTTTTTAAATACACACGTGGGTTACTGTGAAAAATCATCTTTTCTGGCAATGAGACCTTCCACATGAATTTAAATTGGGAAAATAAAGTGACCGTTTTGAAGAACAAATAGCTGTGTTACTTTGTTGTTCTTGACACCATCAGACTGAAATCTGACACTCTGGGTAACAAGAATTAAAACGGCTAAGTGGAATACTGTGTCTTCAGAGACAACCAACATCTACTAAATTCCTGGACAGAGAAATTCAAAAATTCAACTGGAATGCTTTCCCTATGGGAAAAATCCTTTTACATTTATTGATCTTTTCATTACTTGCACATCTCAGTATGTACCATACTTCATATATGCATATGTTACACACTATTCCAAGAAAAATAAACAAGGTGGCCTGTGGCACTTAAAGACTAAAATTTTGTTTATTGCATGAGCTTTCGGTGGAGAAAATCCCACTTTGTGATACTTTCAAGAGGCGTGCCAGCAGTATGTGTTACTACCCTGCTGTAATGCTAGAAAAAAAGCTGAAACAAATGGAAAGTAGACACATTGCAGAAGATGGCTTCTCAACATTTTATAATTTGTACAAATTTCACTATGTGAAAATGGAAGAAGAGGAAGCCTGACTCTGCACCTAGGAACACAACAAAAACAAGAGGATAAAATTTTCAAATGATGTGTAAATAACGTAAGACTCAAGTTCAATTTTCAAAAGTCACTCTGAAGCCTAAATTTCACTGAGTTTCAATGGCATATAGGGGTTTTGAAACTGAAGACAAAACTAATTATTAAAGAACATATTAAGCTTCTATGATGACTGAATATTATTATGTAATAAAGACAATATATTAAAAACAAATATTCTAAAAAGGACACGACAGAAAGATGTAAACAGATGGTATGCTTCCAATTTGATTAACCTTTTATCTTCTGAAGATTAATCTCCTCCCATTGTTTTCACTGAACATCTTTTCTAAAGTATCACATCACCACTTTTACCTTTTCTAACTCTTGTTGAAGCTCTGTGTTAAAATTTGTGTTTATTACATCCTTCAGATTTTTAGTATGGCAAAACATAAATGCTGTGGTAGCAAATGAAGTATTTGGGTTTATATTATATTGGTATTTATTCTTTTAAAAGAAGGAAGAAATAAATACTCACCCATGGCTGGTTATAAAAGAATCTAACTGTGTTGAGATCATGAGAGGCTTCTTGCTTTTTTAATCTTCTCTTACTTATTTTCCATGGGCTGCTGAGACTGAATTTTTCAAAGCTGTTCCTGAAATTCTTACACAGCTCCCATCCAGCTCCCCAAAATCCAATGATCTCATTAGATCAAACTTCTAGGGATAGCCATTTTGCTAGTGAAATGAGAGAGCCTGGCAACAATCCATGGTCTAACACTAAACAGAGCCTCTAGGGAGATGTGCAGATAGCTCTGAGGCAAAAGAAGATAGCTACTGACCTTGTACTTGGTCTAGCTACCACTTGCAAACAGGAACTTTGTCTTGTAGTATTTCACAGATTACTTCAAGTTATCATTTGACCTGTCTTCCCTCCCACAGTGTCATGCAGGAGGGAGGATTGTAAATCTACTTTTCTGATGACTTTGAACAACTATAGCTTTCCATAAAGTTTCCCACTGTACCAAGTTAGCTGGGAATAGAGTTGTCAAAGCCTCCGACGCCAAAAAATAAAACCTATCTACCAAAAAAAAAAAAAATTCAACTCCCCCACTCACCCCTTTCTAGAGAGATGCACTTACAGACTGTGCAATTTTTTAGGCTGAAAAGAACCACATTTGCAATACTATTCTCTCATATTAGCAGTGTTTATGAAAGGGTACAAGACAACTGAGAGCATCAAGTGACATATTTATCTTTGTTGACCTCATGGCACTTGAAAGTTTTCATGGCTGAAGGAGGGGACTGAGGTGACACCTTCCAGGATTTGTCCAACTCTGAAAAGCCTGTACGTATAGTAAGGATTTATCAGGCAAAAATCTCACCCACCCCTTGAGAATGCCCAGTACCTGACCACTATGAAAAATAGTCCCATTTATCTTCAGTATTCTATCAGGTTAAATTTTGACTTACTGTATATACTCGTGTATAAGCTGATATCTTTATGCCTCAAAACTGCCTTTAAAACAGGCACTCAGCTTATATGTGGGGCTAAACTAGCAGATAGCCCCAGCCCAGGAGTTTTAAGTCTCCAGCCCTTAGCATGCACTGAATATGCTCTTGGCTGGAGCCTCAGCATGTGGCCAGAGTGGCCATGTTGGGGAGCTGGCTCAGACTGGGGTTAAAGCAAAGAGTGGGACCCTGGCATTTGGAGCGGCCAGATGAGGGGGTCCTGCACGGGGGGGTTGATGTGGGGGAGCCAGCATCAGGGCCGGAGGGTTGGGAAGTGTCCTGGAGGCCAGGGAAAAGAGGCAGCAGGGGTGTCAAGGAAAACTGATGGCAGGAATTTGGGGGTTAGGGAGGGTGTCAGGGGCTCAGGTGTCAGGGAAGCCGGTGGCACAGGGTGGGGAGGTTGGGGGCCAAGGCCATGAGTGGACCTCTGCTTATATGCGGATCACCAATTTTTTACTATTTTTGAGGTTCAGAACCAGGGGTTGCCTTATGCGCAGATTGGCTTATCTGCGAGTCTATACACTATGAACACTGAGCCCCATTCGAGCCTTATAAAATGAAGGCTGGACTAGAATGAACTGAATCGTGGGCCAAGAGGCTCCTTGTTATCTGCCATTTCTCTCATGTTTTGTTTCCTGCCCCTTTCATCAGTATATAGCCATATCTGTGGGGTGGTGGTGAAGGTGGTGACAAAGCATGGCAAATTGTTACCAAAGCTGGGAATGGTAACCTGGACATCAGCAATCACTGAGAATAGCTGACCAATAATTAGGGCATGCAGATCCCAGAGACAGCTGGAAGCACAGCCTGATATTTTCCTTATTTTTCAGGTGAGGCAGAATAAACTGGAAGGAACTTGGGGAGGTGTGGCTTTCCTCCTTCAGCCAGTGACTGGCAAGTCTGGCTCTGCTTTTAAGCTGTAAGGAAACCAAAGTAGTAGCTCTGAGAATCTTAAAAGAAAAAAAATATTTCTTTTAGATAATGGTTTTCTGTGATGAGGAACAATAAGAGAAAAATGCTGAGTCCTTGTTGGTAGTCAGTACAAGCCATATAGTCACAGAATTGTAGAACTGAAAGGGACCACAACAGGTCATCTACTCCAGTCCCCCAAACTGGGGCAAGAATAATTATTACCTAGATGGCCCCCCGAGTGGCATTTGTATAACCTGTTTTTAAAAACTCCCAGTGACAGAGATTCTACAACCTCCCTAGCTAATTTGTCCCAGTGGTTAACTACCCTTCCAATTAGGGACCTTTTCCTAATACAGAGCCTAAATCTCCCTTGCTGCAACTTAAGCCATTGAATTCTTGAGCTGTCCCCAGATTGAACAAACCGAAGTTTCTCAATCTTTCCTCATACATCACATTTTCTAGACTTTTAAATCATTCCCATGGCACTTAAAGACTAACAGATTTATTTATCGCATGAGCTTTCGCGGGAGAAAATCCCACTTCATCAGATGCTTTGAAGAAGTGGGATTTTCTCTGATGAAAGCTCATGCGATAAATAAATCTGTTAGTCTTGAAGTGCCACACAACACCTCTTTTTTGCTGGACTAGACTAACATGGCTATCACTTTGGAAATTCCCAGTTAAGAACATCCAGAAATAGAGAAAAATTAAGAGTGGTCCAAGCTAAGAGACTACTTTAAGGAATTAATTACACTAAAAGAAGGCTTTTCAACTAGAGCTCAGAAACAGCCAGTGAGAGACAACATGATTTAGTATTTTCCCAGATGCAAAGAGCCACGCCCAAGGGCCTAAAAAGAACCCATGTATATAGGGCAGGAGCTAAACTCATGGAACTCTGTGGAGATTAAAGAACATACACTATCACACTGGGATTATCTTCACACACTATTCTGAGCAACATCCCTTATTAGTAACTCAGATGGGGAGAGAATATTTTGTGGTGGAACGTGGTAGAATACCACCTCTTTCATTCTTTCTAAATTTCACTTTCCTTGAAAAGCTGAAGAGGAAAGGCTAACAGATAAGCTTTTTTTAGACCCTGTCTGAACACCATCAAAATGCAAGAGATGGTGGACTCCCCAGCCAAATTCTGTAGCAGATGAACCAAAATGAAACTGAAAATGACGGTTTATAGTGACGAAAAGTGAGAAAAAAAAGTTAGTGCTACTTTTCAAAGTCCCCCCTATAAAATTATCTTCAAACACAGCAAATGCCACTCTCAGTAGATGGTGCAAATTTTCAAAATATGACCTCTTCCCCAACCTGGAGCTTGGCTCCCCTACCCCTAGGCATCAACATATTCCATAAGTGCCACAGGCCTACACATACTTTGCTTCTGCTTGGTTAAGCTCATATATCCTACTGAGTCCCTTGAGTGTGGCTCTAAAGACTTGCTGAGCTCTGTTAGGTTCCTGAGGTTTGGCTTCTTCTAGACTAGTTGTTGGGGAGGGGAAGTGGTATTACTTTCCCAAATCTACTCATTCATGGTGTCAAAATGAGCTGTTCCTCACAGCATATTGTTCAGATCTTCTTTTCTTGCATGCTTTGACAAGAAGTGAAATAGGTAATCATGTTAACATACACAACGTTATCACAGGGCATCTGAATTATCACCCTTTCAGATGAATGGGAGAGTTAACATTTCTCAAAGTTACCTTTTCATGTTCTATGAACATAAGCAGTCAATTTATTAGTTAATATAAACACTGTGAACTAAATCCATACAAAACAAACAAACAAGGAGTCCTGTGGCACTTCATGACTAATTTATTTTTTGACTGAGCTGTTGTAGGAGAAAATCCCACTTCATCAGACACTTTGTTCTCCAATGAAAGCTCAGCCAAAAATAAATTTGTTAGTCTTTAAGTGCCACAGGACTCCTTGTTTGTTTTACTGAACTAGACTTACACAGCTACCCCCTTTGGATCTTAAATCCATATAAGCAACCATAACAGCTAGCTATAAGTCTCCCCACCCCAACCATCTATTTTTAAATAAGTACTTATCCATCAATCCAAGCCTTGCCATATGGTAAGTCCTCTTCTTTCAGCAGTCCCCTAGTTTTGAAAGATCATGGCTTTCATGAGTCAGGCCCTGCATTTAAGATGCATGGAGTCAGCGTGTATAATGATCCTTTCTTTCTTCTAGGTAGAAATTGAGGCTTTGGAACATCAGTGGAGATCAAAATGCCTCTCGTTTCAAATGATCATTTTTAAATGGTCATTCCAACCCATCCAGGGCATTATGAAGGGACATACTGGTTCAAGAAGCAGGTCCAAAGATTAGAATAAAAAGCTGTTGCTCAGTTCATTTTTGAGTGAAACAGCAGCCACAAGTTGCACAGGTCAGAGAATCTATCTTGTAGGGCTCAAGCGGGTTCTTGGGAAGGAAAGTGTAAAAGAAAGACATATGCACCCTGTTTCCACTTGTTCACTGGTTCCCAACCTGTGGTCCATGAGGATACTGCAGGTGGTCATGGGGGTGAGGGGGAGAACATAATTACTGCAGGTAAATATACTGCGATGAGTGCAATATGATTGTGAGTGAGCATAATAAATTATTAGAAATAGCTGAATTTTTAATACTCCTTTATACACAAAAGTTTGACTCTCATCAGACATAGGAAACGTGAAAAAGATTTAAAATGGCTTGCTTACATGGTGGTTCACAAAAGCTTTCAATGACTACATAGAGCCTTGAATACTTCAATCTTTTCCACATCAGTTCTACCAGAGGAACCCATCAGCATTTCTGTACAATGTCTTGGAGACATTCTTTTAGGTGAGTGTCTTCTCTTTGACACACCAGTCTTTGGCATTAATGACACTCTCCTTCTAGGAGTGTGATGCAGGTTTTCCACAGGAAGTTTGTCAAGTCCTGGGTTGGAGGAGAATCTGAGGGACTGTTCTATAAGGATCAGTTTTAGCCTCAAGTCACTATCCTTTCTTACCTGCATACTTAAGTTTCTGCAGTAGCTGCAATTCTGGGTGACACAAGTTTCCCTACGCAGTGAATGCACCACAAATGTCCTTCTGAGGCAGGCACAGCCTCCTTATAAGAGGAACATCTCTTGAAGCCTGGTGAGCCTGGCATCTTAAGGGCTACAGGAGTGAAACGATGAACAAAGACAAAAACAACTGAAACCAGGACTATGAGAAAGAGGAATAACTAAAATGACTAACTAAAGTAGTTTTTTTTAAAGGCACTAACAAAAAACAGACTAAAAGCTAACTAAACAATTTTTTTCCCACAGAAATATCATTTAGAGATGAGAATCCCTCTGTTCTGCTGCTGCATCTTCAACTGTGAACAGCTTAAAAGGTACTGCGGAGAAAGGGGGTGCACGCATGCCAATGCTGTGCTGAGGCCATCACGAGATACATTCTGCGCATGTGTGACCCAGGTGAACTGTTAAAAGACTTTGATCAACAGTGCAAGACACAACAATGCCTAAAGTGGAGCATCCACAGGGACTTCACTTAAAGAAGGACTAGCAGCTACTTCATTTGGAAAATGTTGCAAGATATGGAAGGCTACACATATTTTTATAAAAATAATACTCATATGATACAACTGTCACTGCTGCTCGGGTCAGAATGCTGGAGGACAATACTGGCTGAGGGTGATATTGATAATTTAAGAACTTTAATAAAATAAAAAATGAAAAGATGAGAATGACTGGGACAAGAAAGATGCTGTTACAGGCAACAAATCCTGTGGCACTTCTAAAGACTAACAAATTCATTTTTCACACCAACTTTCGTGGGTGAAATCCCACTTCATCGGATGCTTGAAAATCAAAAACTTACAGTATGGGAGGGAAAGACAAATGTAGTGAAGTGTAATCACAGGATCACGTCAGATTATTTCACCAAATCAAACAAGTTACATAGATTCAAACAGTGTAGAACAATATGTCAGAAAGTGGTGAGGTTGAGAGGGGTGAAAAATCACTGTATTGAGAAAGCCAGTCCGTGTCTTTACTGAAACCCAAGTTAATAGTGTCAAATTTGCATATAAATTCTAACTCTGGTTTCTCTTCCAAGCTTTGATTTAGAATTAGGCTGTTACATTGGTGGTACCTTATGGCATGTATCACATAGGTGAATGAGCCCCTAATGGAGTAGCTGATTTGATTAGGTCCTATGATGGTGTCACTAGTGTTGACATGGGGACAGAGTTTGTAACAGGGTTCCTTGCAGGGATAAGTGCCAGTCTTAACATTTCTGTTGTATGAATGATAGTTTTTGGTGAGTATCTGTTTAAGGTGAAAGGGGGCTGTCTCTAAGTGAGAAGAGAGTGAGTGACCATACTGAAGTATAGGCTGTAGCTCAGGGGTCTCAAACTCAAATCACCACAAGGGCCGCATAAGGACTAGTACTGGGCCACATGATGATTAGTACGTTAGCCCAAGGGCGCACCACTGAAACCTTTCCATACAATGATATTGCAAATATTGGTAACAATCATGTCATTGCAAGCCACAAGAAATAGCTTTAGCGGCCAGCCCGTGGGCCGCGTGTTTGAGACCCCTACTGTAGATCCTTGATGATGTGTAGCAGGGGTTTGAGTTGGGGGCTGTAGGTGATGACCAGTGGCATTCTATTGTCTTCCTTCTTCGGCTTGTCCTGTAGAAGCTAACTTCTGAGTACCCATCTGGCTCTGTCAATCTGTTTCATCACTTCCCCAGGCATGTACAGTAGTTTAAGGCTGCTTGATACAGAGCTTGAAGGCATCTGTCTCTGTCTGAGGTTGTATCTTAGGACTTGGCTGTAGACAATGAATAGTGTGGTGTATCCTGGATGAAAGCTTGAGGAGTGTAGGTAACTATAGCAGTCAGTAGGTTTCTGTATAGGGTGGCATTTAGGTGTCAATCACTCATCTGAACTGTAGTGTCAAGAAAATGGATCTCCCATGTGGACTGGAATTAGGCTGTTTGATTGTGGGGTGGAAAGAGCTGTTACAGAATATTCAGAAAGACAATAGTGAAGGTTTAGACATGAATCAAGAACAGACCTAGAAAGGACACAGAAATGATGCCAGACATCATGATACATACTAGAATTTAAGGAACTACAAATAGAGGAAAACCGAGGATATGTTGAATAGACGTGGTAAATAATGACATAAAACAAAAAAGTTTAGAGATGAACCAAGTCGTGAAGTTGGTGGACAACAGGAAGTGGTAGAAAGATTTCATTTGGTCCCATTTCTGCTCTTGAGCTGATGGCTGGTAGTCAAAGGAGAAGTCCTAAAACCATGTTTCTTAGCCCAATATATGAGTGTTAGCCATTGAATAACCTATGATTGATCAGGGGTAACAAAAGCTGCAGAAGAACAGTTCATACTAAAATTGATGTGTGGTTCTGGAAAAGCTTCATGAGTGTTGCATTGAACACAGAAAGTGGTAAATTTTAAAACTTTATCACCATCTCTAATTTCTAGGGGGGGAAAAATGCCATTATGATGGAGTGGTTTTTGATTTTTTTTTAAATATGCCACCTGGAAAAACAGGGGGAATATATAGATTTGGGGAAAACCCACAATCAATAGTTGCAATTTGAACCATATTATACTTAATAAGGTATAAAGTAATCTTTAGTTTGAAACTTGCTGACAAAGCATTCAAATTCTGTTTCAGGGAAGATGTATATAGGAAATCAGGGGACACAGGTAGGAAATCAATTGAGACAAATATCTGTCTGTCTAATTTGTAATAATATGAACTGAAGCAAATAGATCAAAAACTCCAGGGCAAAATTTAATTTACAATACATGAAATATATACATATATGCACAGCAGAACAAGAGGTGTAAGCTAACTACATTTACAATGCATGATTTTAACAAATTATACAGAATCCAGCATAAAATAATTAGAAATATTTTAACCATTAAGTACAAATAGGAGAAGAGTGGTAAAGAGAGCCTTTCATTCAGTTTATACCACACTTTAATTAAATGAAATTAACTCCATTCTCTGGCTTTCTTTCTGTAACAAATTCAAGCTCTTAATCCTTTCTAGACAGCTTGACTCTTGTTAAGTTGTTTCAGTGGTTAATTAGTCTCACTGTTAAAAAATTCAGGGTGAGATGTGCCAGTATGTATGGAAAACGTAAGATCCTCTCAACTTTGGAAGTATAACAAGGAAATCAGATTTATTTTATTTGGCTTTGTAAGACTTAACACCTGTATGGGGCTTTACATGTTCATAATACTGTGCCACAATTAGCAAATTAATTTTCATAATAAGCCTCTGATAACGTAATATGGTAAATTTTTTTCCTATTCTAGTGGTGAGAAACTAAGGTTGAGCAAATGACATGATTTGCAAAAAACATATTGTGACTTAATTGCAGACCCAAGAATCTTGTTTTCTAGGTACCTGCTAATTCCTCTAGTCCATGCTTTGAAAACCCTGATTAAGTAACGTATTCATGCAGTATGTTTGTCGATTAAAGTACAATATTTATTATTTGTACTACACTGGTGCTGAGAGAGGACTCAGTTAAGGTGCAAGTGTATTATGCTATTCACTGTACAATTACATATAGCAAGAAACAATACCTGCCTTGAATAAATTACAATCTATAGAAAGGGCAATAGTGGAATGGAGGAGTGGAACACACAAGAAGGATGATCGATATTTAAACTAACACTAGGTCTGCTTCTGCTTTTTTAAATGTTTGCTTTTCATTTCTAGGTTTTGGTTGGTGATGTTTTAAATGTGTTTCTGCAGGCCAGTGTGAAGATAATGAGAAAAGATATTTTCTGCAGATTTAGAAATGCAACACAAGACAATATATATATAAAAGAGCTTTTAAAAAGCAACAATCTAGAAAAAAAATTTTTTAAAGGATCATGTCTGTTGCACATTAACCATATTAATGCTAAGGATCAGAAGTCCCCCAGTGTACTTCTCTTTATGTTCCTTCTTACAGTGTAACTGTGTATTGTTTAATGCAATGGTCAGCAACTCCCCAGTACACGGGCCAAACCTTGCATGCAGATCTATGCACAGTAGCACGAGGGCTTCTGGCCCTGCAGCACCGTGACTGCTTATGCTACTTGCCCCGCCACATGGCTCCTGAACCCTGCTGGCCCTGTTCCCCAGCTGGGGGCAGGATCAGCAAGGAACAGGAGCACATGGCTGATGTCCCACGCTGACCCTGCCTCTGGGATATTTCGGGCACAACCCCCAGCACCTACTGAGGGTTGAGGGTGCAGGGCTGGTAGAGGAGCCAGCAAACATTGCCAACCCCTGGTTTAATTGAAAGTATGTCATGTGTAGTGTTTTTGGAATGTTCACTAAATACTGATCATTATTGTTATAGTGGCATGTTCGCTGAAAAGTCATCTGTATGGTTATTAAAAGCTGCTATGATATACCAAAATGCATTTCACATGGTTTGATGCAGATCAATATAAAACCCTCCAAAAGCAGAAACGTAGTTCATGCCACACCAAGGCATGTGTAGAACAACCCATCTCTTCCTGGAACAAAAGACTAGCCCAGGGGTCTCAAACATGTGGCCCACGGGCCGCATGTGGCCCCTAAAGCTATTTCCTGCAGCCCACACCACCACTATCATTACTAATATTTGCAATAGCATTGTACGGAAAGGTTTCAGTTGTGTGGCCCTCAGGCTAACGTGCTAGTCCTCATGCGGCCCTCATGGTGATTTGAGTTTGAGATCCCTGGATTAGCCTAAGTATGATAAGGGAATACTCAGTGATTGAAATGGAGGGAATCACACAGGACATTGTTCATCACCTGACCTTGAAAAGGGGGGGGGAGGGGTGAAGGGACTTGTTGAAAAGCGAAGACATTTTGCGCTCTCTCTCTCTCATCTGAAAAGCAACATCAAGCAACTGAAACACTGTCCACAAGGGAAGACCAGACTGAAGCACTGAACCAGCCTGTGGTATCCCCTACCTTTTGTAAGGTTACTGAACGTATTAAGCTTAATTTAGAATCCAATTTGCTTGTAAGTCATTCTGATCAAACCTGAATTATATTCCTGTGGCTTCTAATAATTTAAAATCGTTCTGTACTTAATAAACTTATGTGTTTGTTTTATCTAAAGCAATACATGTGTCCTCGGTGTGTGTAGATACTTCAAGTAAAGTGACAAAGCTGGTGCATATCAATTTCTTTGTTAAGCTGATGAATTTATATAAGCTTGCAAGGTTCAGTGGGCAGCACTGTGCATTGCAAGATGTAAGCTCCTAAAATTCCATCTGGGACTCGGGGTCTTTGCATAATCCCATGAGTGGCTGCCCAGAATCACCCACTAACTCATTCAATGTGTGGGTCTATGCTGGAGAACAGGACACCTTATGCGGGCCATGTGTCCGTACGGGCTCCCCAACCCTTTCTTCCTGCCACATTTAGAGCAACATGGGTTCCACTTTCCCCTTTCCAAACCTGCAAGTTCTCTGACACCTTCCATTTTCCCTGCCCTGTGGGCTCCCTTTTGCCATGCTGGCTCCCAGACGCCTTCTCCCTCTGACTGCTGTGCAGCTCCCGTACCCCTTCCACTGCTATGCAGCTCCCAGACCCGCTTCCCCTGCCCTTCCCACTTCCTCTACTGTGTGGCGGCAGGCAATCAATCAGTCTCAGTCACAGCCAAAGGCAGGCTGCAGTCCTGCCCCCTGCCCACTCACTGTAAGTCATTGAGCATGACTGCCTTTGGTTGGGCTCAGTCCTGGCTGGCTTTTCACTGGCTTGTTCCTACATGGGCCCCACCCAGTTTTTCCTTTTCTTATTTGTGATTCATGCAATGGGCTGTCAACCAGATTAGCATGCTGACTGACAGTGAACAACTGAGGTGGGTGGAGGTGCAGTTACTCTCCAGGAGCCTGGCCTACACTGCTGTGACTGAGACTCTGGCTGGCAGACCACAGCTGAGCTGAGCTGGGACTGGCTGATGCACTTACTTTGTTCTCCTGTGATGTGACTTGGATCATACAAGCGAGTCAGAAGCATACTAGCCCTGCTCTGCCAGCAGCCAGTCTTGGCCATTTTTTGTTAATGCTGCAGAGCTCCTGGGCATCACCTCGGCAGCAGCTCTGTGGACAGTATCAGCACCCTTGGCAAGCCAGATCCAGCCCACGGGCCATAAATCTGACACCACTGCACTAAATTAGGAACCCTTTGCTTGCAGGAGGCTGTCTGTGAATGACCCAAGAGCAGGGGTTCACACAGCACAGCAAACACAAGAAAGGAGGGAGAGAGACTGGGGTGACATAGCTACACACCAGTCCCAGGTGTAGAGGGAAACATCAGGCATGTCCTGTAGAGTGTAACATCAGTTTTCTATAGCCTCATCACACTAATATCTAAAGTCTGTCTTGATCAGAAGTTTTTGGAATAAAGCATATTGTTCAGTATCTGCTTTCTTGTTTCAGTATAGAAAACTATAAATGCAGCATTCACCAATGCACATATATCCATTTAGCAAGCCCAAACAAGGATTGCAAGATTTTAATCAATACACTCTCCCACTGATCCAACATTTGCATCATTCTTCCATCTCTTTCTCACTGAATTCTATTTATCAATATTCCCATGTAACTGCAAATAAAAGGCTAAGCAACCTGAGCAAACACTGAGCTTGTATTCCATAACTGGGAACTGAGGCAGTATAACTAAAGAAGAAATGTACATTTCCACTGAAGAAAACACAGTAACTTGAGTCCTTGACCACCTAACCTACCATGAAACAGAGAAATGCTGGAGAACGTGGATCATTTCACCTCTCTTGGAAACTCTCTCTCATCCGAGGCATACATTAACATGGAAATACAGCACTGCTTGAAATGTGCAAATGCAGCCTTTGGACATCTGAGTAGGAGAGTCTTCTTTAATCATGCCATCCTTCCTGAAATAAAGCTCTTGGTCCACTGGACCATGATATATAAACTCTGCTATATGGCTGCATACAGAAGATATATTAAGAACTTGGAAAAGTACCACCAACAGTGCCTTCACAAGATCCTTTGGATTAGTTGGGAGGATAGACAACCAACCATCAGTGTCTTGGCTGAGACAAATTCTACCAGCATTAAGTAGGCCATGACTATCCAAAACCAATTTTGCAGGACACGTCATATTGTTCACATATCTGGTTCCCATCTCCTCAAGAGAATCCTTTTCTCACATCTGAAGGAAGGTTAACAAAGCCATGGAAGGCAAATAAAGTGCTTCAAAGACACCTTGAAAACAAACACGAAGAGATGCATCATTGACATCAATAGGTAGGAGATCCTCTGTCAGAAATATCTCATCCCTCTGACATAATTTAATGACAGTCAAAAGAGGAACAGGCAGAAAGAACATCAGAATATTCAGTGCAGCAACACTGTGCTTATCCTCCCAAAAACTCCTGTCCTTATTGTAACAAAACATGTGGATCAAGGACTAGACTGTGGAATCCCTTGTAGACCCACTACTGAGACCCATGGAAGACAAACCTTACTTGTTCGTGAGTGATCGCCAGTGATGATGATAAAGCCACAGTAACTCATGGACAAATGGAGCTTTGAGTTTATGCTCAAAGCATGACATTTCATTGGTTTAGCAGTCAAATGGGTAAGTTATCCTGAAGTTTCTCAAGTAGCATAGTCTCTCATTTACTTGTAAACTGATCACAGAAACATTACTACTACTAAAAAGCAGTGCAAAATTTTTCATTTACATTTTATTTAAGAACAATGCATTAACAGTCACACAAAAAAAACAGCTTATCATCACTTAAGAAGACATCAGTACAACTGTAAATAACATGCACTAATTCTTTTGTACTTTTTTCCCTATTGGCTATATTTCTTTGATAACATAAATGAAATTTGCTTTCAAAATTTACATTCATAAATACTCATCCATCCTTTATCTTTAAGATATAGCGCAGGCGTTGGCAACCTTTACCAGCCACCATGCCAAGCCCCTCACCCTCCCTTAACCCTCAGCACGTGCCAAGGCAGGACCAAGAGGAGACAGGAGACACGCACACGGCAGCTCCTTTTCCCTGCTGGCCCTGCTCTCCAGGTAGGGGGTGGAGCCAGCAGGGAGAAGAAGCCATGGTGCACATGCAGCTCTTGCCAGCCCAAGGCACCGCTGGTGGCAGGGCCGGCAAGGGGGAGCACCCGGGAGCCCTGTGTGCTGCTGTGAATAGGTGCATATGCCAGCTTTGGCACATGTGCCAAGGGTTGCCAACTCCTTATACAGAGGCTTAACTGAGTACATAATTAATTAATTTGATACCATGTGTTAGTGCTAGCCAGAAAAAAGGGAGATAGTTTAATAACTGATTATACAGAAGAGTGCTTACTGCTCAAGAGGAATAAGGGGGGATCTGAAAAGACAGCTGCACATTGGAATATGGAAATCTATTTCTGGCTTTTTCTGTTATAGAAATTATCTCCTGCTTCCATCAAAAAATAAAAACAACTAGATACTGAGTTGAGAATCCTGGTCAAGCACTGCAACAAAACAAATATTGCTATGCCATATTTCTTTTCTTGTCTTCATTATACTGTACAGTCTGGTCCTCCCTAGCAGAGAGCTGTGACAGTGCTTGCCCATGTTTTTTCCTCTGGATAACCAGACTCTGAGAAGAGGAAATATGTTGACTATATAACAGAAAGTGCTATTAATTGCACATCCTTTTCCATGTATGGTAGTAAAATAAGTCTCCCCCACAGCCATCTTAAATTAAAAAAAACAAAACAAAAAAAAAAAAAAACACTTGTTCACCTTTAAAAACTCTGAAAATGTTTTGATCAAGGTAATTCTTAAGACAGGTAGCAGTCCTTCCTACATAGTTCATTTAGTCATGGAAGATGAGGGCTGGAAGGACCTCTGGAGGTCTCTAATCCAAACCCCTGCTCAATCCAGGCCTTAGAAACCTGTATGCCAAAGTATCATCTTATTGCAATTGTCAAGTCTCAAATGTTCAACTGAACCAAGGGAAACGATGACACTGGCAGCAGTGGCTCGGTAACAGAGTCCTCCCCTGCCCTTTTTGGGGGAGCGTGTCAATCTCTGTGACCTCTGAAGATAGAGGAACCCCTTGTAGGAGCCCGATTTGAGTGTAAATAAATGCTCAGCACATGGCCACTTGCAGGAGCAATTTATACTGCACTCTCAACTCACCGAATATGAGCTCAAAAGCTACCCAAAGCACTACATGGTTATGTTCCTGAATGAGAGGCAATTTAGCTGGACAGTACTGAAATTTTTCAAGTTTTGTCCCCAAGTTGAGGAAAAAGAAGTTGCTCACCTGTAGTAACTCTGTTCTTCGAGATGTGTGTCCTGTGGCTGCTCCACCTGAGGTGTTGTGGCATCCCTGTGCTGCTGCACAGAGTTTCAATAGCAGTTCAGCTCCCTGGCCATGCTTGCACAGAAGGCGTCACTGCCTGCCTCAACGAGCCCTCAGCGCATGCGGCCACTTCCCCTCAGTTCTTTTTCGACCTCACGGCATCTGAAATAAATTGTAAAAGGAAAGAGGGGAGGTAAGGAGCGTGGTGGAGCAACCACAGGACACACATCTCGAAGAACAGAGTTACTACAGGTGAGCAACTTCTTTTTCTTCTTTGAGTGATGTCCTGTGGGTGCTCCACCTTAGGTGACTGTCTAGCAGTTCTCCATCACCAGAGGTGGGTTTCTGTTTATAGTGGAGAGCTATATCCTTGGCCGCCTCTAAGTCCAGTGCGTAATGCGAGATGAATGTATGCGGTGTTGACCAAGGAGCTGCTTTACAGATGTCCATTATGGGGATGTTATTGAGGAATGCCATTATGGAGGCCATAGCTCTAGTGGAATGTGCATGTCTGTCGGAAGGTAAGTATCGATTTGATAACTGGTAAGCAAGATAAATGCAGTCTCTGATACATTTGGACAACCTCTGATTCGAGATGGATTTGCCTTTTAAGCGTTCTGTGAATGAGATGAATAGGCTATTTGACTGTCTATATTGCTTGGTCCTGTCAAGATAGTATGCGATAGTGCGCTTTACATCCAAGGTGCGTAATGCGGTGTGATGACGGTTCTTGTGTGGCTTCGGATAAAAGGTAGGTAAGTATATGGCCTGATTGATGTGAAAATCTGACATGAACTTCGGCAAGAATTTCGGATCCAGCCTCAATGTGACCTTGTCCTTATAGAATGTTGTATAAGGTGGATCTGCTCTAAGAGCATTGATCTCGCTTACTCTTCTTGCAGATGTGATTGCTACCAAGAAGGCGACCTTTAATGAGAGATGATATAGCGAGCAGGATGACATGGCCTCGAATGGATGTTGCATCAAGGCCTTTAACACTAAGTTCAGATCCCATGGTACTGCAGTAGGGCATATACTTGGGTATAATCTCTGGAGCCCTGCCAAAAAGCATTTCAATATGGGATTATTCAAGTTCGGCATGTGCGAGAGCCTGTCATAGAAGGTGGTTATTGCAGCGAGGTATACTCTGATGGAATTATTGGACTGGCACGATGATTTGAGTTCCAAGACGAGGAGTTTGGTCGTATTTGGTGGTTATGGCACCAGTACTGGAATCTGTTCCATTTTTGAATGTATGACTTCCTCGTGGTCAGCTTTCTACTGTTTAGCAGGACGTCCCGAACCCCTTGGGAACATTGTAGTTCCATGCCATGGAACCATAGGGGAACCATGCTGTCAGGTGCAATTTGTGGATGCAGGGGTGATGATGTGTGACATTGTGTTGGTATAGAAGTGTTGGAGTACCCGGAAGGTGGAGTGGTTTGCGTACCGACAAAGCAAGCAGATGTGGGTACCAAATTTGCCTGAGCTAAGCAGGTGCTGTTAGAATGACTATGGCACGGTCCTGAATTATTTTTTGTATTACCCTGTGAATAAGGGGAATTGGTGGAAAGGCATATAATATCCCTGTTGACCAGCTAACACCAAAAGCATCCCCTAATGTCCTTGGATCGGTGCCTGCTCTGGAGCAGAATCGTCGGCATTTCTTGTTGTTGAAGGTGGCAAACAGGTCTATCAACGGGAAACCCCATGTTCGGAATATCTGTGTCAGCACCTGGTCGTGTAGTTGCCACTCGTGAGCAAGGGGAAAGCTTCTGCTTAAGGCATCCACAAGGAGATTGCTGTCTCCTGGTAGACAGACAGCTGATAGCGTTATTGAGTGGGATAGACACCATTCCCAGAGCTTTATGGCCTCTGCACACAGAGAGGGGGACCTTGTGCCACCCTGACGATTTATGTAAAACATGGTCACAGTATTGTCCGTCATTATGGTGACTGTTCTGCCACTTATCTGCAACAGGAAAAGTTTGCAGGTGTACCTGACTGCTCTCATTTCTAAAATGTTTATATGCAACAATGTTACGGCTGGCATCCAGTTGCCCTGGATCTTGCGTGATTCGGTATGTGCCCCCCAGCCAATAAGGGAGGCATCTGTTATTGTTATTGATGCTTGCAGTTTTGTGAAGGGAACGCCTGATCAAAGGTTGTTTGAGATCTTCCACCATCCGAGGGATTGTTTGATAGTGAGAAGTATAGTGAGGATTGTGTGCAATGGGTGTCAGTGTGGTCTGTAAGCTGTTGCTAGCCAAGACTGAAGAGGTCTCATGCGTAATCTTACGTAAGGCACAACAGCTGTAGTAGCTGCCATGTGGCCTAGCATTTGTAGAATAGACCTTGCTGGGACCGCAGGAGCCATTTGAAGGTAGTCTACTAACTCGGCTATTGCCTTTGCACGAGCGTCTGGCAGCATTGCCGTGCCTGATGTCACATCTAGAAGCGCCCCTATAAACTCGATTTTCTGACAAGGGACTAAAGTGGACTTTTCTGTATTTATTGTGAGTCCTAAGTTTTGAAACAATGCGATGGTGAACCTTGTGGCAAGTAAAGCTTCCTCGAACGTCCTTGCAACAATCAAGCAATCATCTAGATATGGATAAATGGTCACATGATGTGTCCGTAAATATCCGGCAACTACTTCTAGGACCTTGAAGAAACCAATGGCGCCGCTGAGAGTCCGAAAGGAAGAACTCTGTACTGGTAATGTTGTCCATCGAGAATAAACCTCAGAAATTTCCTGTAGGAAGGATGAATAGGAATGTGAAAATAGGCATCTTTTAGGTCAAGGGCTGAGAACCAATTCCCTTGTTGCAACATAGGTATAACAGTATTAAATGTAACCATCTTAATCTTTTCTCTTTAATATATCTGTTTAAAGGCCTTAAATCCAGTATTGGTCTCCATCCCCCTGTCTTATTTTGGACTACGAAGTATCTTGAATAAAAAGCCCTCTTAGATGTATGGTGAGGTAGTCTTTCGATTGCTCCAAACCTTAGCAATTAAGAGACCTCATCCCTGAGGACTTGCATGTGACCGAGGTCCCCGAAGAGGGACTGTGAGGGGTAATGTAAGGGGGGAATTTTTGTGAAGGGAATAGAAAGGCCTTGTTTCACAATGTCTAAGACCCATTTGTCTGTAGTGATGGTTACCCAATTATGCAAGAACTTTCCTAATTGGCCTACAAAGTTGTTAGTATGCTTGTGTATGTTGCCTGTTAGGTGTATGTTCTCAGACCCTTGACTGAGACATCATATTTGTGTCTTAAGTGGTAGGGCCTGATTGTTTATAGCCATCTGTGCCTGTTGTTTTCTCCTGTAGGAACGCTGTTTTGTTCTATGTTGTTCAAATTTTCTAGTTTGGCATTGAGGCTGATATTGGTTCTGAAACCGGCGTTGGTATTGTTGTACCATAAATGGCCTTCTCTTTAAATTAGGGGCAAATATGCCTAGTGTTCTCAGGGTGGCCTGGAATCCTTCATTGAGTGGAGTACCTGGTCTGTCTTGTGTGAAAATAATTGATCACATTCAAAGGGTAAGTCCTCTATCTCGTTTTGCAGATCACATGGCAGTGTTGCCATCTGTAGCCAGGCTGCCCTCCTGAGGACCACCGCTGTGGCGATAATTCTGGTTGTCATGTCTGCAGTGCCCATTGAAGCCTGGAGAAACGTTCGTGCAACCCGCTGCCCCTCGTTAAGTAAGGACGCAAACTGTTCCTTCTTATTTTCTTCAGCATCAGATACCATCTGTAGTAACTTCTCAAAAACAGTATGATTGTAATTAGAAAGAACCAGGTAATTGGCCACTCTCATAATCAGGGTGGCACATGAATATACTTTCTTTCCCATATTGTCCATGCACCTGCCATTTTTGTCCATTGGTGTGGCTCTAAAGGCAGGATTCTTACTTCTTTGGTTTGCTGCATCTACAACTAAAGAATTGGGCACCGGGTGGGTGAGTAAAAACTCCATTCCTCCGGATGGTATAAAATATTTTCTATCAGTTTGCTTGTTAGTTGACGAGATTGATGCTGGTGATTGCCAGATTATTTTAGCAGGATCCATAATCACGTCATCCATAGGAAGTGCTATCCTGGATGAAGCTGTGGTGTTTAAAATCTTTAAGAGCTTGTGCTGCGATTCAGCTAGTTTGTCAAGAGGTATTTCTAGTTGCTGGGCAACGCACCTAAACAATTCATTAAACTGTCTGTGATCAACTGCAGGAGTGACTCTTGGAGATGTTAGAATTTCCTTATCCATTTCCTTATCAGTGTCCTGTGCTGGAGATGGCTCCTGGGGAGATAGCTACGATCTAATTGTGTGAACAGAAGCAGCCGCTTCTGAATGTGTTGGAGAAGGTGATCTTGTAGATAAGGATGGCAGTCTGTGCTGCCTGTGATGGCTGGATCGTGTATCGGGCGAAGGAAAATAATTAACCCTGCAGCTTGTGCTATGACCCTTTGAGTGTTGATGATGAGAGAAACTAGACGAATGGGGGTGGTAGTGTGAATGATAGTAATGCCTGGAGCGGCGACAGGGGGATCGCGATCTGGTATGGTGATAAGATCTTGTTGTAGAATATTGGCCCGAATGAGAGCATGCTCTGTAAGCTGAGGGACATGTGCCCAGGGAAGAGCATCTGCTGAATTGTCTAAATGAAGGTGAAGAGGAGGAACTGAGAGAGCATGGAAACGATAAGTGATGTTGCTTATGTGATCTCTTTTTTGGTGTGGAGGGTCGTGGGCTCCTAGGAGAACGATTTGTCTGTCAGTGCCGCAGCACGAATGTCATCAGAAGGCAGTTCTGACAAGATGAGAGCATTTGCGGCGGATTCAGCCTGTGCGTCCACGCTCGGTGCAGTGCTTTCTGCAGCCGCTGGCTGCAGGGCTGAGGCAGCTAAATATTCACTTGGAACTGGAGGGTGAGGGTGCCGAGGAGTGAAGGTGCTTGCCAGTGCCAACTGCTTGGCTCTGTCAGGTGACAAGCTGTTAGATGGCTCTCCGTGCTGATGCGGCATGGCAGCCGGAGCCCTTGAGGAGCCTTTAGCCTCTTTAGCGGGCTTTGTTACCATGGTCTTTGGCTCCACTGACCGTCCTTTCTTAGGCACCGGTGCAGCCTTGTGAGCCAATTTGCGCCTTTTATGGCTTTGGTCAGAGTGAGTGACACTTGGTCTATTAGAGACCAGGTCCGATTTCGGGGCTAGTGACTTTTCCATCAATAAGACCTTCAGCCGCAGGTCCCTGTCTTTTCTTGCTCTGGCGCTTAGATTGAGGCAGTGGGTACATTTCTGTGGCATACGTGTCTCTCCTAGACAACGAATACACTGGGAGCGACCATCTGAGGCTGGCATAGCCTTGTGGCATTTGGCACCCCTCTTGAACCCTGCGGTTGCCGACATCTTCCGTGCTAGGCTGCCCACGCTTTTATTTCGTACTGTCTTCGACTTCTCTGATCGTCATACGAAGTCTTTTTTTTTTTAATTATTATTTTATTTCCCTTAAGGAACAAGCAGCGGCTTGGGGAAGGGCGGGTTAGCGGCGAACAGGAGAGTCCAACTAACTAATTCCTCTTTTTTTTTTTTTTAATCTTTCTTCTAGGGTAAAAAAATGAAAACTGAGGAAAAATGTAAGTTTTCTGAGGAGAAGAGATTCACTGTGGGAAGAGAAAGCGGAGAGACAAAGGTCTGTGGCAGAGCTGGGGACGGTTGAAAAAGAACTGAGGGGAAGCGGCCGCACATGCTGAGGGCTCGTTGAGGCGGCCAGCGACACCTTCTGCGCAAGCGCAGCCAAGGAGCTGAACTGCTATTGAAACACTGTGAAGCAGCACATGGAAGCTGCAACACCTAAGGTGGAACACCCACAGGACATCACTCGAAGAAGGACTACAGTTACTCTACAGGTAAATAACCTCTTCTTCAAGTTATTTTCCTAATGGGTGTCCATGTCAGGCAATTTCCAAGAAGTGCCTCAATAATGGAGGAGATGGGTACTACACAGATCAAGAACAGAGCTTTATCAAAGGCCACATCCACTCTGAAAGCATGTGCTATAGGAGAATTCTGGGAAATGTGTGCACAGATGACCACGGCTAGCCTTGTAAACGTCTATGATGGATACATTTTTAAGTAAGTATATAGAGGCAGATGGCTATCAAGGTGAACTGAGCTCTAGTGGACGAGGCAGTCACACTAACTGATGGATGCACTCAGCAGGTTTACAGACTTGCCAAAAAGCATCCTTAAATCCACTTCTGCAGGCTTTGGGTAGAAATTGGACTCTGCAGGTCGCCTGCACCAGGCTCTAGGCACCCCCTCCCTCAACCAGGGGACCCTGCAGCAGGCACCCTAGCCAAACTCCCAACTCCCCCCTCCCCTCACCATGGGGCTACTGCCACTATGTGTCTTAAAACACTTGGTTATTGAAGGAACTTTTAAAAATGGCTCATCTTTTGGGTTGCTGACCCCTGTCTTAGAGCATGAATAACCAAATTAAAGTCCCAAGACAGAGCAGGCTATCTTTCATGAGAAAAAGATCAGACAAACCCTTCATGAATCTCACAACTGTAAAATGAGTGAAACTGAAAATCTTTCAAGTGGTGCACAAAAGGTTGCAATGATAGCTAGGTGAACCTTAAGAGAACTCATATTTTTAAATGCAACCGGCATAGAGATATGCGTCAGAACAGACAACATTAGAAAATGAGAAGAGACTCAATATTAGAGAATGAAGAGCAGCTGAGGAGAGGGAGACTGTCTGGAAGTTTCTGGCATCAGCCCACTACATAATGGCAGCTGTCCAGATAAGGTTAGAAAAACCAAGACATCAGCTTAATGCCAAAACCAGACCAAATACTGGAGACTTTGCAACTCTGTTGCACACTACTATGTATTTAACAATTCTCCTGAATCTCTTCTTTGATCCTTCTGCATTGAGATGGAGATTGACTGTCAGTGCAATTTGTGGTGCTGCAAAAGCAAGTGCACATTACCTGGGGCTAGAAATCACTGAAGGCCTACTATAATTTTCTCTTTCTTCAGGTCTCTCTGCTCAGGCAGTTACTAATGTTACATCCACTAAAGGTAGCAAATAATGTCAAGGATATACACAATTATACACAAGATATGACATCATCAAGAAAGCTCAACAGATATCTCCATCTATTGTCAGGGGAAACTTTACTGAGTTATCTAGAATGGACTCTAATAAACATCAGAGAAAGTGAAAGTGTTCTTTTTAACTGCCTGCCCTAAAAATTCAGAAAGTGATCTAAAAAGTCAACATGGAAGTTCCTTCTGTGTCTTATAACACCACCAATAACATACTGCAAGTCAATTTCTCATTATCTATAAAAGTACAACTCTAAAGTTTTCAAAAGGTTTTCATGGGAGTCAAAAGAATCTGACTCTTCAGCTGAAAGCTAACCAAAAATTCTCATGCAGATAGGCAAGCCCAATTAAAATCCAGGTCCCTTTCCCAAAACTGTGTTGCCTATGCACAGTTTATAGCAGTAAGTAGTAGTAAAAATGTATTTTGAGTCACTACAGTAAGCACATAGGACCCTTACTAAACACAGACCATGAATGTTCAGTAAAAAGGTATCATTTTTGCATAGTTCTTTTTCAGGGAAGAATGACACTTTAATGAATACTTTTAAATCACTACAGTCTTCAGTGTATAAATGTAAGAAAATGGAGCTACACATACAAAAAGTATCTTAAGCAGAATGTTTTCATTCTATACATTATATATAGATATATATAAAATACAATTTGAAGAGTTTATTTCTACTTAAGTTTTAAGTTTCTTCCTATCTGTTAACCTTTGCAATAAAAATGTCTATACACCTGAAATAAAATTCCAAACGTTGCTTCTGGCAAGCTCAATTACTGTAGAACGTTTTGATTTCTGCTTACTATAAACAACAGATAGTATTGTAACAATCACAGTTTTACTCCTGGAATTCTGAACTGAGACTTCCTGAATTCAGTTCTAATATTAAAATGAATTTTATAGATATTAGCTACGTTAAACAGAGAAATCAGGATATTCATAGAAAACATTACATATCCAAGACTGCTACTGAGAATATTAAAAGGGTGACACTAAAGCCTTCCTTGAGTAATGCTGCCAAATTGGAAAAACATGAGCAATTTAGTTGGCTGCCTTTTTGTGTATTTATCTTCACACAAAAAGGAAGTAAAGTAAAAGGGGACACTTTAGCCATAAACAAGTGATCCTTTTAACCTAATGTCCTCTTTAGGCAGAAGTAGTTTTTATAGTACCTTACAACCAACACAAAATTTATTCCCAGAATCTGTCTTGTTCATCCAGTCAATCTCTAGTAATATATCTAGAAAATTTTAGCAGAAAAGACATTGATCAAAAACATTAACATATGTAGGAAGAGGAAAGATCTGCAAACATATAGCAAGTGACACTCATTTTGAGAGCACTCTCAAAAATAAATGAAGTATTCCTTAAAAGTGACAGATCTTACGTTGTCTTCCACAAACATAAGTCTTTATCAGACTACAATTGAGAGCATTACAACACAAGTCAACAGCAGATTACACTCCAAATTTTGACACAAGAAAACTTCTAAAAGTTCTACTATAGTCCTCAAAATTCTTCATTGTTAGGAGTAAAGGGGACCCCTTCAGTTCTTCATTTCCATGCCAGGTAGTCCTCTCAGATGCATCCAATCTGTGTTATGAAGAATCTGTTTACAGAACCTGACAATACAGTCAATGAAATATGTGAACGAGACATCCAGCAGACTAACATCTGTACTTCAGATGCTGATAGACAACACGAGAGCAGTGTTCTATATTAACAAGCATGTAAATGCTTGCTCCAACACACTTATAGCCCTGAGTCCACTCACCTACTCCTCTCTACCTAACAGCAAAGGAGGGTACCATCTTCCTGAACAGCAGCTTCATTTCACTCCCACTGGGAACCTCAGCAGCAGGTAGACATTTCAAAAGAGGGTAATTCTTTTAAAGTTTGTCTGAAAGAAGATTTATTCTTCAGCCACTGAAGGCAAATAAACTACTTCATAAAAAATAACCATCATTTATCTGAAAAATTTTTTCACAGAAACTTCCCACAGCATCCAATATACACACCAGTGAAGACTAAATGAAGGTTTTTCTACTTGTAATCAGAGGTCTTTGAGATCACTCTACATATTGGAGTGGAGTGAGATCAGCTGACTTCAATTAGGGGTGGGGCTGCCTTTCTCAGGGAGCTATAAAGGCAGCACTCAAGCAGGCAGCAACATATAGCTGCCAGGGCGCCAGAAGCAGCCAACAGGGCTGAGAACAAGGGAGTTTGAGAAGGAGTTGTTTGGAGAGCGAGTTTTGGGAGGAATATGTGGGGTTCTTGTATTATTGGAACACTTGTTGGTGGTTTGTTCAGTGTTGGGGTGTTCTTTAATTTACGCAGACCTGAAATAGCAGAAACACCATCGCAGATACAGAGGCAGCAGAGGTACACACAAGCAGGAAAAGACACAGTGAACATGACAAGATGTGGAAACTGTGGAACATATATGATCTTGGGAGGGGTACCTCTAAAGATCATGCACATAATGTGCCACCTCATAGAGTTGATGGAGGAGAAAATTCTGGGATTAGAGATGCAGGTACAAACTCTGGTTGAGTTTACAAGGGGGTCTGAACAGTAGATGGAGCAAACAAACATGGGGGCTGTAGGAGAAAACCGAGACCTGCATCTGGCAGCAGAACCAACAGACTCTGAGGGAAGAATGCTAGGACAGGAAAGCAGCCAGTGGAAGCTTGTGACTGTGAGAAGCCAGCACAGGAAAAGACAGGTTAGTGAAGGAGAAAAAGGAGTTACTTACCTGTAACTTCTGTTCTTCGAGATGTGCTGCTCACATCCGTTCCACTTAGGTGTGCATGCGCCAACGTGCCCAGCTGCTGGAAACTTTTTCCCTTAGCTTGCTCTGTAGGAGCAGCAGCGATGCCCCCTAGCATGACACATCACTGCTCACCATAATAGCCGCTGTTGCTCCGCCTCCCTCTCAGTCCCTTCTTTCCGCTAACTCCAGAAGCGGGGACGGAGGGTAGGTGCAGAATGGATGTGAGCAGCACATCTCAAAAAACAGAAGTTACAGGTAAGTAACTGTCTTTTTGCTTCTTTGAGCAGCTGCTCACACACATTCCACTTTGGTGGATAACAAGCCTTACCCTGGACGGTGAGTGGAGTTACGGTTTGTGAGTGCAAAGAACGGCCTCATCAAACGTCTCCCTTGCCTGCTGGGCCAGGGCGTAGTGCAAGGTGAAGGTATGGACAGTGGACCACATGGCCACCCAGCAAATGTCCTGAACTGGGACCTGAGCCAGGAAGGCCGCAGATGAGGCCTGTGCCCTGGTGGAATGCGCCTTCACGGACCCGGGGGTTGGGACCTTTGCCGCTTGGTAGCATGACTTTATGCAGGAGATGATCCAGGATGAAATCGTCCGGGATGACACCAGGTTGCCCTTTACCCAATCCGACACAGCGACAAAGAGTTGAGTGGATTTACAGAAGGGTTTCGTTCTGTCAATGTAGAAGGCAAGCACCCTCTGCATGTCCAATGTGTGCCACCACCTGTGCTCATCTGAGGCATGCGATTTGGGGAAGAACACCGATAAGAAAATGTCCTGGTTCAAGTGAAAGTCTGAGACCACCTTCGGGAGGAAGGCCGGGTGAGGCCTCAACCTAACCTTGCCCTTGAAAAACACTGTATAAGATGGTTCAGACAAGAGGGCCTTGAGCTCCAAAACTCGCCTCGACGAGGTAATAGCTACCAGAAACGTCACTTTCCGCAAGAGCTCCAGAAGGGGGCAGGTGGCCAAAGGCTCAAACAGTAACCCAGTTAGCATCCTAAGGACCAAGTTCAGGTCCCATTGAGAGGTTGGGACCCTCGTCAAAGGAAAAGTTCTTTCGAGACCTCACAGGAAGTGAGCGGATACCAAGTGAGAGAACACCGGATGACCCGACGGGGGCATGAAAGGCCGAAATGGCCGCTAGGTGGGCCTTCAGTGATGCACGAGCAAGCCCTTCCTGATTTAGAGCCCAGAGGTATTCCAGGATATCTTGGATAGGGGCCGAGGTGGGGTCCAGGCCCTGAGAGCAGGCCCATAGGGAGAAGCGTGTCTACTTTGCCTCCTAGGTTGAATGAGTTGAGGCTTTTCTGCTGCCTATTAGGATACGCTGTACTTCTGCCAAGCAAGCGAGTTCCTCCCGGCTCAGCCACAGAGCTTCCACGTGGTCAGGTTGAGTGACCTCAGGTTCAGGTGTAGGAGATGTCCGCCGTCCTGGGATAGCAGGTCAGGCCTGAGCGGGGGTTCCCAGGGCATGGCTACTGACAGCTCAGTCAGGAGATGAAACTTATGCTGCTGCGGCCAGGAGGGGACACTCAGGATCACGCTGGCCCCGTCTCTCCTTATCTTCAGTAAGACCCTGTGCAGGAGAGGGAACAGAGAGAAGGCATAAAACAGGGTGCCAGACCACCCCAGTAGGCGATCGTCTGTGAGGGAGCCCTGCTCCAGCCCTTTCCAGAAACAGAACTGCCAGCACTTCTTGTTGGCTTGAGTTGCGAAGAGATAGACTTGGGGATAGCCCCAAACATGGAAGATTGAAGACAGCACCTCCGAGTGGAGAGACCACTCGTGCTGGGAGCTGAAGTGTCTGCTGAGACAATCTGCTTCACAGTTCCTCACCCCGGGAAGGTGAGAGGCAGTCATATGGAAACCGAAGGCTATAGCTAGGTCCCACAGGTGCAGTACTCCGAGGCACAATGCCGAAGAATGGGCTCCCCCTTGGCGGTTCACATAATGCAGGGCCGTGGTATTGTCCATCAGGACATGCACAAACTGTCCCTGCAGCTCCTCCCGAAAGACACTGCAGGCTAGCCTGATTGCGCGGAGCTCTTTCACGTTGATATGCAGTGGAATTTCCATCTCTGACCACCGCCCCTGAGTGCTGAGGTTGCAAGACAGGTGAGCGCCCCAGCCCACACCGGAGGCGTCAGATCAGAGTGCTCGAAGGAGTCACAGAGCCGAAGGGGATCCCAGACATGGTTGCTCAGGGGTCTTTCCACCATAAGAGCTCCAGTAAGACATTGAGCGGGACAGACACCACCTTGTCCATGTGATGCTTGCTGGGACAAAAGACTGACCTCAGCCACATTTGGAGGGGACTGAGGTGCAGACAGGCAAGACAAACCACCGGGGTACCCGCCACCATGTAGCCTAGCAGTCTGAGACAATTCCTGGCTGTAGTCACTGGGTTGGCTTCGAGGGCCGATATGGCAGTGGAGATGACAGTGCCCCTGGACTCTGGCAGGGAGGCCGTGGCCTTAGAAGAGTCCAGGACTGCCCCTATGAACTCTGACCATTGCACTGGCAACAGGACAGACTTTTGTTTGTTGACCAGCACCCCAAGGCAGTGACAGAGATTCTGCACCATGTGGATTGTGGAACTGAGCTGGCCTCTCAACCGGCCCCTGAAGAGCCAGTCATCTAAGTATGGGAAGATGTGTACCCCTCTCTGCTGCAGCATCACCACTACCACCGCCATGCATTTCATAAATACCCATGGGGCGAGAGCAAGACCAAAGGGAAGAATGGTGAACTGGAAGTGACAAGGTCTCATCAGGGAAAGGAGCCTTCGGTGGCGAACGTTGATTGAGGATCTAGGGAGGAGATCACTGACTCCAAACAGACCATACAAAATTTTATTTTTCTTATGAAACTGTTCAGAGCCCTGAGATCTAAAATGGGTCTGAGGCCCCCTTTGGACTTCGTAATCAGGAAATATCTGGAATAGAAACCTTTCCCTCTCAGATCCCAAAGCACCTCCTCCATAGCCCCTAATGCGAGGAGCTGATGGACCTCCTCCTAAAGGAGCTGGTTGTGAGAGGGGTCCCTAAAGAGGGACAGGGAGCAGGGAGGGCGTGAGTGAGGGATAGTATGGAACTGGATGGAATAGTCCAGTTCCACAGTGTATAGAACCCATCTGTCCGATGGAATTGAGTGCTCCGCCTGGTGGAAATGAGCCAAGCGGTTGTAAAAAGGAAGTGCAATTGGTACTCTGTCCTCGATTGAGATCTCAAACATTTTTCTTGGAGCCCTGCAACTGCTTTGAGGGGCCACTGTGCTTCAAGCTCGAGGAGAATTGCCTGCATCTACCTCCCCTGTGAGCTGTTACTTCTTCCCTGCCTGCAAGCAGAGTCTTGTCTTTGGTATTAAATGGGGGGGGGGAGAAGACTGGGGTTTAAAATGCCTGAACTGAGTAGCAGGGGTGTGCATCTCCAGAGATTTTAAGGTGGCTTTGGAATCCTTTAAACTGTGAAGTTTTGAATCAGTCTGTGAGGAAAATAAAGATTTTTCTTCAAATGGTAAATCTTGTACAGTTTGTTGGACTTTGCAGGGTAACCCAGAGACATGGAGCCAAGAGCTGCGTTGCATCGAGATGCCTGAAGCCATAACGCGAGCTGCAGCATCCGCAGAGTCTAATGCGCCTTGCAGGGAGGCCTTGGCCACTGATTTGCCTTCCTCAATGAGAGCATTAAAATCCTTCTTAGATTCCAGGGGAAGGGAGTCTGTAAACGACTCTATGGAGCTCCAGATTTTGTGGGCTCAGGATCACTTGTTGGTTAGCTATCCTGAGCAGTAGGCCCCCAGTAGAATAGACTATGTCCGAAAAGGTCCATCTTTTTGGCTTCCTTTGATTTGGTCCCCTGTCTGTCTTTATCAAAAGCAGCCATCACGACGAGCAAACTCAGAGTGGGATAGGTATATAGGCACTCATAGCATTTCGATGATACAAAATATTTTTTTTTCCACTTTCTTGGCAGTGGGTGGAGCAGATGATGGTGTCTGTCCGTTCTCCTTCATAGATTTATCAATGGTCTTAATGATAGGTAGGGCAATCCTAGAGGGGCCCGAAGGAGACAAGATGTCAGTCATAGGGTCCAAGATTTCTTCAGTAATCTCCTGCGCCTGGATACCCATGTTAGATGCCACCCTTCTCAGGAGATCCTGGTATAATCTCCCATTTTCTGAGGGAGATGCAGCCAAGGTACCCGCAACATACTCACCAGGGGAGGTGGAGGAGGAATCCTTAATTAGAGTCCCTTCCAACTGATCCGACGGTGCCAGATATGCCAGGGCATCTTCTGAGGTTACCGCTGGCACGGTACCAATGGCATCAGTGGCTGTCCCCAGTGCCAGGGTGCGGGAAGGGGTGGGAGCAGGCTCCGTGATGGTAGCCGGATGAGAAACCATTTTGGAACGCGAATGGGTCTGTCTACTCCCGGAAGCAGCTGAAAAGGACCTTGTCGACTGTGGACCTTGTGCCTGATAATATGCCCAGGGTGTCCAGAAGGGCCAAGAGCCCGTGTTCTGCCATTGTGAACCCCACGGCACTGGGAAATGTGGAGGCCCTTGAAGGCTGGTGTGGCACAAGGTAGACCAAGAGTGGCTCCGTATGGATGCTACAGAACTGGCCTCCAACTCCAAGGGGGACTCCGACCTCAGAGACAAAGGGTGGTGCCATAGACCTCAGTACTGGGGAAAAGCGGCGTGTTGAGTGCTGCAAGGGAGTGGGCTTCCCTTTTGAGCGGGAGAGTGTCAATGCTGATGACGCAGAGTCTCCCTCCCAGTTAGCACTGGAGGTAGTACTTTCTATCAGGTCCCTTGCTGCCTCAAACATCTCCAGCACTGAGGGGGACCGAACTACCTCCACCTTGTCTCCCAAGTCCGCCGAAGAGGAGGGTACTGGTGCCAGGCTCAGCACATATTTCTCCTGAGGGAGAAGTGCAGGCTGTGTCAGTGCCGGTAGTGTGGCCAGGTGGCCCAACACGGGTCTCACTGCACCAGCCTCTCTTCCTCTTGACTTGTGAGGGGAACGGCCCCTGTCACTCCTCTATTTCTTCTTAGGCACTGGGGACTGTGATCGGTGCCAAGGCGTTGGTCTGGGAGGCGAAGTTTTACGGTGCTGAGAGTCTCCCAGTACTGTGCTCCTGCCAGCAGCTGGAGAACTTTTAGCCAACGCCACGCTGGCTGACAGGTCTGAGGCAGATGAAGGTGGTCTGAGAGCCTCCTCCATGAAGAAAATCTTCAATTTCTGAGACCTATCCTTCAGAGTTCTTGGTTTGAAGCCTTCGTAAAACTGGCACTTAACTTTAAGATGCGCCTCACCCAGGCACTTCAAACAGGTAGAGTGTGAGTCACTCTTTGGCATAGGCTTCTTACAGGAGTCGCAAGCCTTAAAGCCCAGGAAACCAGGCATTCCCCAAAAGGAGAGGAGCAGTAAAAGAAATGAACGATCCCCCGAGGGGATTTAGTAGATACTTAACCCTATCTGAATAACACTTAACGACTGTCTATCTACAAAACAACAAAGCAGGCACAGCCCAAGGGAAAAACTGCTAGGGAAAGAACTCTCAAGTGAGAGACCAGAGAGCCGACTAGCCGCCACAGTGGTAAGAAGGAACTGGCGGGAGAGCAGTCGGGGAGCCCTTGTATTTGGCGCTATAGGTGCAGACTCCAGGGGGCTCTGTCCAACTGTCAGAGTTGCTAGGGGAAAAGTTTTCCAGCAATCGAGAATGGGCAGCACTTAACACCTAACTCACTCACCAAACTTAACATCACAACAAATGACTGAATTGGGCAAAGTCAACAGTTAAAACAAGGCACTTGTGAATGCAAGAGAGCATTCCAGAGACTGTCACTAGGGCAGAAAGAAGGAACTGGAGGGAGGACAGGGAAGCGGCTGCAGTTATATGGAGGCATACACACACCACTCTAGGGGGCACTGCCACTGGTCCTACGGAGGTGGCTAAGGGCAAAAAGCACGTGCACACCAGTAGTGGAATGGATGTGAGCCGCTGCTTGAAGAACCACAGGTACAAGTAAACTTCATTTTTGTCTCAGAGTGTCTCTGCATAGTCCCTCTTATGGGTAGTTTGTGAAGCAATGCTAAATACTCAAAAGGTATGAAGAGTTAATTAAATAATGATCTAACTACACCTTTGTCAAACAGAGCATTCACTCTAGCTTAGAATACAAATCCATAGCATAACTCTTAGGCTACGTTTGCACTATTAAGCTCTGCCATCAAAAGTTTGGGTCACTAGGACCACTTCCACTGACTCAAGACGTAGTGTGGGGGAGCTCAGGTTCCCTGATGCCACCCTTGTTGAGGTCCCAGCAACATGGCTGCTGTCGTGGTCAAGGTAATAGCATAGGGGCTGTCCCCTGTCCTTCCTGGTCCCAGATGTGGAGCAGCTGCAGCCAACAAAGATGGCAGCTGCAGCCTAGGACTGCTGCAAGCCCCAGAACCCCTGCCACCATCCCAACTCCCCTTGCCCTACTCAAAGACTAAGGAGGGTGATGGGAGCTGGCAATGGTGGCTCTCAGGCTAGCAGCGGTCTAGAAGCTGCTGTGCTCCAGATACCCTCTGAGCATTGCAGCCTCAGGACCACAGCTACCACCAGCTCCCCTGGTCCTGCTCACAGCCTAAGCAAGGCAAGCAGAGCTGGCAGTGGCAGAGATTCACAGGCCAGGGCTTGCTGGTTCTTGATGGCATGGGAGAACAAGGGGGAACCTCCAGGGCTCCCCAGTACCCAGCAGTGTGAGGATTCAGCTGCTGGGGCTCACCAGTACACAGAGGTGGAGAGGAGGAGGTAGCCTCTTGGGCTTGCCTGCCCCCAGCAACAGGGTGGGCAGCCATCAGGGCTCATAGTCCTGGTGGCTGCTACCCAAGACTCTGGCAAGCCCCAGGCAGCTGAAGACCCACTGGTGTGGGGGACCCCTGGCATTTTAACTGCTCTGTTAGAGAAGTGAAATTGACAAGTATGACAGCCCTCCATCGCTCTAAGGGGGCACTGACACTGTGCTGCCTTAAAGTTTGTTTTGCCAACAAAATCCCTATGCTGCTCCTTTAGGTGGTTTCATTTTGTCAGCAAAACAGGGCAATATTGTCAGCAAACAGGGAAGTGTAGTGTGTATGCTATGTGACAGTGTCAGACTGAAGTGTTTCCAGAGAGTTCAAGGGAAGCCAACATATTAGCCCCAGGCTCAGCCAGTCCTTTTTCACCTTGTAGCTGAGCAGTGGTTACACCAAGTTAATTAGCACACCTGGAGCTAATTAAAGCCCAGCCCAGGACTTGTTAAAAAACCTTTCCTCCAGAGAAAGGGTGTAGATGGAGTACGAGAGTGAGGAGAGCTAAAGGAGTGTGAGAGACGAGGCAAGTTGCAGTTGGAAGGCAGAGAGATCTGGAGATGTAGCAGAATGCTGGTAAGGAAAAGCTTGACAGGTACAAAGACTGGGGGAAGGAAAAATCCCTGCCTCAAAGGGGGAGTGGGGGGCAAAGAACCTTTCCCAGGCCTTGAAGCCTGAAGGAAACAGACCCGCCACTAGAGAGAAGCACACAAGGTACAGAAGGAACTTTATCACAGCTAGGACTGTTTTTCCAACAAAAGCTGACTTTTGTCAACAAAATTTCCTAGCGCAGACAAGTTCTTAGTAAATGTTGCCACTACTTTCCAAAGCAGCAGCCTTACAGATTTGCCAAATAGAAACATGCTTAAGATAAATATGATATGCCACCAGTCCCCTAGCATAATGTACAACAGACAGAGGAAATGCTGCTCACTTGTACGTGTCTGTAAATAGTCTGATAAGATACACCTTCTGATGGTTAGAGTAAGACACAAATAACCCAGGAAACTTCCTGAAATCTGCAGTTCTCTTTAAATAATCAGCTAGAATCCTTACCACATCTCGAGGATGTGAATCAGATCCCCCTTTATTAGTATGCAACTTTGGTTAAAACACTGGCAAATTTATTGCGACTGATGTGAAACTCAGACACTTTTTCATAAATACCTGAAATTAGCTCTAAGAACCACCTTATCTTTTATGAAAAATAGTAAATGGTGGGTCTGCCATTAAACCACACAATCTGCTCTTTCTTCTGACTAATGTTATAACAGTAACAGTAACGAACAATCATAATAGACAAAGAAAATAAAGAGAACTCTGCCATGGGTTCAAAAGGGAGATCATAAGCACAGATAAAACCGTATTAAGATCCCATGGTGAAACCAAATCTTCAGGTCTTTTACAACAAAGTAAATGCTAGATCTACCCTTCAGAAACTTTTTAACTGTGTCATACACAAATAATAATCTACAACCAATCAAGATACAAGCATGTGGATCCTCTAAATGAACTCATAGAGAAAAATTATATAACCCCATCAGATTTGAGATACATTTGTCAAAATCTAATACCCCAGGCCATAAGATGGAGAGATTCAGACGAAGAATCTTGCCATGCTGCTGGGACAACAGGTTCAGAGACAAGAGAAGCAGTTTGTAGACAGATGTCTTCTAACAGCTGAAATGGGTCCACCCACAGATCCGCATATACCGAGAATCAACCATTCAATCAGTGCATTAGGAAAGCATCCAAAATGAACTGTTCACACTACTGCATGGAAAAAAAGACAACACTTTTTGCTAAACCTCGTTGCAAACAGATCCACAACATGCTGACTCCAACAGATTTCTTCTATCACCTGGTAGCTGAAAACTGTCTCTGTTGAGCTGTTCTACCACATACTGCTCCACTGCTAAAGACAGGGATACCAGACAGACCTTATGTAGTATTCACCAAACCCATAGATTAATTACCTTGGCACACAATAAAACTGAATAAATACCTGCTTGCTTGCTGATTTAATACATTGCTGTTCTATTCTCAGTGGTTACCTGAACAGCTGAGATGAGTAAGAAAAGATGTAAGAGCCAGGTGACCCACCCTCCCTTCTAAAACATAATGTCAGTCACAGAGCTCAGGTTAGCTCCCTACCTATTGTCTGATAAATCAGATCTTACTGTGACAGAGAGGGAGGACTGAACTCCCTTGAGAACACTGGTTCTGCTTGTCCACCACACCAAAAAATTTAAGATCTCCTATGGCATGTTGACTTAAGTAAAGATTGTCCAGATGAGGCTTGTCAATATGGGTCATCCAATATTGCATTGGCTTGTTTCCGAAATTTGAAAATGGACACAGATAAGCAATTGCTCCCATGAGATCCATCAGACTAAAAAGAAAATTACTTTCTTTCTGGGTTTGATGGGAATGAATCTCTGAAGCAGGAATATTGTAAGAAATATTTTTCTGGAAGTAAAATCAATCCTTTCTGCCACTGTGATTAGTACAGAGGCCATAAAAACCATTTTCTGGGTTTGACAGAGAGGTGACTTTTTAACATTTAGAAGCATTCTTAAATCTGTAAAAAGCTATAAATTGAATATGAATAGTCAGATCTTCAGACTAAGGTGACACCAGTCATCTGATTACAAGTTAAAAAAAAAAAACCCACATTATATCATTTTCTGAAATGCACTGCTATTGCAGAAATGCACTTGATAAAGAATCCTGGGGCTGCATAAAGGTGAAATAGTGGGACCTTGTACTAAAAATATTTCAGTTCCCCCATTCTCACAGGCCCTTCCAAGCAGATCATTGTTTCATATTCATCCATGTTTGGAGTACATTTAGCAACCATCATTCAAAGAAGAGGAGATTACTTAGCTTAACAGGAGGTTTTTTGAGATGTGTGATTCCTATTTGTATTTCAATACCTGCTTATCATCTCCTTTACTATGGACAGCCAAATACAACAGTGAGACGGAACTGAGGTTGCATCACTCAAGTCCGGATTCTTAAAACCTCACCTGGAGTATGAGGCAGCATTATAACATGCATGCAGGTCAACAGCCATTGCTGCTGAAAACTTTCAGTTCTGGCACATGGTAAGCATGCACACCCTAGCTTTGGAATATGCACAGGGACCATAACTCAAAGAAGAAGGTTGCGTACCTTATAATTGATCTGTTGCTCATGTCCATTCCACATAGGTGTGTAAGCACCACATGCACAAGCCTGCCAGGAGGTCTTCCCCTAGGAGTACATACAAATTAGCTGCTGAGCACCAGGTGGCGCCATGGCATCTGCCTATATAAGCCTGAGCAGACCGTGCCTTCTTGCCAGAGGTCTGACAGAGGGGAATGCAGGCAGGCAGGCGTAGAATGGACATGAGCAACACATCTCTAAGAATATCAATTACAGGTAAGCAACCTTATCATCTTCTTTGAGTGACTGCTCATGTGCATTCCACTTAGGTGATTCCCAAGCCTCACCTTGAAAGGAGGAGGAGTTGGACATCCCACATTCATGGACTGTGACTGTAGGACTGACAGGCCAAATAAAGCATCCTCTCTGGCCTGCTGCGTAAGGGCATAATGAGACATGAACATATGTAACAAAGACTATGTAGGAACGTTGGCTAGAAAAGCTGCTGACAAAGCCTGTGCCCTAGAGGACTCAGGGCCATCCAGAGCAGAAGAGGGGGGTGGGGTGGGGCAAGGGGCGATCACTGCCTGCCCCATGGTTTGGCACGAAGCCAAAGGCACCCGGGGTGGGGGTGGGAATACAGAACCCGCCCTTTGCTGTGGGCCGAACTACCCTGCCCTGCGGGGCAGAACAGCTGTTCCAGGGCCAGGGTGGGTCAGCCCAGAGGCCATGCTCTGCTCTTCCTCCCCTCCCCTGGGCCAGCTGTTCCACCTGGGGGCAAGGAGGGCTGGCTCAGAGGCAAGGCAAGACAGCAGAGGCCCTGAGCCCCTGGGCTGGCCCACCCTGACACACCAGCACTGGAGGTCAGGGGGCCCCACAGGATATCTGGCTTGGAGACCCACACCTCTCTAGGGACAGCTTTGAGTGGAGTGAGTGGTTACTGTCAGAACAGGCACCTTGCGAGTTTGTAACACTCTTTTATACATGTAATTCACAAGGAAATGCTTTGGGCTGAGACCGGGTGGCTCTTTGTTCCATCGGCTGCTGCCACAAAAATACTGCAATGTTTTCCGAAAGGACTTAGTGCTCTCCACACACAACGCAAACGTCCGTCAGATGTCAAGGAGATGCAGGCAATGCTTCCTGTCATTAGGATGCAGGGAGAAAAACATCTTGGTTAGAGTGTAAATGCAACACCACCTTCGGGAGGAAGGCCAAGTGCAGGCAAAGTAGCACTATGTAAAACATATCATATACGGCAGTTCTGATATCAGTGCCTTCAATTCAGACACTCACCTAGCACTTTCCATGAAAGCTACAGGAGAGAGCAGGATTGCAGAGGTTCAAATGGAGAACCCGTAAGTCTGGACAGCACAAATTTGACATCCTATTTGGTCATCGGGGTGTGAGTTGAAGGCAACAACCCGTAGAGTCCTTTCAGGAAGCACTTTACCAATGGGTTCCAGAAGACTGAGACACCCACCTCCCCTGGATGTAAGGTGGAAATGGCTGCCAATTGAACCTTCCCTGATGACACCAAAAGCCTTCAGTGCTTCAGGTATAAAAGGTAGTCCAAAATATGTGGAAAGGATACTTGTGTCAGCTGGATCCCATTGTTGAGCCCAGATCATAAACCAAGTCCACTTGGTGTTGTAATGAGCCCTCGTGGAAGGTTTCTTGCTCCTTAGCAGGAAATCCTTTATTGTAGCTGAGCAGTGTAATTCACTGGCATTCAGCCACGGATGATCCAAGCCATGAGACAAAGAGACTGAAGGCTGGGATTCCTGAGCCTGCATCAGTCATGACTAAACAGGTCTGGTAGTGGAGGAAGTGTGATTGGGCAAGCAACTGATAGGTCCAGCATCACGGAGAGCCAGTGTTGACGTGCCCTGGCCACGGCTATCAGGATTATTTCTGATGCATCCTGGTTGCCTTTCACCAGCACCTTTTGTACCAGGGGAGTCACAGGGAATGCAAAGAAGAGTGTCCCCCACCACTAGATCAGAAGATCATCTGCTATGGACTCTAGTTCCTGGCCTTGGAAAGAGCAGAAGCTCTCATGTTTCTTGTTGAGCCTGGATGCAAAGAGATCTATTCATGGAGTGCCCCACTGAAAGAAAATGTCTTGTAGGACGTCCCGTCAAGTTGACCACTGGTGAATTGGGAAGAACATGCTGAGGTCGTCCACCAAAGTGTTGTAACAGCCCAGCAGATATGACACTATCAGGTGTATAGAGTGGGAGATGCAAATGTCCCACAGATTCAGGGCTGCCTTGTGCAGGCGAGACGCGCAAGCTCCACACTATTTATATAAACATAGCCATTGTATTGTCTGTTCTGACTCACACAACCTTGCCTTCCAGGTGGCGACAAAAGGTTCTGCAAGCCAGGGTGATAGCTCTGAGCTCCTTTACATTGATGTGATGCAGTAGATCCTTCTGGTCCCACAACTCTTGGGTCCTGAGAGGAACCAGGCAAGTGCCCAAGCTCAGGTTGGAGGCATCCATGATCAGACAGACTGAAGGTGGGGTGGGGGCTACATCATAACCTCAACCCTGCAGAATGCAATGCCATCCACAGCCTCAGAAACAACTCTGACATTATCATTAAGGAGGCTGACAAAGGAGGTGCAGTTGTCATCATGAATAAATTGGATTATGACCAGAAGGCTTATAAACAGCTCTCCAATACAACCTTCTACAGACCACTTTCCTCTGACCCCACTGAGGAATACCAAAAGGAATTACAATGCCTACTCAAGAAACTCCCTAAGACAGCACAAGAACATATAGAGACAAACACCACCAGAACCACGGCCAGGGATGTTCTATCTACTGCCTAAAATCCATAAAAAAGGAAACCTTGGATGCCCCATCATCTCAGGCATTGGCACTCTTACTGCCGGCCTATCTGGGTATGTGGACTCCCTCCTCAGACCCTACGTTATCAACATCCCAAGCTATCTTCAAGACACCGCAGACTTCCTGAGGAAAATACAGTCCATTGGAGAACAGTAGAAGCTCTTTACACCAACATCCCACACAAGGATGGATTACAAGCTATTACAAGAACCATCCCAGATGATGCCACAGCACAGCTTGTGACTGAACTTTGCGACTTTGTACTCACCCACAACCACTTCAGATTTGAGGATCATTTATATCTCCAAATCAGTGGCACTGCTATGGGCACCCGCATGGCCCCACAATATGCCAACATCTTTATGGGCAACTTAGAACAACGTTTCCTCAGATCTCATCCCAAGACACCTCTTCTTTACCTGCACTACTTTGATGACATCTTTATCATCCGGACACATGGCAGGGGTGCTCTTGAAGATTTTCACAGAGATTTCAATAATTTCCACGACACCATCAAATTGAGCCTGGAACACTCCACACAGGAGATCCACTTTCTTGACACTACAGTAGAAATCAGAGATAGACACATCACCACCACCCTATACCAAAAACCTACTGATCGGTATAGTTACCTACATCCTTCGAGCTTCCATCCTAAACACACCACACGATCCATTGACTACAGCCAAGCCCTAAGATATAACCGCATCTGCTCTGATCCCTCAGACAGAGACAGACATCTTGAGGATCTCTATCAAGCATTCTTGAAACTACAGTACCCACCTGGGGAAGTAAGAAAACAAACTGACAGAGCTAGACGGGTTCCCCAAAGTCATCTACTACAGGACAGACCCAAGAAAGAATGCAACAGAACACCACTAGTCACTACATACAACCCTCAAGTCAGACCTCTGCAACAGATCATTAAGAACCTACAGCCTATTCTAAAAGATGATCCCCTCTCTCTCTCAAGCGTTGAGACAGACCCCTCCTTGCTTATTCGCAGCCCCCTTATCTTCAACAGATTCTCACCAGCAACTACAGATCTAACAACAGAAACACTGAAGCAGGCACATACCCCTGCAACAAACCACGCTGCCAAGTCTGCCCACGTATCTGCACAACAGATACCATCATAGGTCCTAATCAAGCCTGCTACACCATCAAAGGCTCATTTACCTGCTCATCTACTAATTTGGTCTATGCCATCATGTGCAAGAAATGCCCCAACACCTTATATATTGGACAAACAGGAAGATCGCTGCGTAAGAGGCTGAATGAACACAGAGCTGATACCAGAAATCAAAGAACAAAGAAACCAGCTGCTGAGCACTTCCATCTTCCTAATCACTCGATGACTGATTTGTTAATGACTGTCGTTAGAGATGTAGCTGGGACATCAAGACTTCAGAGAGAAACAGCTGAACTCGAATAAATATGCAAGCTAAATTCTGTGAAAGCAGGACTGAATTGAGACTATGGGTTCTTTTCCCATTACAAAAGGTAATTTGACTTCAGGCTTCCTATGGTTTGTACCTGAAAACTGCTCTGATTTGCTGTTACTATGACTTGATCCTATGCTTTACACCCCCTTGCATTTAGTTTCATTCCTTTCTGTAAGTTCACCCATCTTCAAAGCATCTGAGGAAGTGGGATCTTCTCCCACGAAAGCTCATGCAAAAAATAAATGTTAGTCTTAAAGTGCCACACAACTCCTTGTTATTTTTTTTAAATGGGACCCCTTCACATGCTCCCCTCCACTCTTGTCAGCAGTTTAGAGACCGGAAAGGGGGAAATGGGAAGGACACTATCTTGTCCAGATTCAATGGAGCTTGATGGTACACTGTGTTCAGCCATATCTGGAAGGGGCGAAGTCTTAGCCTTGCATGACAAATCACATAAGTGCATGAAGCCATCTGGTCGAGGCACTTCAGGCAAGATTGGATAAGGGGGTGCTGTTCCCAGCTCCTTACGAGTTCTCTGATTGTCTCAAATCTGGAGCTGGCAAGATGGGCCCTTGCTCAGGCCAAGTCCAATACTATGCCTATGAAATCTACCCTGTGTCAGAACAAGGGTAGACTTGGCCTCACTGAGAACAAGACCCAGCCATGCAAAGACGGTCCACACACTCCATATGCGCTCTTGTACCTGAGCTCAAGACCAACCCTTTATTAACCAGTCATCTAGGTAGGGGAACATACAAACTCTCTTCTGGCATAGGTGGGCCACCACCACTGCCAAGCATTTGATGAATACCCATGGAGCTTGCCAAGAGGCCAAACAGTAACACTGCGAACTGCAGTTGTCACTGCACCAGGGTGAACTGGAGGAAACATCCATGCCTTGGAACAATGGCAAAGTGGAAGTAAGCATCCTTGAGATCAAGGGCAGCATACCAATCTCCAGGATCCAGGGAGGGAATAACAGAGCCGAGGGAAGATGACGCAGAAGCGGATCCATCTCATAGATTTGTTCAGCTTATACAAGTTCGGGATAGAACGGAGTCCGCCCTTGGATTTCGGTATGAGGAAATAGTGGAAGTAAAACCCCCTGCCCTCATAAGCAAGTGAGATGTCTTCCACTGCCCCTGCTCCCAGTAGCAACTGTACCTCCTGTAGGAGAAGCTAGCAATGAGGGGGTCCCTGAAGAGGGATGGGGAGGTAGGTAGGTAGGTAGAAAGATGGGAGCAAGGAGACTCAAAGAAGTATCCCAATTGCACTGTGCGTACGACCCAGAAATCAAATGTCATTTGGAGCCACACAAGGTAGAATCAGGAAAGTCCGTTGAGGAAGAAAGGTCGGTCTGAATCCTGGTCACTGACTGGTGCACCACCCTTAGTTGTGCCCTCAAAATTGTTTCTTAGGAGCTGATGTATGACGGGAGTGGCTCTGAGAGAGGCCAAATGGATGGGTGGGTCTCTGGGAATTCCTACTGCCCCACCTGCCAAACTCCTGACAGTGGTGGAAGTAGGGAGTAGGCTTGGGAGTAGGCTTGGCTTGAAGCACTTCCTCTGTGGGGCCGGGCATGGAGCCCCAGGGACTTGAAGATGGCTTGAGAGTCTTTCAGAATTTGTGGCCTAGAGTCTATCTTGGAAGAAAACAGGTCAGAACCTTCAAAAGGTAGGTCCTGAATTGTGATCTGGACCTGTTACAGTAAACATGATGCCTGGAGCCAGGAGCTCTGCCTAATAGCCACCCCAGAGGCCATGGCACAAGCAGCCATATCTAATAATCTAGAGCCAACTGAAGCATCGCTCAGGACATCACCCTTCCTTCCTTTATCATGGCGCCAAAAGCCACTCCAGAGTCTTGACTTGCCAATTCCTGGAACTTCTCCATGGCCACCCAGGAACTGAAGGCATAGTGGTCTGTTGGTTGGGAATCCTAAGCTGAAGCCCCTGCTGGAGTAGATCTTCCTACTGAAGAGCTTCTGGTTTTTGGAGTCTTTGGCTTTTGGCATTGAGCCTTGTCATTCTTGACACACACACACTCATTAGCTGCTGCTACCACAAGGGAGCCCAGAGCAGGGTGAGGATAAAAACGTTCATAGCCCTGTAGAGGGCAAGAAATACTTCCTCTCCAGACTTTTTTTTCCATAGGTGGGAGGGAAGCCTGGATCTGCCACAATATTGTTGTTCACTGTTTAGTTGTCTTAATTAAGGGAAGGGCTACTCATGAAGGCACTTTCGGAACCAACATGTCCACCATTGGATCTAGGTCTTGGGGCACCTCTTCAACTCTAAGCTCATATTATGAGCCACTCTGTGCAGCAGCTCTTTATTGCTGCTTACTGTCCTCAAGGAGACTTGCTAGTGTCACCCTGACCAGTGCTTCACGTGAAGAAGACAACAAGTACACCTTCTGCAGTACAAGGGCCTGGATCTCAGTGCTGAAGGGATCAAGTGGTGCCATGCTGCCTCCCTCACAGCTGGGTTCCCTGCTCTTGTCTGCTTCAAAGTCCAGCTGTGAGATGTCATCAGGAAGCACAATGACAAAGTGTATTGGGAGATGTCTAGCCCTCGAGAACGTCAACTAAGACCTATCTATGCAGGAGCCCTGGGCCTAGTGGCAAGCCCAGGGAGTCCAAAAGGTCCGTTGCAGCATCTGTGAATTTGGAGGCCACTGTATGGAGAGCAAGGATGCATGCGCCAGTGGTTGTCCCGCGCTCAACCCTGAGAGACGTGGGATTCAGCCTCTGAGTCCGAAGACAACCGCCCACCTTGGGGGGACCACGGAGGCACTGTTCTTGATGGTACCAGAGAGCAGTGCCATGGAGGACTCAGGCTAGGGAGCAGCACTAGTTTGCCCTTAGACTGCAGAGAGGCTGTGTTCAAGGTGCTCATAGAAAGATCTGTTCCCAAATGGGCTGCCAACAGAGCTGTCTCTTCTATAAGCTCCTGCGTTGCCTCGAATGAGTCTGGCATGGAGGAGAGCTGCAAATCCTCTTCCAGAATCTCCTGGATAGAAGGCACCAGTGCTGGACTCACCGGTACCAGCCCTGGAGCTGGAGTCCATGGCACCTCCTTCCATAGCAGGATAGACATATATACCTGCTGTGGCAAAGTCAGCAGTACCATCTTCTGTACTGGAGGCAACAGGGACAGCCTCTGAGCCAAGGTCAATGACACTGCTCCCTTCTGGCCTAAACTCATGTGGCCCACCAAGGGCCCTACAGAGCTTCCTGACTGACCCCTTGATGGAAAGGTCTGGCCATCTGACCTTTTCTTTTTTTTTATTTTTTGTGGCTCCAGGGAACGGGACTGATGCCACAACTTCCACGGCACAGGTGAGGAGTGCTGGTTCCATGACTCTGTGTGGGAGTCTTTAGGAAATGGCCGATTCAGTGCCAGTGAAGCACCACGGAGTGAAGCCAAATTGCTGGGACCCCCATCCAACACACTCAAAGGGTAAAGGGCCAATTCCATAACAAAGCATTGAGACCTCTCCTGGGTCCTTAGTTTGAAGCTCCTGCAGTGCTCACAGTGTTCATTAAGGTGAGACTCACCCAGGCACTTCAGACAACCTGAGTGCAGGTTGTCCCTAGCATGGGCATCCTGCAGCAGTCGCAGGTCTTCAAGCCCAGCATGACTCCCTCCCCCCCATTTACCCAACTGTGAGTCAGGGAAGAACAAGCCCTTAATTAATAACAAGTCCTTAACAAGAACATTACCGCTAACTAACCTACTAAAGCTAACTAACAAAAGGCTTAACCTTGGGTACTCAAGCAACAATACTAAAACAGCAAATACTTGCTCTAAGAGGCTTAGGCTACACTGAGGGCTCAGGTCGACCTATCAGCAGCTACCTTGCCCTTCAGCTGTGTGCTCACACACTCACGTGGGTGAAAATGCACATTAAGTAGGGCCAAAAGTAGGCATTGTAACTCCACCCCTGCAGGAAGTGTAGTGTTCAGTTCAACCTTAAGAATGCAAGTTTACATGAATACGTACTGAATGAGACTTTAATTGGCTCTGGATATGTCCCAGAATCCCGTTCTTTCAATTCTCTTTCCTAATATGCTTTACCTTGGCCATGTCACCAGTCACCACCTCCTCCCCTGCCTGCAGCCCTGAGAAGGTTTGATCTCCATTTTCTGGCTGGGGAGTTACCTCAGCTGCAACACCTGGTGCGTGTTTGATCTGTGCACCGATGGCTACAGGGGGTGGGGTTCATGGTAGGGGCAGAGGCAAGAGGGCAGGGGAGACCATGCTGGGGATGGGGAGAAGAGGTTAAAAGGAAGGTGGAAGCAGAACACTCGGGGAGGGGCAAAGCCATCCAACCACAGGCTATAGAGGCTGGGGTGCAGAGGATGTCCTCCTGGCTGCATGGTGGGTGTAGAGGCTGGAGTGTGCAGGGATCTGGGGTTTGGGTCCCGGTTCCAGTGAGTCAGCTACAGTGCCTATCTCTGCTCTCCAGAACTGAGATCAGCTAGTAGCAGTGAGAGAAGAGCTGCTAGCCCCTGGCGCTGCATCACTTAGCCAAGGCAGAAAAAATTTTAACCCCTCCCGCTCTGATCCAAGGAGCCTGGTCTGCACTGCCACTGGGAAGGAAAAGAGCTGGGGTACCAGCAGGTGCAGGGCCCTGAGCAGGGGGAAGCCCAGAGCCAGGTGTGGGCTATGACAGGTATTTGAGAGCTGTGCTGCCTGGGGTCCCCCATTCCCCAAGCTGCCATAGCTGTATACCTTTAAGGGTGGGATACGAACCACAGCCTGCTCCTGGCTTCACTCCTGGGAACTAGAGTTGTAAAGGGGTTAGAAGGGGTGGGGAGGACTGGGCTACAGGGAGAACAGGTGAGGGGCTGGAGGAGGTAGGGGACAGCTGGTGGCTGGAGCACGGATGAGGAAATGCAGCAGACTGGGGATGGGGACGTTATTCCCCAAAGGAGCCAGGAACAGAGATGGATGTGACTCAGGGGGGTTCTTTGAGTGACGGTGGGATGTGGGTAGTGCCAAGGCCGTTTCCCCACTCTCACACTCTGGATGCATAAGGTGGGGGCCTGCAACAGGCCTTAAAACCCACTGGCCTTAAAGCTTTATCTTAAAACTCTCCAAGACCATCAATTTCCTAGCCTTGGAGCAGTATTGCTGCCACCACCCAAATGCAAAAACCTCCTGAAAACCCCGTAAGGCACACTTATGAATTCCTTCCTATGAGGTACCCCCAATCACAACTCCTTGTTGTTTTTTTGCTGGACTAGACTAACATGGCTATCCCTTTGGATATTCACTAGCATCCTTTCCAAACAAAGATTTAAAGTCAGAATGTTACCCAAATACAAAACATACTACAATATAAAACTTTTGTGCAAAGTAACATAAAACTATGGCTAGTTTGGTTTTGGTTTTTTTTTGTTCCTATGTTTGTTAGGTTTTTTGTTTGTTTTTGGTTTGTTTTTTTGTTTGTTTGTTTTGTTCCTATGTATGTATTTTGCTTCAAATCTAGGACATGCTTGAGTCAGGATTTTTCATGGCATAAAGCAGTAAAAGATGTCATTTTACTTTTAGCCAATTACTTTACCCCCAATGCCTTTCATATCCTTAAAAGTTCCCCGTCATTTTCTTTCTTTTACTGCTTTCAATAATCAGAAACCCAGGTCATAGCTATTGCTTTTATGTTCAAAATATGAGTTTTCTTCACAACTGTTCAATTCAGGCCATCACTGGAAAAAAGGCACGCTTTCTTTTTAAAAACCATAACCTTTAGAGTTTTTTTTCCCCAAGAGAATGGAATCTGGAAATGTGAAGAACAAATACCCAAATAATATTATCATTGTCACTAGATTAAGTTCAGGGCCTATCTTCATGTCAGTTTAGTGGAAAGACCTATACTGAAAAGTGTCCAGTTTTTTAAAAACTTACTAAAGTCAAGATGGCTTAAGGATTGTGCTGTTTTTGCTACTGAACCCTTCAGCCAATGGTTTACAGGAGTATGACATACCATAAAACAAACAAACAAAAAAAACCCCATTGAACTTTGACCTCAACCTCACATCATCTGCATCATGTTACTCCGCTTTATAAAGGGGAACCAAATGATGAAATCACAAAGAAGGCTGCAAGAAGGCTGACAGCAGAAAGCTCATACCAAGTCATATCAATTATGATGTTGAGAATTCAGATAGTCTTGTACTGTATCAAAGAACATATTCTTTTCTACTTTAGTAAAATTAGGAAAGTGTTGTCCAACAGAATTGCCTACAGTGGCAGAATTCATTGACTTTACATACTTTTATAAGAGTGACTTGTTAAATGAGAAAAAAATCTTTTACTAGACCAACTGTGGTGGGGAAAAAAAAATTTCAAGTTACACAGAGATTTTCCCTGGATCTGGGAAAGGTACTCAAAAGTATCACAGCTAAATACAAGGTGAAAAAGATTGTAGCCCATAAGTAGTTAACATATAATACAAGTTCCAAAGGGGTAGCCATGGTACTCTAGTTCAGAAAAACAAACAAGGAATCCTGTGGCACTTTTAAAGACTAATGAATTTATTTATCACATGAGCTTTCATGGGAGAGATTCCACTTTGCCAGACTCTTAAAAATGGAAACTATACTATACTACAAGTTACCATTCAAGGTGAAGCGGCCTGTTCATACCTCTGTAATCAGAGGACAAAGAGGAGGATTACTGAGATTGTTGTAATAAGCAATAAATCCAGTGTCTTTATTAAGACCATGTTTTTAACATCTCATAAAGTTATGAATATAAGCTCTCACATTCATCTTTCTAACATATTGTCCATGTTCCCTTTTAGGACAAAAACAGAAGTCAGATATGGAATAATTGTTTTGTCCATCAATGATAGTATTTTTGTCTTTTATCGTTTTTCTACGTGAGCTCACTCAAGAGCATAGTAATTGTCTGATTTCATTCACATTGTTGTTATTGGAACATTTAGTGAACCATGTGAGCTACCCCACATTTTGTGATAGATATGTGTAGGACCCATGGGTCTTAGAAGGCGTGTTTTGAGAGGTGCTGCTCATAACAGCAATAGAGACATGCCTGCAGCTTTTGCATCTGTTGTTATGGCAGGGTCTGGTGCTGCTTTGAGTTGATGGGGCCTCGTGTGTGGGGAGCTTACTTCTGATGATAGTAAGGCTGGGAGACTGTCTGAAGGCCAGAAAAAAGTATTCAGGAAAGATTTTTCAAATTGTGGTCCCCACTGAGTATAGGACTTGATTCTTTGATGAGATCATATATTGGTTTTGATGTGGAGTGACAGGGGTTCTGCAGCTAGAATATTTTTCTCCACCACATTGAACCAGGTTCTTTTTGGGTATATGGGTAGCCTATTCCACAATGAGAAGATGGAGTCCCCTCATATGGTGCAAGCCATTTTAAATGGGTTATGGTTTATATCCCAGACATTCCCCTCAGAGTATATTCTGTGGTACGTGAATGCCTTCTTGTAGAAAACCGTTTTCTTGGGATGTTTGGGTTGGTCACTGGATCCATGAAGGTAAATGTGATGGTCTGTAGGTTTCTTGTATACAACTGTCTGTAGATTCCAACTGCTGAAGCTAATTGTGGTGCCTAGGTCATTAATGCTGGTGTGGGAGTGCTACACAAGTTTGACAGGTGGGTGGTATATGTACAAGTTGCTGTGGAAAGCTCTGACTGGTTTTACAGCGCAATTGTCCTGAAATTCTTCCTCCAGATAGCCCAAAAAGAGGCTGGCATATTGAGGAACAACCCTAGAATACACAGCTGTTCCCATGATTTGGATAAAGTGTTTGTTATTTAATGTACAATTATTATGAATAAGGATGAAATGGATGAGTTTAAAAATGTATCTGAGGTGAATGTTGTCCATTTCCTCATAGATATTTACATAGGTTTGAGGCAGGTAGTGATGCCACCAGTTAGAGGGATGTTGGTATATAAAGAGGTGACGTTTATGGTGGCAAGGATAATTAACATTAATAAGAGTAACGTGTTTCATGTTGTCAAGAATTTTCTGTCTACCTTGATGATTATGTCAAATGTCTTAAGGGCTCTACTGAAGCCCCAGTACGCGAGGAGAGTGGGGGAGGAGAACTCCTAGAAAAAATGCAAGGAGGTTTATGTAATAGAATTGGAAATCAACTTGACAAAATAGGGCAATCGGCCAGATATCTTAGGTGCCTATACACTAATGCGAGGAGCCTGGGAAATAAGCAAGAAGAATTGGTAATATTAGCGCAGACAGGGAACTATGATATTATAGGAATAACAGAGACGTGGTGGGATAGCCTGCACGACTGGAGTTCTGCCATGGATGGTTATAAACTGTTCAGGAAGGACAGGCAGGGAAGAAGAGGGGGAGGAGTAGCGTTATATGTAAAAGAGCTCTATGACTGCTCAGAGCTCCATTATGGAAGTGGAAGCGTGCCTGCAGAAAGTCTGTGGGTTACATTGAGAGGGGCAAGCAACAAGGGGGATGTTGTGGTGGGTGTCTGCTATAGACCGCCAGACCACAAGCAGGAGCTGGATGAGGTGTTCTATGGACAACTAGCGGAAGCTTCTAGATCACAGGCCCTGGTGCTGATGGGGGACTTCAATTTCCCTGACATCTGCTAGGAGGCCAATACAGCAGTGCATGGGCAATCCAGGAGATTTTTAGAGAGTGTTGGGGACAACTTTCTAGTACAAATGCTAGAGGAACCAACTAGGGGCCTTGCACTGCTCGACTTGCTGCTCACAAACAGGGAAGAATTGATCAGGGATGTAGAGGTAAATGGCAAGCTAGGCAGTAGTGACCATGACATGGTTGAGTTCAGGATGCTGATTAAAGGAAGGAAGGAAAGAAGCGAAACAAAAACCCTGGACTTCAAAAAAGCAGATTTTGGCTCCCTCAGGGAACTGATGGGCAGGATCCCTTGGGAAGCTAATCTGAAGGGGAAAGGAGTCCAAGAGAGTTGGCTATATTTTAAAAAAAACTCTGCTAAGGGCACAGGAAGTTGCCATTCCAATTAGGAGAAAGAACAAACGTGAGGCAGCCAGAATGGCTTAGCAGAGAACTCTGCTCTGAGCTTAAACACAAAAAGGAAGCTTATAGGAAGTGGAAGCGTGGTCAGATGTCCAAAAAGGCATATAAAGATATGGCTAGGGACTGCAGGGATAAAATCAGAAAGGCCAAAGGACAAATGGAGTTGCGGCTAGCGAGGGATGTAAAAGATAACAAGAAGGGGTTCTACAAGTATATTAGTAACAAAAAGAGGATCAGGGATGGTGTAGGCCCCTTGCTGAATAGGGCAGGCATCCTTGTGACAGAGGATGAGGAAAAAGCTGAAGTGCTCAATGCATTTTTTGCTTCAGTTTTCACAGGCAGGGTCAGCTCCCAGCCCACTACCATGGGTGTGGCAGATGGGAGAGAAGAAGACAGGCCCTTGGTGACGGAAGGTCAGGTTAGGGACTGCTTAAAGAAGCTGCAAGTGCACAAGTCCATGGAGCCGGACGAACTGCATCCAAGGGTGCTAAGGGAATTGGCCGACGAAATAGCCGCACCACTAGCCGTTATCTTTCAAAACTCATGGAGAACGGGGGAGGTGCCAGAGGACTGGAAAAAAGCAAATGTAGTGCCTATTTTCAAGAAAGGGAACAAGGAGGATCCAGGGAATTATAGACCAGTCAGCCTCACCTCAATCCCTGGAAAAATTATGGAGCAGATTCTCAAAGAATCCATCCTCACACACTTAGAGGAAAATAAAGTGATCAGGAACAGTCAGCATGGATTTACCAAGGGTAAATCATGCCTGACCAATCTCATTTCCTTCTATGAGCAGATGACTGGTTTTCTGGATGCGGGAAGCACCGTTGATGTGCTATACCTTGATTTTAGCAAGGCTTTTGATACAGTTTCCCACAGCATTCTCATTGGCAAATTAAGGAATTATGGGTTGGATAGGTGGACTATAAAGTGGATAGAGAACTGGCTAGATCAACGGTTTCAGTGTGTACGAATCAATGGCTCCATATCTAGCTGGCAACCGGTCACGAGTGGTGTGCCCCAGGGGTCGGTCCTGGGGCCGGTTCTGTTCAACATTTTCATCAATGATCTGGATGATGGAATAGACTGCATTCTCAGTAAGTTTGCGGATGACACCAAGCTGGGAGGACCAGTAGACACGTTGGAGGGCAAGGACAGGATTCAGGGAGACCTAGATAAATTGGAACAGTGGGCCAATAGAAACCTTATGAGATTCAATAAGGATAAGTGTAAAATCCTGCATTTGGGACCAAAAAACCCTATGCACTGCTACAGGCTGGGAAACATTCAGCTAAGTAGCAGCAGTGTAGAAAAGGACCTGGGGGTCATGGTGGATGGGGAGCTGGATATGAGTCAGCAGTGTGTTCTTGCTGCCAAAAAGGCCAATGGCATACTGGGCTGCATCAAAAGAAGTATTACCAGCAGATCAAGGGATGTGATCCTTCCCCTCTATTCTGCACTGGTGAGGCCACATCTAGAATACTGTGTTCAGTTTTGGGCTCCCCACTACAAAAAGGACATGGACATGCTAGAGAGAGTTCAGAGGAGGGCAACCAAAATGATTAAAGGGCTGGAGCACAAGCCCTATGAGGAAAGACTGGAAGCATTAGGCTTATTTAGTCTGCAGAAGAGAAGATTGAGGGGGGATTTGATAGCAACCTTCAACTACTTGAAGGGATGCTCTAAGGAAGATGGAGCTCGACTGTTCTCGGTGGTAGCAGAGGACAGAACGAGGAGCAATGGTCTCAAGTTGCAGTTAGGGAGGTCGAGGCTGGATATTAGGAAAAACTTTTTTTTACCAGGAGAGTGGTGAAGTCTTGGAATGAGCTGCCGAGGGAGGTGGTGGAGTCTCCATCTCTGCAGGTGTTTAAGGCCCGGCTGGACAAAACCCTGGCTGGGATGGTTTAAGTGGGAGTGATCCTGCCTCTGGCAAGGGGTTGGACTAGATAACCTATGAGGTCCCTTCCAACCCTATGATTCTATGATTATACAAATATGTTGGTTTAGCTAACTGTGGGAAAGAAAAACAGCAGGAAAACAGGCAAATGACTTGAGATACCCACACATCTTTAGGAGACAGTACAAAAGCCATTCATTTTGATGTTCCACCTATGATCCTGTAGGGAGTTCACCAAGTGGTTTTGCACAGCAGAGCACTCTGTAAAGCAGCTTACAGACAACCCCAAACCTTAAGCAAATACTCACCAGCAACTACAGATCTAACCACAGAACCATTAAAGCAGGCACACATCCCTACAATGAACCACTCTGTATACTTTGCCCACATAGCTGCACAAAAGACATTATCACAACACCTAATAAAACCAGCTACTCCATCAAAGGCTCATTGACGGGCTCATCCACCAATGTGATTTATGCCATCACGTGCCAGAAACGTCCCTCTGCCGTATATATTGGAGAAACAGGGCAGTCTCTGCACAAAAGAATAAATGGGCACACATCTGACATCAGAAATAACAGCACTCTAAAACCAGTGGGTCAGCACTTCAATCTTCCAGATCACTCCACTGACAATTTACTAATTGCTATGCTCAGACAGATGAATACCAGATCAAGGCTTCAAAAAGAAGCTCCAGAGCTCAAATTTATTTGCAAATTTGACTTCATTACTTCATGGCTTAATAGGGACTTTGGATTTTTCTCTCATTATAAAGAGGTAATTTGACCTCACGTTCCTCTATATGCTGTTCCCAGTGTTTGAATCTTAACAACTGCTTCGATTTGCTGTTACAGTGTGACCTGTTCCCATGACTTACACTTCCCTGTATTTATTTCCTCCCATTCTCTAAATTTCCCTGTCTTCCAAGTGTCTGATGAAGTGGGATTTTCTCCCACAATAAATAATTGTGTTAATTTTTAAGGCCACAGGACTCCTTGTTCGTTTTACAGCTGAGACAGACAGCATAACTAGTTTGTGGTGATTAACATGGGAGGCTTGCCTAGGGATGATAAACTTCTGTATAAGACAAATATTCATGTAGACCTTCTGTTGCTTGAAAATATTTTTCCTCTTTTGTTGTATGTTATTTCCACTGTTGAGATTAAATAATACTTTTTGTTAAAGAAGGTTGTTTGGTTACTGAATTCACAATCAGGTGTGTTTGATATAAAGACTCCTGTATTTCAGGATCCAGTCTTGGAGTGACAGGGTAACATGATTCCAACCTAGCACAGGTAGAGGCATGAGGCCTGAAAGTGAAAGGGTTATACTCACAGAAAATAGAAAGAGTTCTGAGATGCAGAGCTTGTCCATAATTGTGGCAATCAATATGAGCCAAGGGGTGATATTTTGGCCTGGAGCACCAGGTACATGGATAGCTGGCTCTCATGTCTACATCTCTGTTTTGTATCTTTCAAGTTTCATCTTCACAGTGCTCTTCAATGCCTGAGACACGTCAGGAAGCAGAAGTGTAAAAACTTTGGCTCAGTCCTGATAAGATATGAGGCAAGATAGCAGATGGAAATCAACCCGTGGAGTCAGAGAATGACTTGTCAGAGAATGTTATGAAGACCAAGACTATAATTGGGTTCAAAAAAGAATTAGATAAGTTCATGGAAGATAGATCCATCAATGACCACTACCCAGGATATGCAGGGATTGCTGTTTGCCAGAGACTCAGAATACACAACGGGATGGATCACCTCATGATTATTGGAGGGGTCAGCAATCCCTCGCACCCATGCCAAAAATGGCACAGGCGCAGAGTCTGAGTTGCACATGGCACCACTCAGGCTCCCTCGCTAGCCCTGCTCCCCCAGCGCTGCGCGGCTAGGTGGCAAAGGTCACTTGCTGTGGTTCCAGGCCCCTGCTGGCCACACTTCCCTGTGGAGGAGAACAGCCAGCAGGGACAAATAAACTGTGGCGCACGGCCCCTGTACCCTGCTGACCCCGCACCCTGCTGGGCAGGGCTAGAGGGAAGCAGGGCTGGTCAGCCTCCCTGGAGCTCAAAGCCAACCACCGGTAGGAGCGGGAGCTAGCCCTGGCCAGGGCCCAGAGGCCATCCACCTGCCCACCAGTGAGGGCAAGAGCCAGCCACAGCCGGGACCTGGAGGCTGCCCACCCACAGTAGGAGTGGTGAAGGGAGTCAGCCCCAGACCAAGGCCTGGCTCCACCCCCAGCACCCACTGAGGGTGCAGTGGGCAAGGCTGGCACAGGGGCCAGCAAAGGTTGTTGATCCTGATCTATTGTATTCATTCCCTTTGGAGCACATGGCATTGTCCACTGCTAGAAGACAAGATACTGGGTTAGATGCACCATTGATTTGACTCCATACTGCCATTCTGAAGTATTCAGCAATTTGCAAAGTAAAGTGAACAAACAAAATAACTTATACTGAACTTGGTTCTCACACAAATTAGTGCAGAACTCTGATTTTGTTCCAAGCCTACACAGGACACTAAGTTTGCAGTTGTGCATTATGTTCACAAAATAAAAAGAACTCTATTTTAGACCTCCTAGCCTTACAATCACTAGCAGCTTGTTGGTTACACTCAACAATAAAACTGCTCACAACTGACTATTTTCTCTCCAAAAATCTTATTATTTTAGAAATAGAAAAATGCTAACCTTTTCTATGAAACCTATGATGACATACAACCTATTTAGGTCTAGAACATATTAAGACAAGGTTACAGGTGGCTCAGTTATATAGCTGTACATTAGTGAATCCAAAGGACATCTCACTGAACTTCATGCTGTAAGAAGATATAGCTTAAAATATTATCACTACTTTAATTGGTAAGTAGACTGGCTATCACCAGCTGTTAATGGACAATCAAAAGGAGTTAAAAGGCTACTAGTTTAACTTGACTCAAAGAAATTTTTTCACCACAGATAATCCTTAAAAGCCACCCACACTTCAAATTTTTAAACCTTATTACATTTGTTCTGAATAACTCACAGTGACACCGTCCAAGTGCACATATTCTCATTTTGTAAAAGACATACTAACCGTAAGTAAACCTAACATTTTCAGGAGGGGAAAGGAAACATAGCAGACATTTGAATTTCAATACAAATCAGTCAGAACATACAGAAGCCAATACAGCTGTGCACAGGCAATCCAGAAAGTTTATGGAGTGTGTCGAGGACAACTTCCTGGTACAAATGCTGGAGGAACCAACTGGGGGCCTTGCACCTCTTGACCTGCTGCTCACAAACAGAGAATTGATTGGGGACGTAGAAATTAATGGCAACCTGGGCAGCAGTGACCATGAGATGATAAGGGTTCAAGATGCTGATTAATGGAAAAAAGGAAAGAAGCAAAACACAGACCCTGGACTTCAGAAAAACAGATTTTGGCTCCCTCAGGGAACTGATGGGCAGGATCCCTTGGGAGGCTGATCTGAAGGGGAAAAGTGTCCAAGAGAGCTGGCTGCATTTTAAAGAAATCCTGCTAAGGGCACAGGAAGATACCATTCCGATGAGCAGGAAGAACAGCCAATGTGGAAGGCACCCAGTGTGGCTTAACAGAGAACTCTGCACTGAGCTAAAGCATAAAAATAAAGCTCACAGGAAGTGGAAGCTTGGACAGATAACTAAGGATAACTAAGCCAGCATATAAAGATATTGCTCGGGACTGCAGGGATAAAATCAGAAAGGCCAAAGGACAATTGGAGTTGCAGCTAACAAGGGATGTGAAGGATAACAGGAAGGGGGTCTACAAGTAAGTCAATAACAAGAAGAGGATCAGGGATGGTGTAGGTCCCTCACTGAACGGCGCACATATCGTTGTGATGGAGGATGAGGAAAAAGCTGAAGTGCTCAATGCTTTTTTTACTTCAGTTTTCACAGCCAGGGCCACCTCCCAGCCCACTACACTGGGTATGGCAGATTGGAGAGAAGAAGAGAGGCCCTTGGTGATGGAAGGTCAGGTTAGGGACTACCTAAAGAAGCTGGATGTGTACAAATCCATGGGGCCAGATGACCTGCATCCAAGGGTGCTGAGGGAGTTGGCTGATGAGGTAGCAGTACCACTGACCATTATCTTTGAAAACTCATAGCAAATAGGGGAGGTGCCGGAGGACTGGAAAAAAGCAAATATAGTGCCTATCTTCAAGAAAGGCAAAAAGGAGGATCTGGGGAATTACAGACCTGTCAGCCTCACCTCAATCCCTGGAAAAATCATGCAGCAGATTCGCAAATAATCCATCCTGAAACACCTGGAGGAAAATAGAGTGATCAGGACAGTCAGCATGGATTCACCAAGGGTAAATCATGCCTGACCAACCTCATCGCCTTCTATGATGAGATGACTGGATCTGTGGATGCAGGAAGACCTGTTGATGTGATATACCTCGACTTTAGCAAGGCTTTGGATATGGTTTCCCACAGCATTCTCGTCAGCAAATTAAGGTAGTATGGGTTGGATGTGTGGACTGTAAGGTGGATAGAGAACTAGCTAAATCAATGGTTTCAGCGTGTAGGAATCAATGGCTCCGTGTCTAGTTGGCAACCAGTAATGAGTGGTGTACCCCAGGGGTCGGTCCTGGGACCAGTTCTGTTCAACATTTTCATTAATGATCTGGATGATGGGACAGACTGCACACTCAGTAAGTTTGCGAATGACACCAAGCTGGGGGGAACGGTAGACACGCTGGAGGGCAGGGACAGGATTCAGGGAGACCTTGACAAATTGGAGCAGTGGGCCAATGGAAATCTCATGAGGTTCAATAAGGACAAGTGCAAAGTCCTGCACTTGGGACGGAAAAAACACATGCACTGCTACAGGCTGGGGAGCCATCAGCTAAGTAGCAGCACCATAGAAAAGGAACTGGGGGTCCTGGTGGGTGGGAAGCTGGATATGAGTCAACAGTGTGCTCTTGCTGCCAGAAAGACTAATGGCATACTGGGCTGCATCAGAAAAAGTGTTGCCAGCAGATCGAGAGATGTGATCATTCCCCTCTATTCGGCACTGGTGAGGCCGCATCTGAAATACTGAGTCCAGTTTTGGGCTCCCCACTACTAAAAGGACATGGACAAATTAGAGAGAGTCCAGCGGAAGGCAACAAAAATGATCAAGTGACTGGAGCACAAGACCTATGAAGAAAGACTGAAGGAACTAGGCTTATTTTGCCTGCAGAAGAGAAGACTGAGAGGGGATTTGATAGCAACCTTCAACTATCTGAAGGAATGCTCCAAGGAGGATGGAGCTCAGCTGTACTCAGTAGTAACAGAGGACAGAACAAGGAGCAATGATTTCAAGTTGCAGCTGGGGAGGTCGAGGTTGGATATTAGGAAAATCTTTCTTACTAGGAGGGTGGTAAAGCATTGGAATGGGCTACCTAGGGAGGTGGTGGAATCTCCGTCTTTGGAGATGTTTGAGGCCCGGCTGGATAAAACTCTAGCTGGAATAATTTAGTGGGAGTGGTCCTGCCCTTTTTGGCAGGGGTTGGACTAGATGACCTCATGTGGTCCCGATTCTATTATTTAAAAAAAAAAAAAAAAAAAAATACAATTACCAGAGCAGATGCTAGCTTATTTTGGAGGAAATAACATTTTCCATCTCAGTCACTATCACCAGAAATTTTAACGTGTGCTCCGGGTCTATATTTCTTTCTTTGCGCCTGCAAGTTTTGAGGTAGCATGAAGATATAAATATTTAAATAAATTTTTTGTAATTAATGGACAATACAATCAAGCACAATTAGCAGATTGTTTTAAAAGTACACATCAGTGGCAACAATAAACAAGTATCAAAACCTTTTAAATATAGATTTATAATTAATATTACCCCAAGATATAACAAGAAAACTTAATAGAGAAAGAAAAGCAAAAACACAGCCCATGAATAGTTTAAACCAAGTGTATTCAAGCATTTATGAATGCCATGTATAATGCATACAACTATACAGAACTTGCGCTCAACAGCTGCCAGATTGAAACTTCCAACCTCATATAAATTATTCAAAAATTTAGCCTAGACACTCATTTTGTTTTAAACTGTGCCCAAACTCAAGCAAATGTTAAGAGAAGCTGCCTAATTACATGAGGCCTGGTAGGTTCTCTCTATAAAATATGTTCACTATCACGATTTTTTAGCACTCTTCTTACACTTAACACTTTGACCAAGGCAACAAATTTAAACACTAGCAGAGTAACAACGATGTAGGTGGCTAGCCATCAGGCAGTACTAGATTAGAATGCACATGTCTGAAGCTTCATAACTTTTATGGTAGCAGTACCTACTTGGAATTAAACGGTTTGTCTTGCATACTGTAACACTTTTTGCCTACAACATAAAATTGAAAGTATGTCAAGGTCAGGGGTTAGCAATCCAAAAGGTAAGAGCCATTTTTAAAAATTCCTTCAATAACCAAGTGTTTTGAGAGCCATAATGGCTGTGGCAGCCTGGTGGGGGGGGAGCTGGCCCAGGGAGCCTGCTGCAGGCTCCTCTGGTGGCAGGACAGGGCCCAGAGCTACAAGGAGGCAGCCAATGAGATGCATGCTGCTTGGAAGCCAACAGTTACAGGCCCCTGGATCTAAAGCATACACTAGAAAAAATGTTCACTAGTCCATAAACAACAAAATTAAAATTTACAGATCAAATACTGATGAACTCTGAGAATGGAAGAAAACAAGTTGTGCTGATTGTGTGAGGAAAGCCAAGAACCTTCCATAATAGCTTTAAAAAATGCAAAATACAGGATTAAAGGTTTAAAAGTAGGAATCACAACTTCAAAATGAATTAAGTGGAAAACATTTTTTTAAAAAAAATTGTCTAACAAGTCATATCTTATAGTCCTCATATAATCAGAACAGCGGTTCTCAACCACTGTATCATGACACAAAAATGTGTCACCACATAGCAGTGAGTATGTTGTGGCAGGAAAGCAAACACACACTCACACACTCTGCCCCCTTCACTGCTGGCTTTTTGGAAGCTGCTGCCATTTTAGCAGCTTTCAAATGGCCCTCAGGAAAAAAGCAGCCCTGAGCACTTTCAACAGCAGCACTTTGATCAAAGCACCTCTGCCAAAAGCTCTCCAAGCCACTCCTTCCTTGCTGGCCCCGTTAAAACAGGCAACTTAAAGATGAGCAGTAAAAAAAAAAAAAAAAAGCACGCCCTACCCATCAAGCACTTTTGGCAATAGCGCTTGGCCACAAGCACTCGGAGTGGACAGGGCACTTTTTGCTGTTAGCCCTTTACAAAAATCTCTCCCTCTCCCACCCCAAATGCTTTCAGTGTCAGTGCTTAGCCAAAAGTACTGGGGGGCAGGGATGGTTTTTTCTACTGAAAGCTTTAAAAAACCAGCAGGAGAAGAGTGCCACCATACCCCCACACAGTGCCTTTAGCAGCAGCACTTGATGAAAGCACTGGGGAGGGGCATGGTGGTGTGAGACTAGCTCCTGCTGCCAGAACTGCCTTTGCAGGCAGTTTTCCTTTGATAGGGGGGCCATTTGAATCTGTGCTGAAACTGGTGCCACTAGGGGGAGCCTCAGAGGCAGGGGAACATTGATGAGTCATGCATGGGCAGGAATGCTCCCCGCTCTGTCACAATCCTGTGAAGACTGAGAACCCCTGATCAAAACAACTCCCTAAAATGCACTGGAACAGTGGTTCCCAACCTTTTTCAGGCTGGGGACCCCTTTTTAACAAAATCTTTGCAGGCCCCCGGCTGATTATGTAATCTGGCCTGCACCACTCGGACAGCCAGAGAGCAGCGCTGCCACCACCATTGCCCACACCACTGGGCAGCCAAACTGCAGCAGCTATGGCCCCCTGCTCTTGAGCCTGCTGGGGAGCTGCCACAGCCCCATTCCCCTGCCAGGATCTGGCCATGGGCGGGGAGAGGCAGCCCTGACGGGCAGCATCAGGGCTGTAGCTGGACTCCGGCCCCTGGGGGTCCCTGGAACACAGGTTGGGAACCACTGCATTAGAAAATAGCTTTGGACACGTCAGACATCAAAAAAACAAGCCAACAATTGGACCTGAACAAAAAATGCACATTCTCCTTTCAGGAGATATGCTCTTCTTTGTGATCAAAGAGAAAATGACCAAGACTACAGTACTACTAGGTGTTAGCATATGAGACACACCAGAAGCTCAAAACCCAAGGAATCCTTTGAATATGATACCTTAAGAACACTTATCTCCCTCAAAGGAATCTTCTGAGGCGTAATTCATTAATTTGTAAATACTTTTTTTTTTTAAATAATTACCCACATTGCAATAGCAGCTATGGTCTTCAAATGAAATCAGGGAGACACTCTTTTAAAAATGTACAATCACATAGTAACAGTTCTTCCCAGAAGACCTTAAAATCCAAGACCGTGATCCTACAATCTCTTACACACAACGAGGTCCACTGAAATAACAGGCACAAAGGTCCAATCATGAGTGTACAAGGAACTGCAAAATAAGATAGAAGAAAAGGAGCATTAACCCAATTTTACATACGAGAACTGAGGCAAAAAGACTGGATAATTTGTCCAAAGTCAGAAAGAAAATTTGTGGAAAAGGCAGGAATATAACCCAGGTTTTCCAAATTCCAGTCCAGCTTCTGAACCACAAGACCATTCTTTCTCTCAAGACTTGCAGATTCTTTGACGAGACGTGTTAAAAGTATATAAAATCTTAATGAATATGCTAACCAGTGTCATCAGAAACTATTTCTATTGCCTTCAAAGCAAGTCAAGTTGCCAAGCACTTCAGCTGAATTGGAAAAGTATGCAGTTGTTTCACTGGAGTAGCCTGGCAACCTCTCTGCTGGGTGTCCTAGGGTTGTAAATTTTGAAAGCTCTTTGGGTGGACTTTACCTTTAATAAGTAACACTCCATGCAAAACTTTGCATTAATTCAATGTTAGCACTGACATTTAAAATATGTCAAAACAGGAAATTTATTTTTTATTTTCATGATGGTCTTAATAGCTAAAAATATATATTTAGCCATATATTGAACAGAACAGTAAAATAAAATATTATAGAGTTACAAAAGGGCTTATTATAAGTACTGTAAGAAAACCTAAATCAGATTCTGATTTCACTTACTGTCAACACATGTAAAGCCAGCAAAGTTATTCTTTATTTTGAACAGAGCACATTAAGATGAGAATCAAGTACCATGGTTTTGGATATTCAGATATTATAGGCTTACCTTCTCACTGAACTTCTTACAATACATCTTATGCCAACTGAACAAGTTAAAAGTCATTCACTAGTTAAAAAAACTACAAACAAACAAGGAGTTAAAACTCATGCAATAAATAAAATGGCTAGTCTTTAAAAGTGCCACAGGACTCCTTGTTTGTTTTGTTGAACTAGACTAACATGGCTACCCCTTTGGAACTCAAGTTTAAAAGACAAAAAAAAAAAAAAAAAAAAAAGATGAGATTACAGGTACATACTGTAATCAAACTCATAGTGAAGCAATGAATCAGATCCTCAGCTTGTGTAACGTAAGTACACTGTCTTCAATGGAGGTACTTATTTACACCGTCTTGAGATTTGTGGGCCTCTAAACCAAAGATTATGGTATGAAGAAAAAATTATGTATTTTAATCACACTGAAATCAGCACATACTATTTACATGTTTCTTTGCAAAATATGGCATTTAATTAAATTAACTCATTATGAAATTTAAGTATTTTACCAAGACAACTGAAAATATTACATTTACACATTTATTGGGAAAGGAAGGGTTAAACACAAATGCAGCTTTCTATATTTAAAGTATTTGTTTAAATTCAACCTAATTGCCACAGAAATAAAATTAAAAACCTAAAAGTCATTCAAAATGTTAAATAATGAAGTACTCACAAAGGTGAACATTTATTTCATTGGAATTGGTCCTGCTTTGAGCAGAGATTTGGACTAGACAACCTCCTGAGGTACATCCGACCCTCCTCTTCCATGATTCTATGAAAAACCCTATCCCAATACATTTTGCATAATGCTGTACAACTGCTCTTAGACTGAACCACTCTACAGCAATGAGGGTTAAGAAAGTATTTTTAGCTTTAAAAATGGCATAACAAAGTAATCTTCCACAGAGGCTAAAAGACTGCTCTTGGGGTGAACCACTGAAGGTAAAGATGGAAAATGCTGACTGACTGAAGCCAAAGAATAGCTAACAGATCTTCCCTAAAATCACTAAGCAGTCTCTTTAACCTAAAGTTCCAACTCTAAATATATTGTGTAGCACATTTCAGTACCTTAATAAGCAACTTACTTTCCCTCCAAGATACTACTTAGTATCAGCAAAATCACCAGTGTGTCCAACCTCACTTAATTTAGAGTACTACATCTTAAAGTGAGCTGTTAATGAGACAGTCTATCTTAAATACCTTTCCCATGAGTGCCCTAAAGCCACCATATACATTATTTTAAAAAATATGACATAGCTTGATCATAACAAAAGACAAAATGGTCCACCAAAGCTCAGCATTTCTAAATTCTCAGGTTTTTCCTCTTTGTTTTGTCTGTCGCTTTAATACTCCTCCCTCTTTCCAAAAATAATGACACTGCCTCTTTTATATTGTTTTAGTGCCAGTGGCTTTCTTCCACATACTCACTACTCTGCGATACAGATTTCCTGACATTTTTGTGTACTTTCACAAAAACACTCTCTCAAGTACTTACTTTTAAAGCTCAGTATAGCCCACCTTCAACTCCATGGCAGCTCTTCCACAGAAACTGCTCAAGCTTTAGAGGCGAGTGACAGACAGAGACAGACACACACACACACCCATGCCCCATTTTAAAACGTATTATGTCTATTTTAAAATGAGGTCTCATATGGAGCTGACAAGTGGTGACATTACTATAACTATGAGGATAAACAATGACATCATCAAGCTCCAGAGGGGTTGCCATGTTAGTCTGTTTACAGCAAAAATAACAATAGTCCTGTGGCAACTTAAAGATTAACAAATTTCTTTGTGCATAAGCTTTTGTGGGCTGCAGTCATGCACTGCAGCCCACAAAAGCTTATGCCCAAAAGATATTTGTCTTTGAGGTGCCACAGGACTTTTGTTGTAGTGACACCATCAACACATTAAAATGACCACTTTGAAATATCTGCATTTATTTGTTAGTCTAATGACTCTCTGCATTATTTCAAGACAGAATTGAATTTCTTTGTTTCTTTGTGATCTCAAAAGCATCACATCAACAAGCTAAAGGGTAAAACAAAATCTAGTAATAAATTTACATAGGTATCATTCAAATGTAATAGCGCTGGTGACATTTCTAGTCAACCTTACCATCATCTTGTTCACCATGACCTCTCTCAGGAGCATGTGGGTTACCACAGTCTTCATTGTTTTGGCATGTATACAGTTTGTCCAAGGAAGATAGTTGATTGTGCTGTGACCTCTACTAGTACAGGTGCAAATAAAGTCTGCAGAAGCTCATATACCCATAGGGCACGTGAAAAACAAAGGAAGTCATTCATCCACTTTTTTCCATCCATGCTGCAATGGTGATCCAACCAGCTTACTGATGTGTGACAACAGCTAAACCTTTGCTTGCCAAGATGTTCTTTCAACCTGCTTTTCAAAACTGTCTTCATATGGTTGGAGTTTGGGCAGTGACTTGTCCTTTTGGATGGGTAAATTGTAGCAGAAGCCAATTCAGACCTCTGTGGGTCCCCTTTTCTGTCTCATTCTGGTCATACAGCACTGCTACCAATTTCCTTGCACCTTCTCAATCACTCTCTAATTTGTCTCTTAAGCAATGAGCTCCTTTTGGTTTTGCGACATTAAACAGAACTTTGTTTTACCCAATATGAAACAGGTATACAGAGTCACATCTTATTAATTCACATACAGCAGGAAATGCGTCACAGAAGTCAGGAGTGCATCACAAACTGCATGCTTTGTCTGTTGTGCTGGTAATGGTTTCTGTTTCAATCCACTGTGTGCTCCATTTTTGCACAGGATTAAATAGCAAGAACAATATCTTCTGTATCAAGTGATCGAACTACTATGGTTCCTTTGATAACAAAGCACCCAAAAGCCAGACTGGCACATACAAGATACAGAAGCATCCTTACATCTGTTTCCTCATAAACCCTATACAAGTTTTGGGATTCTTCAACTCTGCAATGAAGAGGTAATTTTCTTTTAATATCTTAGGACGCTTATGTGGACCTCAATTTCCCTTAACTATTGCATTGTTACTGGGAGAAGACAGCAACTTGTTTGCTCTTACGACAGATGAAGAGCTATGGGTATGAATGATGCCTAGATGTCTGAGTGTAAATGAATCATTAAAAAACAGTGGCCAAGGCCAACCCAGTATCAGTGGAAAATCCAAAAAGACAATGGAAAACTGAATCACTAAGACATTGACAATAGCAACCTATCTGCCCCTGAGTTATTGATTTCCCCAACTTTCAGCAAAAAAGAAGAGCGAAAAAAACCCAGCTCAAGAACAAAGGACTAGAAACTGTAAGATGGCAGTGGGGACAAAAGCTGGTTGCTGGAAGGAGCTGGGGCTTTCACTTGGGAAGTGACCAAGAAGGTTAAAACAGAGAGAGACAGAGTTTGAACAGGGGTCACCACAGGTTGGTTGGGTTCCATGCTAACCAAAATGGTCTATCCTTTAACCTTCATTATTCTGTGCTAACCTAAGAACTTCCTATGCTCTGTTCCAGTTCACTAATAAAACCTACTGTTTTGACAGTCCTGTTTGAGTGTCACAGCAAATGCTTGGTGAGGAGCATTAATTCTTGAAGAGTGCTCAAGTCTTTACATGTGAGCTCTGCTCAGTGAGTTCAACTGAGATAGGCTCCTGGAAAAGTAGGAATGCTCCAGCTCAGAGGTTTGATCTAATGAGGGAAGTGAGTCTGCATGTCCTACATTTTGCAGGAACACTGAAACACTTTCAGGATCTGGCACACAGAGGCTTCTTCTAAACACTTTTACAAAGCTAGAGACATGCCACTGAATCTGCAGATGCAGGACAAACAGCTCTACTGGTGATGAACTTTGCTACTTCCCCACTAGAAAAGCCTTCAACAAAGAGCGTTCGTGTTGGTGTTCTACACGCTCAGGCACCTATTGAGCCATATGCACACAGAAGAATTTCACAAGTGACTGTTTGTTGGATGTCACATTTAGAAATTTCTTACATGGAGCCATAATGCATCTAACAACCACCTCACATGTCTTGTACCCACCCTTAAACCCTGTCCCTTGCTGTCTTTCTTCAGTTTTCACAAATTACCACTGTCATACCTACCACAGACTTTTATTACAGAATTCGCTTTGTCAGATCCTTCTAGGACCTGCCTCAGGTACTCAGCAACCACTTTATTATATGCATGGAATTCGTCTCCAACCATTATTTGTACAACAGCCATGACATCTCTAATGTATACTGGCTTCTTCCTTGCATGCTCTTAGGTCATGGATTCTTTCAGCTTGAGCTTCCAAATGATACCTGAATTCAGCTTGGTCTGTTCTTCCCATTGTTCCATGAGCATGGAAGAGGGACATAAGCATGCGCTGCAAAGGATGACTAAGACAATCATCACTGAAACATCACAGGTGCATTTTGCAAAAAAGAAAGCTCTGTGGCAAACAATTTGTGGAATGATAGCTGTTGTGATTATCCCTCCTTTGCCAGACTTTAATTTGGTGCTCTTGGCCATGTGAGTGTTTTGAGACAGATTTCTTGACTGTGCTGAAGAAACTATGCAGTCCCAGCAGAACCAAGTGCACCTTTTAACAACCTCTCCATTTGTTTTGTACCAGCATCTGTTATTTTCAGTAGAGGCTCTTGTACATGTGTTGTTACTTGCAATCCAGTCGCATCTCTGGATGTGATTAAGGGTCAAAAAATGTGGTTATGTTTTTGAAGATATGGTTAGTAAAAGCTGTTAACATACTTGACATCCTCCTTCAATGCAGATGCAAGGAACTTCTTTGCAGACTCTTACTTCTTGTTGGAGCGCTTCCTTCTCTCATTGTTTTTACATATTCATAACATAAAGCTGCATACTGCCATCTCTAACACCCACATTCATCTATGCGTTAGTGCAGTAGTTACTAAACTTTTTATCTCGAGGACCATAAATATCATTTTTACAGCCTCAAGGCCACCCATCTGTCAACTCAAAAAATTTACTGATGTATTTGTATACAGTACAGAGTACAGGATTAAGGGCTATAGATCTAAAAAAAATGTTTACTTTTAAATATAAGTGCAAAGCAAATTTTAAATTTTAAATTAAAATTTAAAAAACTAAAATGATTAGATTTTTTAACATAGTTTTCAAAAATTTAAAAATGTTAATTTTTAAATTCTAAAAAATAAAACATTTAAAACCAGTTCATTTGGTGGTGGGAGGGCTGGGTGCAGGCAAGAGGAGGGAGGCAGGTATCTGCAGGGCTGGGAGGACTGGGTGCAGGTGTAACCTGCTAGGGTGGGCTCAAATTTATTCAATTGCCCCTCTCCAGTGCCTCACAGAGAAAACCCCTGATGAAAGCAACTGGAGAGCCAGGATCCAGTTGTTAAAAGGACTCACAGCGAAGACTGCTCAGAGTTTCCATCCCACATTAAACTATTACTCAACAGAAACGTATCAATGAACTTTATTAACTAACTAAACACACCTTATCCTAAAGAACCATAATACATTTAAACAAAACAGTAAGAAACCCAAGAGTCCCAAAGTTCAGGTGGAGTCACCCTTCTCTCAATTGCAGTCTTTTAAGTCCTTGGGGCTTGAATGCAGAACGAAAGCAATTCTCATCCTCTCTAGCTGCAGGAATCTTCAGGCAGATGCCATGCAGTCCTTTCTTCCTCCTGTGCAGCCAGCACCATGCAATCAAGTCACTGGCCATCCAACTCTCAGTTCCACTGCAGACAACTCCCCTGCAAAGCAGTCGAAAGCTGGGAGAAAACATCCTGCAGTCCACACCTGCTCAGCTCCTTTCACTGAGTCCCTTAGCCAATGTCCTCTGCAGCTCTCGTTTGTTCCTCTCCAAGCTGCTCCTCTCAGGCTTCTCCTTGGGCACGTAACTCCAACAAAAACAATAAAACTTCTGGAGCATGCTCAGTGTGCTCCCTCACCCTCTTACCAGAAGTTTCTGGTTTCTGGGCTGCAAAATCTGCCCAGCAACGTAACCCAGCCATAAGGGTCCCTAAAAGAGATTGCAGCTATTTAGGGACATGGGTTACACAGGCACTGTGCAGGAGGTAGGTGTCTCTGGCAGCCTGGGAGAGCTGGAAATAGGTACCAGCTAGGAGGCTCGTAGCCACAGTCAGGCTCCTGGCTGTCCACTGGACTGGGCAGCAGGCTTGCAGGCACAGCCTAGCTTCTGGCTGTGTACCATACCAGGGGAGGCTTCCAGCCACAACCCAGCTCTTGGCAGTGTGCTAGGACTCAGTGGCAAGTGTGAAGCTGCAGCCGGCCTCCCAGCAGAGTGCTAGGATTCAGTGTGAAGCTGGTATCTGCCTGCAGCCTGGCTCCACACTGGAACAGGGCAGGAGCAGTACAGTTGCAGCCCAACTCCAGGCTCCACACTAGCACCGGGCAGGAAGAGTGAGGCTAAAGTCCAGCTCCCAGCTCCACGCCATCACCAGGCATGGGGAGTGTAGCCACAGCCTGGTGCCCGGCTCCCAGCTCTGCACTGGGACCGGGTGGGAGGTGTGCAGCTGCAGCTAAGCTCCCAGGGTGCAACACCCATTTTAGAAAGCCTCATGAGCCTTAGTGTCACTGAACTAGACTGCTAGTTTCTGGAATATTTCAAAGGCTATTACTGCATACACAGGTAATTACAAATGAGAACCTTCTGCCACACAGACAAGATGCTATTTTTCACATACAAAAGCTAACAAAATGGAGAAACAGTACATTAGGAATTTATATACATTTCTATCTACCACTATCCAGTACAAACTGCATGCAGGCGATCCACAGCTACTAGTGCACAATTGGCAGTGATTGGCAAATTTCAGCTGAAGATACAGAGAACTATTACACAATCACTTGTGAAACGCTGACAATTAAGAAAGTGTGATGGGAAAACATTTCATGTAAATATATTGCAAAAGGTTGATATTCACCATCTTTATCACGTTAAAGTTTTGTTATTTCTGAAAAAAAAAAACTGCCAATGCAAAACCAATAAAAAAACATTTAATAGACTGCAGTTTACTGGCCTGACCAATGAACGCTACATTAAAGACTCGAAAGTAGCTTACACAGTAAAAACTGCAGTTATAATCATGTTACAGTGTCTCTAGAATTAAGCAAAAAATGACACTCTCTCATTTGCTTATCATTGTGCCACCTCGCCTACAGACTTACAGCACTATTTGACAGATCCACATCATACCTCACCTAAACTTACATAAAATAAGCTTTCAACTGATATGTGACATGAGTGTGTGTGTAGTATGGATACATTAAATTACAACAAAGTCCTTTTTGGAGAACTGCAACATTCTGCAGCCGCTGTCACAGCTTCCTTTTCCAAGGGGAAGGTTCTACTTCTGAAGCAGCCACATAAAGCCTTTATGCAGCAGCCCATGCTATGGCCTTCTTAGGGACTTATTAGACCTAGCATTGCCCACAGAAACTGGGCGCTAATAAATGAAACTGAGAGGCCAAACTAGCAGGCTGCAGTAGCAGGTTAAGTATGGATGGAGTGTGTGATCTGGCCCAGTCCTTCCCAGGGAGCAAGAGGCACTGAGGAGCGAGATTGCTCCATTAGAGCCCAGTGACAGGGGGAGAGGTGGGTATTGAGTACTGGGTAAGTGCAAAGGGCTGGGGTGGAGCAGAGCCGAGCCTGCATTTTCACGTCTCCCCAGGCCACCACACACACCACCCCGCAGACACGGACCCCCAACCCCAAGGCAGCTGGGGGATAGCACTGGGACATCATCTGCCCTGTGCAAGGGGAGAAAGAAGTGGAGACACAAGAAATGTAGGCTTGGCCCCTCATCAGGCACCAGAAACCCTCAGTACACCACTGCTCTCACTATCAGTCATTTAGAGGGAACTCTTATCCAAAAGGTCTCCACATAGCATTGACAAATACTTCCCAAATACAATTAGTCTTGGAAAACATCCCTGCTACCAATGATGGGTATGTGGGTGTCAATTATGAAAAATGTCAGCCATCTGGTTTTCTTTTTAAGTTTGCAAGAACTGAACATGAATCAAATGTAGCCTCAAGAAATGGAGGGCAATAAAGTATAAAAGGGGATAAGTAAAGCATTGCTGTGACGTGAGATGCAAGATTGCCTGCATTTCTAGATGCCTGAAAAATTCAGTTTTTTTATTTCTCTATTGAAAAGTCAGCTACAATTTCAGTAACTCTGACAGGTGCACATCCAGGTTACGAGTCCCAGACTACTGCAGCTAGGATAGGCCACCTTGAATCTGGATATTTCAGGCTTTACACAAGCAGAAGTCTTGTTGAAATAAATGTGATTCACATTTTCTGCATATAAAATTGTGTCTGTATAGTTTACATTTTAATTTTTTTTAAAAAAACCTATTGTTTCTGATATTCTCTTAAAACCTAGAAAACATCTTCCCTTGTGGTTTTTTAAATTTCACACTTTGTCTTCCTTATCAAGAGCTATGGTGGATTTTCCATCACTGTCAAATTTTTAAATCATGAATGTTTTTTTTCCTAAAAGATGTGCTTTGGTTCAAGCAGAAAATAATTCAGAGAAGTCCTGTGGCCTGTATTATGCAGAAAGTTAGACTAGCTCTTTCTGACCTTATAATTTATGAAAACCTATTACTATCCTCTTGCAATACTTCAATTTAAAATACAAAAACAGATTAGATTTGTTCACAACATAACATAACTCATTTAACTTTCTTGTAATCTCATTCCTCTTTTCCCTAGTCCCTTCTTTGTCTGTTACCTCCATTTTTTCTTCTTTAGGCCTTGCACATGTCTAGGAGAGGAACCTGCAGTGAACACCAGTGATGCAGACATTGATCAAGTTGAATGGGGCTTTGATCTTTGTAGGTGGTTCCATGTTCCTCTCCCAATGACACACAGTTTTATACACAAAGAAATCCATTTAGAAATTCTTTAAGAGGATACTGTTTTTCCATTAGATTATGTTTAGATTTTCTAAAAGGTTTTGTTCATTCCAGATAAAAGGTGAGGGCATGTTTGGCACCAATAGCATGCAGAACTCTCTGTTCTGGAGAAATGTGCAGCTTGCGGCAGAAAACAGGTAAGTGTACAGCCTCATTGATATGGAAAGAAGATATGACTTAGGTAGAAACTTTAGGTGAGGTCATAGGATTACTTTATCATGGTGAAAATTGCGTGTGGTGGGTCCGACGTTAATGCACCAATCTCCCTGTCTCCTAGATGACGTGATGGCAATTTAAAAGGCCACCTTCACAGATAAATGTAGAAAAGAACATGTGGCAAGCAGTTCAAATGGCCCTTTTGTGAAGCCTCTCAAAACTAAATTAAGATCCCATTGCAGGACAGGGTCTTACATAGGTGGGTAAGTCTTATTGAGACCCATTTGGAAGCACTTAGTCATTGGATGAGAGAACATGGTCTTGTTGTCTTGCCTGATATGGAAAACAGAGACTGCAGATAGGTGTACCTTTAGCAAACTAATGGAGAGACCTGATTTTTAAAAAAAAAAAAATAGATATTCCAGGATAATCAGGATGGAATATGAACAACAGTTGACAGACATACATTCACACCAGAAGAAGAATCTCTTCCACTTGTGGAGGTAAATCTGTCTTGTAGAATTTTTCCTACTATTAAGATGTTTGACCTCACAAAAGCACTGAAGTTCATCCCTCCAGAGCCATCTATCCTCCTTGCTGTCAAGTGAACCCTTTGGACATCCGAGTAAAACGTTGTGTGATGTTGATAGAGTAGGTTGTGTCTATTCAGTAGTTTGATTGGTTGGTGGATAGATAAGTACAGTAGACAACCACATTTGCCTTGGCCAAGCTAGGGCAATCAGAAGTACCAGTGCAATATCTGCTTGTTATTTTTACATTCACTCTGTGGAGGAGAGGAATAGGCCAAAAAGCTTAGTGCAGGCACATGTTCCATATTAACTAGAATGCATCCCCCAGTGAGCAGGTGCCTATGCCTCCCTTGGACAATAAACAAATCTATCTTCGGGTTGCCCCAAATTCAAAATATATTCTTGAGGACTAGATTGTTCACTTGCCACTCATGAATGATGGAAAAATGCCTGCTCAGACCATCTGCTAGAGCGTTTTGTATACTTGGAAGGTAAGATGCTGAGATGGTTGTATTGCGTCTTATACACTAATTCCATAATTTGATTGCCTCCTTGCATAAAGATTGGGATCTGGCACCACCCTGACAGTTTATGTAGAACATGCAGGTCACATTGCCCGTGAGGATCCTCACAGATTTGTTTCTTAAGTAGGGCAGGAAAAATCTGCAAGCACTGTGTACTACGCAGAATTCAAGTATGTTTATGTGAAGTAACCCCTCTAAGTCCATCCATTGATCCTGAGTAGTAAGATGTTTCATGTGTTTATCCCTAGGGGGATGGAGTGCATCAGTAGTAACAGTCATTGTAGGGTTCACGTGGTTGAAACCTGTGCCCTTTAGAAGGTTCTGCTTGGATGTCCACCATTGTAATGTATCTTTTACTTCTGAAAGTATGACTAGAAGCTTTCGCAGGGAGTTCTGTTTGGTTTGTAAACTGTGGCAAGCCACGTTTGAAGTGCACACATATGCAGGTGAGCATGAGGTACAACAAGTGTTGACACTGCCATATATCCCAGGAGTTGAAGTACAATGCGAACAGGTACTGTCAATGATGTGACTACATGTGGGATTAAATCTTGAATCGATATGAATCTGTCTTGAGGAAGGACGCCCTTGGTTACGATGGAGACCAGCTGTGCATCTATGAATTGAATATGTTGAGATGGTTCCAAAGTGGACTTTCATACGTTTATTCTCAGGCCTAGCAATTGGAAGGTTTGGACAGTGAAATATCGTAAGTTTTGCATGGGAGAGTGTAGGAGCTCTTATAAGGCAATTGTCCAAATAAGGATAGATGACAACTCCTTGTCTGAAGAAATATGCTGTGACCACCACCAAAAATTTGGAAAAAATCTCAGGGCTGTGGAGAGACCAAACGGTAGGACCTTGTATTGGAAATGGTGATTTGCTATTGTAAAACAGAGGAACTATCAGAATGCAGGGTGAATTGTAATGGGAAAATAACCAATCCCCTATTTGCAGTGACAATATTATCACACTTAGAGTTACCATCTTGAACCTTACTTTTCTTATATACCTGTTTAGAGAACTTAGATCTAGAATAGGTCTCTATCCCCATACCTTTTTTAGTACTAGAAAGTAACAGGAATAAAAATCACTCCTCCTGTATTGATTTGGAACATGTTCTATTGCTCCTATCTGAAGAAAGTGTTGTACTTCTTGCAACAGAAGCTTTTTGTAAGTTGGGTCCCTGAAAAGAGACGAGGAAGGGTAATGGATAGGAGGGGTAGATGAAAAAGGGATGGTGTAACCACATCATACTATTTGTAAGGCCCATTTTTCCATTGCTGTTGAGGACCAGATGTTGAAAAATGGCCTGAGAAGGAGCTCCAGTTCAACTATAGATGTCACTGCATGAGTAAGGGAGAAACCTGAACCCTCTTCCACAGCTTCAAAACAGAGGCTTGGGTTGGAGTGGTTGTGATGAAGAAGATGGTTGCTGTTGATTCCTTCAAAACTGGGGTTGTTGTCACAATCACTGATTGTCATTATTTCTATATTAACATTGAATTTATAATTGAATTAATACTGAAGAAGGGATCTACAATTGTATGGCTGGAATCTATATTGTGCACATCTGATGATAGTGTGTACATTCCCAAAGATTGTAATATTGTTCTGGAATCTTTCTTTGAGTAAAGAAATCTTTATGCAACCTCATTGGTCTTCTCTGCAAATAGATGAGATCTATCAAAAGGCAGGTCTTCAGTTTGGGAGTGGAGATCCATGGGAAGACCAGCATTATTTACCCAGGAAGATCCGCGCATTACCACCGCCGTGGCAATTGTTCTAGCAGAAGCATTGGCTATTTCCATTGCCACCTGTAAAAAAAATACATGTGATTAATCTGCTTTATTGCGGCTTCTTCTTTTCAGGGAAATCTTCACCAAAGAAAGACATCTTGTCATAAATTCCATGGTCATAGTTGGCAAGAAGAGCTACATAGTTCATGATTCTAAGCATTAAAGTAGCTGAAGAATAAATCTTTCTACCCAACAAATCTAATTTTTTCCAGTTCTTATCATATGGAGTCGATCTGCGTGTTAAGTGTTTTGCCTTGTGGGTGGTGCCATCAACCACCAACAAGTTTGGGTTAGGGTGAGTAAATAAAAGTCTCATATTCTTAGGAGAGATTTTTTTTAATCATTCCTTTTGTTAGTGGGTGGTACTGAAGCTGGTGTAGAACATATTACTTCTGCTAGCTCAATGAGAGCTGTGTTTGTAGGTATCACGATCTTAGATGAGCTAGTCGAATGAACAATCTTCAATCATTTGCGTTACGACTCTAGTTTCCTCTAAGGGAATCGCTAGATCCCAGGCAATGAGTTTGAACAACTCATTGACCTTCTTAGGATTATCAGAGGCAGGAGTCTATGAGGGTACTACTGCATCATAAGAGGACGAAGAACACTCCTGAATGTCCAGTGAGGCATCTGGGAAGTTGGAAGTGGTGTCTGTATGGGAATGCAATGCTGTATGAGATTAAATGACAGATGTTGGTAGTCTGGTTGAAGGAGAAGGTTGAACAGGAGCCAGTGGTACTGGGAGTGATGGTTGATATGCCCTTAGCATGGTTGGTGCAGGTTCCATTGCATCTAATAGGAGGAGGTGTAAGGTATCATGAAGGTGTAAAATAAAACAGTGGAAGAGGTCTCCAAACTTGAGATATTCAACTTTTGAGGAGAAATAGGTCTGGATGGAGACAAATATTCGGAAGAGAAACAAGCATCCTCATCTGAACTATGATCTGTCCAAATGTGGCGAGAAAGACGTCGAGCAACGTTTACTGTGCTCTTGAGGTGATTTTGACAAGGGTGATTCTCAGTGAATGATCCAGGTGTTTTTGTTTGGATTTTCTTTTCCCAGACTGAGTGGTGCCCTGAGTAGTCTCAGAGCAAGATTTACGGTGTGGTTCTGTGGTCGGTGCCACAATAAAGGGAGATGATGCCGATAGCTGTGGATCATTGGAACCACACAGTGTAGATGCTTTGGGTAATGGCACAGGCGGCACTGCCAGACCCAAGCTCAAAATTGACAAAAGGAGCAGAACCGTACCTGGAATGGTGATAGGAAAACGTTGCTGGAACTGTGCTGTTCAGTGCCAAGGTAGCAGTCAGCACCATTAGGGTCTTCAATGAATGGCTCGCCAGGTCAAATGATTGCCTGGGAGATTTCAAAGAGCCCTTATTAGGGTCTCCTATATCTTTAGCAGGATGTTTATCATCCTTTCATCTTGCAAACCTTTTAGTGCCTGAGGAACCTTTAGCATGCTTGATGTGAACAATAGGCAATGATGATCTAGAAGATCTTTTTCTAACGGATTCAGAGGAAATTAGAGACCTGGAGGATCTTCTAGGAGCATGCTCAGGCAGTTGGTTACTTGGAGAACGATCTGAAGCTGGCCTCAGAGAGCTTTCAAATAAAAACAATTTTAAGTGGTGCACTCAGTCTTTTTGCCCTCTTGAGCTCAATTTCTTGCAGTGCGTGCACTTAAGAGAGATGTGAAATTTCCCGAGGCAACACACGTGCAAGGCATGACAGTCTGAGGCAGACGTGGCATCTCTGCAATTAGGGCAGCATTTGAATCCTGGGGAACCTGGCATTCTAACTGCTAGATCTTGATGCTTGTTTGTTTTGTTATCTCTCTAATCTTCCTTTTCTTAGTCTTCTACTTATACTTCTTTTTTTCTTTCTTTTTTTTTCCTCAGGCAAAAAAGGTGGCAATGAGAACAGCGGCGAAGGAGGGAGGACGAACAAACAAACGAATGTTAAGAGGTCTGGTGTTTTTTGGTCAGGAATGACTAAGAATCTTAAAAAACTAACAAATAACTGAGGAAAAGTATGGTCAAAAAAGGATTCTGAGAGTAAAGGAGACAGAAAACTTCAGAGACTGAAGAGGAACACTCTCTCCAGACTGGTGGTTGAAAAGGAATGAAGGGGTGTGGCCATGCACATTTCCAGTGAAGCACACCAACAGTCTCCAGCCATAGGGCGCGTGCGCAGCCTCCACTACCACTGCATCTACAAAAGTCTCCAATCCTGAGCACCACAAGATGTGACACCACAAGTAGAGCACCCACAGGGACCACTCGAAGAAGAAGCAGAATGCTGCTCTAAATTTATTTTAAGTGTCTTTGTGAGGATACAACTTCCCATTTCATAAGCTCAGCAATGGAAATGAACTACCTTAGGATTTTCCTAAAGAGTTTCAACAACTTTTGCAGGTAGAACACAATGCCTATACAGCCAGCCACCAAAACGAGTTTCTTGTCCTCTGTAATGTAAGGGTTAGCATAGAAAACAAGCAGAAATATTCTTTGGTTCAGATGGCTTTTATAATTGAAAATAAACTTTGTGATGAACTTTACGTGTAATCTCAGACCTTGCATCATTGTTGAACATTGTATATGGCAGAGATTTTCAAACAATAGAGTGCACCCCCTCAGGGGATGACAGAGAGGTACCAAGGGCAGTTTAGGACCTTTAGTCAATGAAGAGAGTAAAACAGTAAACTGAAGTATGGAAATGGCAGAGAAACTAAATAATTTCTTTGTTTCGGTCTTCGCTAAGAAGGTTGGTGGGGACTGGATGTCTGATGTAAAGGAGACCAATGGAGATGAGATAGGGTTAGAAGCTAAAAGAGGGAAAGAGCAAGTTAAAAATCACTTGAACAAGTTAGACATCTTCAAGTCACCAGGACCTGATGATAGGCACTCTAAAGTACTCAAGGAGCTAACTCAGGAGATATCTGAGCCATTAGTTATTATCTTTCAAAAATCATGGAAGACAGGTGAGGTTCCAGAGGACTGGAAAAAAGCAAATATAGTGCCCATCTTCAAAAAACGAAATAAGAGCAATCCACAGAATCATACACCAGTCAGTTTAACTTCTGTACTGGGAAAAATAAAGGAACAGATAATTAAGGAGTCGATTTACAAACATCTAGAAGAGAATAAGGTGCTTGGGGCTAGTCAGCATGGATTTGCCAAAAGCAAATCATGTCATACCAACTTGATAGCTTTCTATGATGTGGTAACAAGACCTGTGGATACAGAGGAAGTGGTAGATATGGTATATATAGACTTTAGTAAGGCATTTGATACAGTCTCACATCACATTCTCAGTAATAAACTGGGGAGGTACAAACTAGATGGAACTGTTGTAAGATGGATGAAAACCTGTTTGGATAACCACTCCCAGAGAGTAATCATCAATGGTTCACATTCAGGCTGGAAGGACATAACAAGCAGGGTGCCATAGGGATCTGTCTTGAGTTGGGTTTTGTTCAACATTTGTATTAACAACATAGATGATAGCATAGACAGCAAAGTTATAAAGTTTGCAGGTGATACCAAGCTGGGAGTGGTTGTGAGTGTTTTGAAGGACAGGATCACAACTCAGGATGATCTGGCCACACTGGTAGGGTAGTGGCTAGCACCTCCGCTTAACACACAAAGGGTCCTGGGTTCAATTCCCAGGGGGTTAGACTCGATGATCTCATGAGGTCCCTTCCAGCCCTATGATTTGATTGATTGATTTACCTGGTGAAATGGTCTGAGATAAACAGAATGCAGTGCAATAAAGATAAGTGCCAAGTATTCCACTTATGGTTGAACAACCCACTGCACACATACAAAATGGACAATGACTGCCTAGGAAGGAGTGCTGCATGAAGGGATCTGGGTGTAATAGTGGATAACAAGCTAAATATGAGTCAGCAACATAATACTGTTGCAAAAAAACCCGAATGCCATTCTGGGGTGTATTACCAGGAGTAGTGTGAGTAAGACATGAGAAGTGATTCTTCCACTCTGCTCTGCACTGACTAGGCCTCAACTTCAGTACTGTGTCCAGTTTTGGGCATCTCATTTCAAAAAGGATGTGGTGAAACTGGAGAAAGTCCAGGTAAGGGCAACAAAACTGATTAGAGGTCTGGAACATTTAACCTATAAGGGAAGAAAGAAAGACCTGGGTTTGTTTAGTCTAGAAAAAAGGAGACAAAGGCAACAGGATTACAGTTTTCAAATAACTAAAAGGTTGTTATAAGGAAGAAGGAGAAGAATTATTCTCTTTAATCACTGGTGACAGGACAAGCAGCAATGGGCTTAAATTATAGCAAGGGAGGTTCAGCCTAGACATCAGGAAGAAAATTCCTAACTGCCAGGGTGATTGAACACTGGAATAAATTGCCTGGGCAGTTTGTGGAATCTCCTGCTTTGGAGGTTTTTAAGAGTAGGCTGGACAAACAGCTGTCAGAGAGGGTTTAAATGGGGTTACTTGTTCCTGCCATGAGTGTAGGGAACTGGACTCGATGACTTGTCATGGTCCCTTCCAGTTTCTATGATTCTGTCACTGGAGAGTGAGTGGTGATGCCAGAGAACTTGGGCTTCAGCCTCACACAGCAAGGCTCACTCTGACTCACCTTATTTTACATAGGTTGTGGACGTGCAACCAAAAATTGTAACCAAAAAGGGAGAACCAGATCAAAATTTTGAAAACCGCTGCTATAGATCTGTCCTAAGGACTCCAAACTCACCTACTTGTCTAGCTGAGGTATTGCCATCAGGAAGACTACTTTCATAGGAAGAAGTAATAGAGTGCACAAGACCAAGAGCTCAAAGGTGGATTAATAAATTCTTACAGTACCAGACAGAGGTTCGTTCAGCAATGCAGTCAGCCTGGGATGAAAGGTTCTGACAAGACCCTTCGAAAACCTCATAATCATAATATAGATGAATCCTTATAGGTTTTTTAATCAACAGATGACAGGCATTAATCACTGTTAGATGCATATACACAGCAAGCTATCAGATAAGCCTGTTGTCTTTATGAAAAAGAGATAATCCAAGACATCAGGGATGTCTGCCTCTTCTGGATGATGCTGATGTTGGCACCACATGGAGAAACATTTCTATTTCTCCATTTTCTTGTGGAGAATTTTCTGTTGCTAAGGAAAATGGACTAGACTTGCTCTGATCTTGACTTCACAACACAATGTCCATCCAAACACCAAGCCATGTAATGGAGGAACAATAGATTAAGATGCATTGTATTTCCCAAGTCCTGAGTAAGGAAGTTCAGAAGCAGTTGTAATCAAATGCCTGAGCAAGGCATCAGCTGCAAATGGTGGTAAACAAAATCCATACCAACTCTGAGATTCAGAGTCCTGGAGATAACCATTTGTTGAGATGGCCCTGCTCTAGCAGACATATAATGCGGCAAACATTGATGTGATTGATTAATATAGTTCTCCTTCACCCTCTTTACTTGAAGAAAGAGGAACAGATCAAGGAGGCATGGTAAGATGCCTCAGTAGTTAGTGTGGTGGAGTGAGGCTGGTACCAAGAAAAGGAGATTCTGGCATCGACAAGACCAGTGGGGTCCTTATGATGGAGGAACTGATGTGGTACAGAGATTGTTAGTACCAATGAAGGCACTGCCAGCAGTGCAGTTGTGTTGTGGTGTACAGATGGGAGGTAGTGTTAAAGCCTGCCGCTGCTTAGCGCTGAATGTTTCATCAACTCTGAAGTTAACGAGGCAGAAAGTTTCACTTTCCCTTTGCTGTCTCTGTCCAAGCTGGCCCAGTTAGGGTCATGTGGTATCCACAGTCATATCCTGGTACCTCAGAGGTGGAAGATCCCAATGAAGATGGTACCAGTGGGGTCTGTGGGGCTGTAGAGCACTGTTTCTTGACTGGATTCCACAAAGGGGAAGCTGGGGCCAGCTTTTTCATTTTCTCCTTAGCAGAATACTCCTTTTCCTAAGCTTGCAAAGGTGGGCCTTTGCCAGAGGCTGCCACAGGAGATCACTGACCATGGAAGTTCATGATTCGGACCTGGATGCCAGGTACAGAGACTTCTCCATCATGAGAAGTTTCCCTTGAAGGTCTCTTACCAAGCTGGCTCAGGCTTTCAGATTATGGCAGTGTGAGCACTTCTGCAGAATGTGTTTCTCACAAGACAGCAGACAAACTGTATATGCCCATCTGAAACTAGGAGAGAAAACATGCATGTAGGGGAGCAAACAGTGAAGGAAAATAACTATAAATCAACAACTTACTCTTAACAAATAACTAAACTAACTAAGCTGAGACAGAGGTGCTGCTAAATGTTCTGATTCAGGCCAAAGATGGTAGAGAAGGAATCAGAGGGGTTGGCTGCACAGCGTTATATAACCACCTTAGGCAGCGCAAGACACGAACAGCACGTGTGACTCAACCAGCCACTGCTACTACAAATCTCTGACTACAGACATGGAATGCACATTCTCCCAGTGTAGAGCACCCATAGTGACGTTCCTCAAAGAAGAAAATCTCTGTATTGCCTCATTCAGTGAATGCTGCTGAACACTTGGAACCTCTCTTGGGGAGAAATGAGGGCACAGATGAGAGCAAGGTTTCCATAGATCAGTCCAGTTAAATGCAAAGTAGACTGGGAAATGCAACTGGATAATATGGTGAGGATAATTTAATTGTATATATATGCCTTCCATTGCATTCATATTCACAATCTGTAGATTCTGTCAGATCTCCAGCCTATTAACAGCAGCAGTGCACAGGAATATTTTTCCCATCTGTCTCTGACTAGGAAACTGAACCAGTTCTTTTTACATGTGGGCCTTGCTACATTGTGCCATGCCCTCATTACCTTGAGACTAGATTACTACACTGTTCTCTATATGGAACTATACCTTCAAGGTGTTCAAAATTTCTTAAGAATTAATTGTATTCACCATCTAAATTACTGTAGGCACCACAGTTCTCAAACCCAGGTCGATGAGACCCAGGCAGTCCTCAAACTGCAGCAAACTTCAGCTGCTACGTGGAGAGAACATTGGCTGGTGGACCATAGCTCAGCATAGGCGCCACCTGCCATGTTCCCAACAGGAGGGAACATCTTGCCTCTCTGAATGGCTCAGACTCATTGTTTAAGCCAGAAGGCAGCACACAAAGCTGTCTGAGCAACTATGTGCATCACTGACTGACTACTACACTGTAGCCTGCCTTCTCACCTGACACTTAAGCCTTTCCTTGTTCCCAGCTCCTGCCTTCTAAGCCTTGTTACATATTCCTGCTTCTATGCCCCACCCCTGGATCCTGACTCAACCATGACTCTGGGCTTGATTCCTGACTCTGAATCACAGCTCCTGACTCCTGCTCTGACCACCTGCATCCCAATCTACAACTGTAGCCATCCAAGGTCTTGAGGCAACTTTAACTTATTTTGACTCTATTATCAATAAGATACTCCAGTGTTAAAAAAAGGAAGAATGAATAAGTTCTTACAGTGCCCAAGAGCTTAGAAGGCAGGACTCAAATTTGGAATGCAAAAAAAAAAAAAGTTGCCTACTGGTGTCTTAATTCAGATAATTCTATAATATACAGAAACACTGAAATTTTGAAAAAAAAACTTTAGTAAGGCAGCTGGTTATTATCTTATTGCTGACTTTGTGTAACCCCTTACAGATATCAAATGTTTTTATGGTCAATGTTAAATCTTTCTATAGAAAAGATTCCACTTCAGGCACTGCAGTTGCAAACAGGTATGGAGAACACAATCAGGAAAGGGTGTGATGTGGATGGTATTAAGAAAATGGGTAAATATTCTGTTTAGTAATTAAATAAAGCTCTTATATTCCCAGCTATAACAAGATCCACTTATGCTACATATACAAACTTACTCATGCTTGGGTCTGAGTTTTCTGCCCTAGTCTTTTTTGCCTCTGTCCTTCTCCCTGCTGCACTGAAGACATATACAGATCGTAAATTACAAGACTCTGTTTTGGCAGGTATCTGGAAGTTGAGCATCCCAAAACCTCTTCCAAACTACCTGCTTGTTCTTCTGAATATCAAACTTCATCTGAGGGAAATAAAATGTGTCCCGGATAATAGGGTTGCAAAGAAACATTTAAAAGAATGAACTGAATGGGACCAATGTAGCACTGTCTACGAGAGTTTGAAGAGGGCTTGAAATAATAGCTCAGAAAGGTATGAACTGCCATTTTATCTCAAAAGATCTAGACTTCCGTGTTAATTACTATAATTTAAGCATAAGCATTGTTAATTATTTCTTCTTTTGTTAATTCAATTTTTCATCCCAGAAATTTAGGCAATTTCCTAGATACCTTCCAGATACCCAATGGTTTGGGCACAGGATAAGAACCACGGCCATTAACTTATTTTGCATTCAATAGACAGCAGAGGACAGGTTTGATGTGTTTGCAGAAGCCGGTGTTGTTAAGGGGTACAAGTTGGGGTTTTCTGTACCAGATACAGTTTCCTAAACCCTGAAGGTTTCATTCCCAAATATAGTGTACAGCTATATTTCAGCTAACAGGTGAATAAAGGAAGCCAGGTCATCATTTGCTTGGGTGGGACAGTGTCTGCTTGCCAGCCATAGGTAGCAGAATGCATTATTCATCATAGATGCTGCTATATGAGGAATCCAGGAGACCTATTAAGCTACAAACTGAACTGACCAATTGTGGGACCATACCTTCAAACAAATAAGACTGCACCACAGCAGCAAACTCCTCCGAATACTATCTTCTGCCCACTAGCATAATCTGTCTTGCCTGGATTCAGTTCCCATCAGATGTTCTTCCATGAGATAATCTTGACCAAGCTCTGGGCCACCTTGGTGATAATGTTATGGTCACATATAGTAAATGCTAGATAGAGATGTCTGTTATCTACATACTGCTCACGCTGGAGTCTCTGTCATTTGACCAGTTCAGCTAAAACTACACATAGATATTAAATATGACCAGAGAGAGAAATGATCCTTGTGGGACTCCACGAGGCATCTAGCAGTAGAGGTGCAGTTTCCCATCATGGCTTGGTTGTACCCCTCCAAGAAACACTCAAACTATTTTAGCATATAACCCTGTTTCCTTGGTACATATCTTAAGCAAGACAGCTGTACTCTATGGTGAATAGTGTTGAATGCTGCAGAGTGATCTGAACATGGACACTACCCTCTTATCCACTGAGAGAAGGAGATTAAACATCACTACTACTAAAGCAAGTTCATGATCAGGTCTTGAATCCATATTGTATCATGCATAGGATATTACCTTCAATTATATGAGCTTAAAGTTGCCTTTGGGTAGCTTTTCAATGAGCTTGCTAAGAACTGCACAATAGTTGGCAGACTGATGTTTCCAAAATAGGTTTCTTAAGTGTTGTGTGTATTCCTGCAAGTTTGAAAAGTGAAGAAAAGAATCCTTTCTCCAAATGGACATGGACTGTTTCAGTCATGAGTGGCATCAGCTGCTCATGACTCCCACAAGCTAAGAAGGGTATGGGCTGGATCTGCAGTCTTGAGTCAAGACGCCTCTATGGTGTACAGAACTTTTTGATGATTGAATGAACTGAACTTCAAGAATGCAGGCAGGCTATTGGCCTGTGAGAACCGGCAGGGCAGACATCACACTGTAGGCAAAACCTCCCTTAAATGATGATCACAAAGTCTCCTGGATTTAAAAAAAAAAAAAAAGTTTTTTCTTCATTACATGCCAAAGACAGGGGTACCTCCATGCATCTGGGAAGCAGAACAGAGTCTAGAAAATATTCACTGAAATGACAGAAGCAGCTTTGCTTACAGGATAGGTGATATCTTCATAACCAGCAGTCCTATATGTTCCCATCTGAACTGTGATGAAGAGGCAGACATCATATTCACCAATTTGTACTGATAAACAAAGCTGCTTTTCCTTTATATTGGAACATGATGGTCATATAATTCAAAAGTACATCCATTTCTAGCACCACAGTAAAAGCCCATTTACCAGCTGCCAAATACTTAATCCTATATGCTGCAGTCCCTAAATAATTGAAGTGGCCTTTATGTTACCTGATATGAACTTGTCATTCTCAAAAGGACTTTTTTATCCAGTTATTCATGTTATTTGTTAGTGGGTGTTGAGGTTTATATTAGAGAAACTAATCTGTAAACTAATAAGATACAGTACTAGAGCAGAGGCAGTGGTGGGGAAAGGTAATAATGAATTAGAAGAGGATCAAAAGTCAGATTTGTCAACATTATTTTTTTTAAATGAAAGAAAACATACTGGCCTAGAATTTAAGGAGATTTAATTTTTTAAAGAGAGTTGCTCTTCTGCACAGTATTTTTGTTCCTAAATTAGTGACTCAGAGTAAATTTATAAAAAGGACACTTTTAGTCTCCATACACATCAAGTATTTTCCCTTTGTGAGGACCAATGATAAAAATGCCATAGAAGGGAAAGTCAGAAAAAGTATAACTTCATCAGTTTAATCAACTTAACTTTTAATGGTTTAAATATATGTTCACTGCATTTCACTGCCAGCTCAAAACATGAAAATATGAAATACAACGTTTCATTCTATAGCATTACTTTTGTGAGAAGCACATTAGTTGTTGTTTGGGTCAACAATGGAGATTACTAGCTAGCAAAGGACTTTAAATTCCTAATACTGTCAGACTCTCTAATACTTTCTGAAAGAATTCTTGTGCTCTAATAATAAGTGTTACTTCTCTCAGCCTGGGGAATTAGAGTCCATTTACCTTAACATACCACTGAACTGCTTATTTATTCCACATTTTATCTGCCTCCCTAAAAGATGAATGAGACAAGAATATGCAGCATCTTTCGCCACTCAACTTCTGTTTTTCTAAAAAAAAAAATAGTATGACATCATAACTTGGACTGTAATTGGTCTGTTAAAGTGTTCAAATGACAACAATATATGCATGAAAAATAGCAGGCGTGGGTACTAGAATGAGGCTAGCACTCCAAACTAGGGATATATCCACTTGGATAGTCTCTCAACTAATAAATTGTTAAATCACAATTTATCCAATTATACATAAAGAAAAACTATTCCACAGATGTTTAAAAATGAAATACTTATTTTATCTATTGAAAATGAACTATACATTTACATTTAAACATGTAATACACTTTATACTATCAAATGGTTAAATGTCTTTTTTCTAAAATCTCATACTAAAATACTCTACACATGCCCATTAACTACAGAGGTGGGCACAATACCACCCACAGACTGGATCCAGCCCACCTGAGGCCTCTCTCTGCCCCACAACCCCTGAGCTCTCCTCCACCCCGCCCCCCGCCCGGCTCTCTCCAACTCCACCCCCCTACCCACTCTCTGCCCCCAGCTCTGTGCTACACCAGGGCGGGCTCTTCCCCAACACCCTAGCTCTCCCTGCCCCCTGCTCTTTGCCCCCACCCCCACCCCGAAGCCAGGTCTCTGTTGCCCCCCAAGCCCAACTGTAAATATTATTGCCCACCCCTGCCTTAACACAACTTACTTCAGAAACCTAACCTCTTACATTAAATTTGTACATGTTAACACAGACACACAAACTTTATGAAGCAGTTGGGGTTCCTTAGAACATAACATACCTGACTTAAGTTCACAAGGGCAAGCAAATGAAAAGTTCAGCTACCTTTTCTCCTTCACCCACAGACACACACTTTACTATTAACATAATTACTGCACAACATAGATTATACACTTCAACGTTAATTCTGCCCCGCCAGATGCAGAGACACAGTATAAACATAGTAAAGGGTACATCAATCTCACAAATTTATAACTTTTGTACACATGACAGCAGAGTGAGTGCTTCCCTCACCCTTCCACATAATACAATGTGGAACCTATAGTGTGGATCCTTTGAATAGGACAGATAACAGATATTGGGAAATTGAGAAGAAGCTTGAGATCTAAAAAGAGATTTGTGGTGTGGGCAATGTGGCTTAACAGGTCTTCACTTACAGGAGCTTTCAGGAGTCAGCTGTCAAAAAAAAGAGGTAAATGAAAATATTGTGACTACTTAGGTGAGCTGCTACCATGCAGAAGCATTTTGTAAAAATCCTGTGCACCACGGACAGTCCAAATGGAAGCACCTTGTATTGGAAATGAAGTCCAGCCAACATGAATCAAAAATATTTATGATGGGTAAGACTAACTGAAATATGAAAATAGGTATCTTTTAGATCAAATATGAATCAATTTGTGACTGACAGCAAATGAATTAGTGAGTCCAGAGTCAACATTCAAAATCAAAACCTTTAATTGTACTTGTTTAAGCCCCTTAAAATATTGGATGAAACCCTGAATACATTTTCCTCACAGAAATGAAAGCCCTGGCCTCTTAGAAATTTGGAAATCTCCTCAACACCTCATAACAAAAGCAACTTTTCCACTTTTGCAAATCTGTCATCATCAATTTGGGTTTGAATAGACATAAGCTGGCTTTCTCATTACAAACAGCAATCTTCAGCTCTCTCAACCTCACCACTTCCTGATATGTTGTTCCACAATCTCTGAATCTATACAACTTCTTTGATTTGCTGAAGTAATCTGACCAGATCCAGTGAAGAGTAATCACAGGATTTATCTTACCCACCCAATACTGTAAGTTTTCCATTTTCTAGCATCTGATAAAATGGGACTTCCCCCAGAAAAGCTCATGTGAAAAATAAATTTGTTAGTCTTTAAGGCTTTGTCTACACTAGCAAGTTAGTCCTTTGAACCCTGTCTACACCACGCTTAAGTAAAAAAAATTTTAGTTCAAATTAATCAAAGGTTAGTTTGAACTAGTTAGTTCAGCTGGTTAGTCTGAACTAACTGCTTAGTTTGAACTCATTTGCATTTTTATTTCAAACTAGCCTTATGGAGACATGCTAGCTCAAACTAAATAAAGTTTGAACTAGCGGTTAGTTGGAACTAAATCCCTTTTTTTTAGTTTGAACTAACTTTTAGTTTGAGCAAGCCATGCTTTTTTAGTTTGAACTAAAAAGTTTATTTGAACTAAAAAACAGCGTGTCTAGTTCAAACTAAAAAGTTAGTTCAAACTCAAAAACTGTGTTTAGTTCAAACTGACTTCAAAATTACTTAGTTTGGACTAACCAACTCCAAACTAAGATTTTAGGTATAGCCTAAAAGTACCACAGGACTCCATGTTTGTTTGCTCCATTGTGTTCTTGTAACTGGCAAGGGTGGCTGATTTATTTCTTACCCTTCTTCTGGAACTGATGCAGTTGGCTCTGAACACATGGCCCATTCAGGCACCCGTAGCCTCAAAAGGTTTGACTGAAGGAGCTGCAGGAACTGACTCCACCTCCAAAACAGGCTGCAGCTTCATGGAACCCTTCAGTCCCTGGTTCTGGTTGTAACAGAAGCATAGACTGGGCTCTTAGCCCTGGAATCTAACCTAACCAGATCCAGCAGATCTATCCTTGAAGATTTCCTTAAACAGGAGAAGCAATGAGTGAGTCTCCCTATCTATGTGGGCTCTTGGAGTACAGACTGAGCAGTCAAACACCCAAAAGGTAAATATCCTTCTCCCAACCACTTAAGGCACTGCACAAGGTAGGAAACATGCTTTCCAAAACCTGAATTCCTTCCCCCCCCCCCCC
>ML681990.1:8929297-8965042 GCA_007922195.1 Podocnemis expansa | reverse complement strand
AAAAAAAAAAAAAAAGATGAGATTACAGGTACATACTGTAATCAAACTCATAGTGAAGCAATGAATCAGATCCTCAGCTTGTGTAACGTAAGTACACTGTCTTCAATGGAGGTACTTATTTACACCGTCTTGAGATTTGTGGGCCTCTAAACCAAAGATTATGGTATGAAGAAAAAATTATGTATTTTAATCACACTGAAATCAGCACATACTATTTACATGTTTCTTTGCAAAATATGGCATTTAATTAAATTAACTCATTATGAAATTTAAGTATTTTACCAAGACAACTGAAAATATTACATTTACACATTTATTGGGAAAGGAAGGGTTAAACACAAATGCAGCTTTCTATATTTAAAGTATTTGTTTAAATTCAACCTAATTGCCACAGAAATAAAATTAAAAACCTAAAAGTCATTCAAAATGTTAAATAATGAAGTACTCACAAAGGTGAACATTTATTTCATTGGAATTGGTCCTGCTTTGAGCAGAGATTTGGACTAGACAACCTCCTGAGGTACATCCGACCCTCCTCTTCCATGATTCTATGAAAAACCCTATCCCAATACATTTTGCATAATGCTGTACAACTGCTCTTAGACTGAACCACTCTACAGCAATGAGGGTTAAGAAAGTATTTTTAGCTTTAAAAATGGCATAACAAAGTAATCTTCCACAGAGGCTAAAAGACTGCTCTTGGGGTGAACCACTGAAGGTAAAGATGGAAAATGCTGACTGACTGAAGCCAAAGAATAGCTAACAGATCTTCCCTAAAATCACTAAGCAGTCTCTTTAACCTAAAGTTCCAACTCTAAATATATTGTGTAGCACATTTCAGTACCTTAATAAGCAACTTACTTTCCCTCCAAGATACTACTTAGTATCAGCAAAATCACCAGTGTGTCCAACCTCACTTAATTTAGAGTACTACATCTTAAAGTGAGCTGTTAATGAGACAGTCTATCTTAAATACCTTTCCCATGAGTGCCCTAAAGCCACCATATACATTATTTTAAAAAATATGACATAGCTTGATCATAACAAAAGACAAAATGGTCCACCAAAGCTCAGCATTTCTAAATTCTCAGGTTTTTCCTCTTTGTTTTGTCTGTCGCTTTAATACTCCTCCCTCTTTCCAAAAATAATGACACTGCCTCTTTTATATTGTTTTAGTGCCAGTGGCTTTCTTCCACATACTCACTACTCTGCGATACAGATTTCCTGACATTTTTGTGTACTTTCACAAAAACACTCTCTCAAGTACTTACTTTTAAAGCTCAGTATAGCCCACCTTCAACTCCATGGCAGCTCTTCCACAGAAACTGCTCAAGCTTTAGAGGCGAGTGACAGACAGAGACAGACACACACACACACCCATGCCCCATTTTAAAACGTATTATGTCTATTTTAAAATGAGGTCTCATATGGAGCTGACAAGTGGTGACATTACTATAACTATGAGGATAAACAATGACATCATCAAGCTCCAGAGGGGTTGCCATGTTAGTCTGTTTACAGCAAAAATAACAATAGTCCTGTGGCAACTTAAAGATTAACAAATTTCTTTGTGCATAAGCTTTTGTGGGCTGCAGTCATGCACTGCAGCCCACAAAAGCTTATGCCCAAAAGATATTTGTCTTTGAGGTGCCACAGGACTTTTGTTGTAGTGACACCATCAACACATTAAAATGACCACTTTGAAATATCTGCATTTATTTGTTAGTCTAATGACTCTCTGCATTATTTCAAGACAGAATTGAATTTCTTTGTTTCTTTGTGATCTCAAAAGCATCACATCAACAAGCTAAAGGGTAAAACAAAATCTAGTAATAAATTTACATAGGTATCATTCAAATGTAATAGCGCTGGTGACATTTCTAGTCAACCTTACCATCATCTTGTTCACCATGACCTCTCTCAGGAGCATGTGGGTTACCACAGTCTTCATTGTTTTGGCATGTATACAGTTTGTCCAAGGAAGATAGTTGATTGTGCTGTGACCTCTACTAGTACAGGTGCAAATAAAGTCTGCAGAAGCTCATATACCCATAGGGCACGTGAAAAACAAAGGAAGTCATTCATCCACTTTTTTCCATCCATGCTGCAATGGTGATCCAACCAGCTTACTGATGTGTGACAACAGCTAAACCTTTGCTTGCCAAGATGTTCTTTCAACCTGCTTTTCAAAACTGTCTTCATATGGTTGGAGTTTGGGCAGTGACTTGTCCTTTTGGATGGGTAAATTGTAGCAGAAGCCAATTCAGACCTCTGTGGGTCCCCTTTTCTGTCTCATTCTGGTCATACAGCACTGCTACCAATTTCCTTGCACCTTCTCAATCACTCTCTAATTTGTCTCTTAAGCAATGAGCTCCTTTTGGTTTTGCGACATTAAACAGAACTTTGTTTTACCCAATATGAAACAGGTATACAGAGTCACATCTTATTAATTCACATACAGCAGGAAATGCGTCACAGAAGTCAGGAGTGCATCACAAACTGCATGCTTTGTCTGTTGTGCTGGTAATGGTTTCTGTTTCAATCCACTGTGTGCTCCATTTTTGCACAGGATTAAATAGCAAGAACAATATCTTCTGTATCAAGTGATCGAACTACTATGGTTCCTTTGATAACAAAGCACCCAAAAGCCAGACTGGCACATACAAGATACAGAAGCATCCTTACATCTGTTTCCTCATAAACCCTATACAAGTTTTGGGATTCTTCAACTCTGCAATGAAGAGGTAATTTTCTTTTAATATCTTAGGACGCTTATGTGGACCTCAATTTCCCTTAACTATTGCATTGTTACTGGGAGAAGACAGCAACTTGTTTGCTCTTACGACAGATGAAGAGCTATGGGTATGAATGATGCCTAGATGTCTGAGTGTAAATGAATCATTAAAAAACAGTGGCCAAGGCCAACCCAGTATCAGTGGAAAATCCAAAAAGACAATGGAAAACTGAATCACTAAGACATTGACAATAGCAACCTATCTGCCCCTGAGTTATTGATTTCCCCAACTTTCAGCAAAAAAGAAGAGCGAAAAAAACCCAGCTCAAGAACAAAGGACTAGAAACTGTAAGATGGCAGTGGGGACAAAAGCTGGTTGCTGGAAGGAGCTGGGGCTTTCACTTGGGAAGTGACCAAGAAGGTTAAAACAGAGAGAGACAGAGTTTGAACAGGGGTCACCACAGGTTGGTTGGGTTCCATGCTAACCAAAATGGTCTATCCTTTAACCTTCATTATTCTGTGCTAACCTAAGAACTTCCTATGCTCTGTTCCAGTTCACTAATAAAACCTACTGTTTTGACAGTCCTGTTTGAGTGTCACAGCAAATGCTTGGTGAGGAGCATTAATTCTTGAAGAGTGCTCAAGTCTTTACATGTGAGCTCTGCTCAGTGAGTTCAACTGAGATAGGCTCCTGGAAAAGTAGGAATGCTCCAGCTCAGAGGTTTGATCTAATGAGGGAAGTGAGTCTGCATGTCCTACATTTTGCAGGAACACTGAAACACTTTCAGGATCTGGCACACAGAGGCTTCTTCTAAACACTTTTACAAAGCTAGAGACATGCCACTGAATCTGCAGATGCAGGACAAACAGCTCTACTGGTGATGAACTTTGCTACTTCCCCACTAGAAAAGCCTTCAACAAAGAGCGTTCGTGTTGGTGTTCTACACGCTCAGGCACCTATTGAGCCATATGCACACAGAAGAATTTCACAAGTGACTGTTTGTTGGATGTCACATTTAGAAATTTCTTACATGGAGCCATAATGCATCTAACAACCACCTCACATGTCTTGTACCCACCCTTAAACCCTGTCCCTTGCTGTCTTTCTTCAGTTTTCACAAATTACCACTGTCATACCTACCACAGACTTTTATTACAGAATTCGCTTTGTCAGATCCTTCTAGGACCTGCCTCAGGTACTCAGCAACCACTTTATTATATGCATGGAATTCGTCTCCAACCATTATTTGTACAACAGCCATGACATCTCTAATGTATACTGGCTTCTTCCTTGCATGCTCTTAGGTCATGGATTCTTTCAGCTTGAGCTTCCAAATGATACCTGAATTCAGCTTGGTCTGTTCTTCCCATTGTTCCATGAGCATGGAAGAGGGACATAAGCATGCGCTGCAAAGGATGACTAAGACAATCATCACTGAAACATCACAGGTGCATTTTGCAAAAAAGAAAGCTCTGTGGCAAACAATTTGTGGAATGATAGCTGTTGTGATTATCCCTCCTTTGCCAGACTTTAATTTGGTGCTCTTGGCCATGTGAGTGTTTTGAGACAGATTTCTTGACTGTGCTGAAGAAACTATGCAGTCCCAGCAGAACCAAGTGCACCTTTTAACAACCTCTCCATTTGTTTTGTACCAGCATCTGTTATTTTCAGTAGAGGCTCTTGTACATGTGTTGTTACTTGCAATCCAGTCGCATCTCTGGATGTGATTAAGGGTCAAAAAATGTGGTTATGTTTTTGAAGATATGGTTAGTAAAAGCTGTTAACATACTTGACATCCTCCTTCAATGCAGATGCAAGGAACTTCTTTGCAGACTCTTACTTCTTGTTGGAGCGCTTCCTTCTCTCATTGTTTTTACATATTCATAACATAAAGCTGCATACTGCCATCTCTAACACCCACATTCATCTATGCGTTAGTGCAGTAGTTACTAAACTTTTTATCTCGAGGACCATAAATATCATTTTTACAGCCTCAAGGCCACCCATCTGTCAACTCAAAAAATTTACTGATGTATTTGTATACAGTACAGAGTACAGGATTAAGGGCTATAGATCTAAAAAAAATGTTTACTTTTAAATATAAGTGCAAAGCAAATTTTAAATTTTAAATTAAAATTTAAAAAACTAAAATGATTAGATTTTTTAACATAGTTTTCAAAAATTTAAAAATTTTAATTTTTAAATTCTAAAAAATAAAACATTTAAAACCAGTTCATTTGGTGGTGGGAGGGCTGGGTGCAGGCAAGAGGAGGGAGGCAGGTATCTGCAGGGCTGGGAGGACTGGGTGCAGGTGTAACCTGCTAGGGTGGGCTCAAATTTATTCAATTGCCCCTCTCCAGTGCCTCACAGAGAAAACCCCTGATGAAAGCAACTGGAGAGCCAGGATCCAGTTGTTAAAAGGACTCACAGCGAAGACTGCTCAGAGTTTCCATCCCACATTAAACTATTACTCAACAGAAACGTATCAATGAACTTTATTAACTAACTAAACACACCTTATCCTAAAGAACCATAATACATTTAAACAAAACAGTAAGAAACCCAAGAGTCCCAAAGTTCAGGTGGAGTCACCCTTCTCTCAATTGCAGTCTTTTAAGTCCTTGGGGCTTGAATGCAGAACGAAAGCAATTCTCATCCTCTCTAGCTGCAGGAATCTTCAGGCAGATGCCATGCAGTCCTTTCTTCCTCCTGTGCAGCCAGCACCATGCAATCAAGTCACTGGCCATCCAACTCTCAGTTCCACTGCAGACAACTCCCCTGCAAAGCAGTCGAAAGCTGGGAGAAAACATCCTGCAGTCCACACCTGCTCAGCTCCTTTCACTGAGTCCCTTAGCCAATGTCCTCTGCAGCTCTCGTTTGTTCCTCTCCAAGCTGCTCCTCTCAGGCTTCTCCTTGGGCACGTAACTCCAACAAAAACAATAAAACTTCTGGAGCATGCTCAGTGTGCTCCCTCACCCTCTTACCAGAAGTTTCTGGTTTCTGGGCTGCAAAATCTGCCCAGCAACGTAACCCAGCCATAAGGGTCCCTAAAAGAGATTGCAGCTATTTAGGGACATGGGTTACACAGGCACTGTGCAGGAGGTAGGTGTCTCTGGCAGCCTGGGAGAGCTGGAAATAGGTACCAGCTAGGAGGCTCGTAGCCACAGTCAGGCTCCTGGCTGTCCACTGGACTGGGCAGCAGGCTTGCAGGCACAGCCTAGCTTCTGGCTGTGTACCATACCAGGGGAGGCTTCCAGCCACAACCCAGCTCTTGGCAGTGTGCTAGGACTCAGTGGCAAGTGTGAAGCTGCAGCCGGCCTCCCAGCAGAGTGCTAGGATTCAGTGTGAAGCTGGTATCTGCCTGCAGCCTGGCTCCACACTGGAACAGGGCAGGAGCAGTACAGTTGCAGCCCAACTCCAGGCTCCACACTAGCACCGGGCAGGAAGAGTGAGGCTAAAGTCCAGCTCCCAGCTCCACGCCATCACCAGGCATGGGGAGTGTAGCCACAGCCTGGTGCCCGGCTCCCAGCTCTGCACTGGGACCGGGTGGGAGGTGTGCAGCTGCAGCTAAGCTCCCAGGGTGCAACACCCATTTTAGAAAGCCTCATGAGCCTTAGTGTCACTGAACTAGACTGCTAGTTTCTGGAATATTTCAAAGGCTATTACTGCATACACAGGTAATTACAAATGAGAACCTTCTGCCACACAGACAAGATGCTATTTTTCACATACAAAAGCTAACAAAATGGAGAAACAGTACATTAGGAATTTATATACATTTCTATCTACCACTATCCAGTACAAACTGCATGCAGGCGATCCACAGCTACTAGTGCACAATTGGCAGTGATTGGCAAATTTCAGCTGAAGATACAGAGAACTATTACACAATCACTTGTGAAACGCTGACAATTAAGAAAGTGTGATGGGAAAACATTTCATGTAAATATATTGCAAAAGGTTGATATTCACCATCTTTATCACGTTAAAGTTTTGTTATTTCTGAAAAAAAAAAACTGCCAATGCAAAACCAATAAAAAAACATTTAATAGACTGCAGTTTACTGGCCTGACCAATGAACGCTACATTAAAGACTCGAAAGTAGCTTACACAGTAAAAACTGCAGTTATAATCATGTTACAGTGTCTCTAGAATTAAGCAAAAAATGACACTCTCTCATTTGCTTATCATTGTGCCACCTCGCCTACAGACTTACAGCACTATTTGACAGATCCACATCATACCTCACCTAAACTTACATAAAATAAGCTTTCAACTGATATGTGACATGAGTGTGTGTGTAGTATGGATACATTAAATTACAACAAAGTCCTTTTTGGAGAACTGCAACATTCTGCAGCCGCTGTCACAGCTTCCTTTTCCAAGGGGAAGGTTCTACTTCTGAAGCAGCCACATAAAGCCTTTATGCAGCAGCCCATGCTATGGCCTTCTTAGGGACTTATTAGACCTAGCATTGCCCACAGAAACTGGGCGCTAATAAATGAAACTGAGAGGCCAAACTAGCAGGCTGCAGTAGCAGGTTAAGTATGGATGGAGTGTGTGATCTGGCCCAGTCCTTCCCAGGGAGCAAGAGGCACTGAGGAGCGAGATTGCTCCATTAGAGCCCAGTGACAGGGGGAGAGGTGGGTATTGAGTACTGGGTAAGTGCAAAGGGCTGGGGTGGAGCAGAGCCGAGCCTGCATTTTCACGTCTCCCCAGGCCACCACACACACCACCCCGCAGACACGGACCCCCAACCCCAAGGCAGCTGGGGGATAGCACTGGGACATCATCTGCCCTGTGCAAGGGGAGAAAGAAGTGGAGACACAAGAAATGTAGGCTTGGCCCCTCATCAGGCACCAGAAACCCTCAGTACACCACTGCTCTCACTATCAGTCATTTAGAGGGAACTCTTATCCAAAAGGTCTCCACATAGCATTGACAAATACTTCCCAAATACAATTAGACTTGGAAAACATCCCTGCTACCAATGATGGGTATGTGGGTGTCAATTATGAAAAATGTCAGCCATCTGGTTTTCTTTTTAAGTTTGCAAGAACTGAACATGAATCAAATGTAGCCTCAAGAAATGGAGGGCAATAAAGTATAAAAGGGGATAAGTAAAGCATTGCTGTGACGTGAGATGCAAGATTGCCTGCATTTCTAGATGCCTGAAAAATTCAGTTTTTTTATTTCTCTATTGAAAAGTCAGCTACAATTTCAGTAACTCTGACAGGTGCACATCCAGGTTACGAGTCCCAGACTACTGCAGCTAGGATAGGCCACCTTGAATCTGGATATTTCAGGCTTTACACAAGCAGAAGTCTTGTTGAAATAAATGTGATTCACATTTTCTGCATATAAAATTGTGTCTGTATAGTTTACATTTTAATTTTTTTTAAAAAAACCTATTGTTTCTGATATTCTCTTAAAACCTAGAAAACATCTTCCCTTGTGGTTTTTTAAATTTCACACTTTGTCTTCCTTATCAAGAGCTATGGTGGATTTTCCATCACTGTCAAATTTTTAAATCATGAATGTTTTTTTTCCTAAAAGATGTGCTTTGGTTCAAGCAGAAAATAATTCAGAGAAGTCCTGTGGCCTGTATTATGCAGAAAGTTAGACTAGCTCTTTCTGACCTTATAATTTATGAAAACCTATTACTATCCTCTTGCAATACTTCAATTTAAAATACAAAAACAGATTAGATTTGTTCACAACATAACATAACTCATTTAACTTTCTTGTAATCTCATTCCTCTTTTCCCTAGTCCCTTCTTTGTCTGTTACCTCCATTTTTTCTTCTTTAGGCCTTGCACATGTCTAGGAGAGGAACCTGCAGTGAACACCAGTGATGCAGACATTGATCAAGTTGAATGGGGCTTTGATCTTTGTAGGTGGTTCCATGTTCCTCTCCCAATGACACACAGTTTTATACACAAAGAAATCCATTTAGAAATTCTTTAAGAGGATACTGTTTTTCCATTAGATTATGTTTAGATTTTCTAAAAGGTTTTGTTCATTCCAGATAAAAGGTGAGGGCATGTTTGGCACCAATAGCATGCAGAACTCTCTGTTCTGGAGAAATGTGCAGCTTGCGGCAGAAAACAGGTAAGTGTACAGCCTCATTGATATGGAAAGAAGATATGACTTAGGTAGAAACTTTAGGTGAGGTCATAGGATTACTTTATCATGGTGAAAATTGCGTGTGGTGGGTCCGACGTTAATGCACCAATCTCCCTGTCTCCTAGATGACGTGATGGCAATTTAAAAGGCCACCTTCACAGATAAATGTAGAAAAGAACATGTGGCAAGCAGTTCAAATGGCCCTTTTGTGAAGCCTCTCAAAACTAAATTAAGATCCCATTGCAGGACAGGGTCTTACATAGGTGGGTAAGTCTTATTGAGACCCATTTGGAAGCACTTAGTCATTGGATGAGAGAACATGGTCTTGTTGTCTTGCCTGATATGGAAAACAGAGACTGCAGATAGGTGTACCTTTAGCAAACTAATGGAGAGACCTGATTTTTAAAAAAAAAAAAATAGATATTCCAGGATAATCAGGATGGAATATGAACAACAGTTGACAGACATACATTCACACCAGAAGAAGAATCTCTTCCACTTGTGGAGGTAAATCTGTCTTGTAGAATTTTTCCTACTATTAAGATGTTTGACCTCACAAAAGCACTGAAGTTCATCCCTCCAGAGCCATCTATCCTCCTTGCTGTCAAGTGAACCCTTTGGACATCCGAGTAAAACGTTGTGTGATGTTGATAGAGTAGGTTGTGTCTATTCAGTAGTTTGATTGGTTGGTGGATAGATAAGTACAGTAGACAACCACATTTGCCTTGGCCAAGCTAGGGCAATCAGAAGTACCAGTGCAATATCTGCTTGTTATTTTTACATTCACTCTGTGGAGGAGAGGAATAGGCCAAAAAGCTTAGTGCAGGCACATGTTCCATATTAACTAGAATGCATCCCCCAGTGAGCAGGTGCCTATGCCTCCCTTGGACAATAAACAAATCTATCTTCGGGTTGCCCCAAATTCAAAATATATTCTTGAGGACTAGATTGTTCACTTGCCACTCATGAATGATGGAAAAATGCCTGCTCAGACCATCTGCTAGAGCGTTTTGTATACTTGGAAGGTAAGATGCTGAGATGGTTGTATTGCGTCTTATACACTAATTCCATAATTTGATTGCCTCCTTGCATAAAGATTGGGATCTGGCACCACCCTGACAGTTTATGTAGAACATGCAGGTCACATTGCCCGTGAGGATCCTCACAGATTTGTTTCTTAAGTAGGGCAGGAAAAATCTGCAAGCACTGTGTACTACGCAGAATTCAAGTATGTTTATGTGAAGTAACCCCTCTAAGTCCATCCATTGATCCTGAGTAGTAAGATGTTTCATGTGTTTATCCCTAGGGGGATGGAGTGCATCAGTAGTAACAGTCATTGTAGGGTTCACGTGGTTGAAACCTGTGCCCTTTAGAAGGTTCTGCTTGGATGTCCACCATTGTAATGTATCTTTTACTTCTGAAAGTATGACTAGAAGCTTTCGCAGGGAGTTCTGTTTGGTTTGTAAACTGTGGCAAGCCACGTTTGAAGTGCACACATATGCAGGTGAGCATGAGGTACAACAAGTGTTGACACTGCCATATATCCCAGGAGTTGAAGTACAATGCGAACAGGTACTGTCAATGATGTGACTACATGTGGGATTAAATCTTGAATCGATATGAATCTGTCTTGAGGAAGGACGCCCTTGGTTACGATGGAGACCAGCTGTGCATCTATGAATTGAATATGTTGAGATGGTTCCAAAGTGGACTTTCATACGTTTATTCTCAGGCCTAGCAATTGGAAGGTTTGGACAGTGAAATATCGTAAGTTTTGCATGGGAGAGTGTAGGAGCTCTTATAAGGCAATTGTCCAAATAAGGATAGATGACAACTCCTTGTCTGAAGAAATATGCTGTGACCACCACCAAAAATTTGGAAAAAATCTCAGGGCTGTGGAGAGACCAAACGGTAGGACCTTGTATTGGAAATGGTGATTTGCTATTGTAAAACAGAGGAACTATCAGAATGCAGGGTGAATTGTAATGGGAAAATAACCAATCCCCTATTTGCAGTGACAATATTATCACACTTAGAGTTACCATCTTGAACCTTACTTTTCTTATATACCTGTTTAGAGAACTTAGATCTAGAATAGGTCTCTATCCCCATACCTTTTTTAGTACTAGAAAGTAACAGGAATAAAAATCACTCCTCCTGTATTGATTTGGAACATGTTCTATTGCTCCTATCTGAAGAAAGTGTTGTACTTCTTGCAACAGAAGCTTTTTGTAAGTTGGGTCCCTGAAAAGAGACGAGGAAGGGTAATGGATAGGAGGGGTAGATGAAAAAGGGATGGTGTAACCACATCATACTATTTGTAAGGCCCATTTTTCCATTGCTGTTGAGGACCAGATGTTGAAAAATGGCCTGAGAAGGAGCTCCAGTTCAACTATAGATGTCACTGCATGAGTAAGGGAGAAACCTGAACCCTCTTCCACAGCTTCAAAACAGAGGCTTGGGTTGGAGTGGTTGTGATGAAGAAGATGGTTGCTGTTGATTCCTTCAAAACTGGGGTTGTTGTCACAATCACTGATTGTCATTATTTCTATATTAACATTGAATTTATAATTGAATTAATACTGAAGAAGGGATCTACAATTGTATGGCTGGAATCTATATTGTGCACATCTGATGATAGTGTGTACATTCCCAAAGATTGTAATATTGTTCTGGAATCTTTCTTTGAGTAAAGAAATCTTTATGCAACCTCATTGGTCTTCTCTGCAAATAGATGAGATCTATCAAAAGGCAGGTCTTCAGTTTGGGAGTGGAGATCCATGGGAAGACCAGCATTATTTACCCAGGAAGATCCGCGCATTACCACCGCCGTGGCAATTGTTCTAGCAGAAGCATTGGCTATTTCCATTGCCACCTGTAAAAAAAATACATGTGATTAATCTGCTTTATTGCGGCTTCTTCTTTTCAGGGAAATCTTCACCAAAGAAAGACATCTTGTCATAAATTCCATGGTCATAGTTGGCAAGAAGAGCTACATAGTTCATGATTCTAAGCATTAAAGTAGCTGAAGAATAAATCTTTCTACCCAACAAATCTAATTTTTTCCAGTTCTTATCATATGGAGTCGATCTGCGTGTTAAGTGTTTTGCCTTGTGGGTGGTGCCATCAACCACCAACAAGTTTGGGTTAGGGTGAGTAAATAAAAGTCTCATATTCTTAGGAGAGATTTTTTTTAATCATTCCTTTTGTTAGTGGGTGGTACTGAAGCTGGTGTAGAACATATTACTTCTGCTAGCTCAATGAGAGCTGTGTTTGTAGGTATCACGATCTTAGATGAGCTAGTCGAATGAACAATCTTCAATCATTTGCGTTACGACTCTAGTTTCCTCTAAGGGAATCGCTAGATCCCAGGCAATGAGTTTGAACAACTCATTGACCTTCTTAGGATTATCAGAGGCAGGAGTCTATGAGGGTACTACTGCATCATAAGAGGACGAAGAACACTCCTGAATGTCCAGTGAGGCATCTGGGAAGTTGGAAGTGGTGTCTGTATGGGAATGCAATGCTGTATGAGATTAAATGACAGATGTTGGTAGTCTGGTTGAAGGAGAAGGTTGAACAGGAGCCAGTGGTACTGGGAGTGATGGTTGATATGCCCTTAGCATGGTTGGTGCAGGTTCCATTGCATCTAATAGGAGGAGGTGTAAGGTATCATGAAGGTGTAAAATAAAACAGTGGAAGAGGTCTCCAAACTTGAGATATTCAACTTTTGAGGAGAAATAGGTCTGGATGGAGACAAATATTCGGAAGAGAAACAAGCATCCTCATCTGAACTATGATCTGTCCAAATGTGGCGAGAAAGACGTCGAGCAACGTTTACTGTGCTCTTGAGGTGATTTTGACAAGGGTGATTCTCAGTGAATGATCCAGGTGTTTTTGTTTGGATTTTCTTTTCCCAGACTGAGTGGTGCCCTGAGTAGTCTCAGAGCAAGATTTACGGTGTGGTTCTGTGGTCGGTGCCACAATAAAGGGAGATGATGCCGATAGCTGTGGATCATTGGAACCACACAGTGTAGATGCTTTGGGTAATGGCACAGGCGGCACTGCCAGACCCAAGCTCAAAATTGACAAAAGGAGCAGAACCGTACCTGGAATGGTGATAGGAAAACGTTGCTGGAACTGTGCTGTTCAGTGCCAAGGTAGCAGTCAGCACCATTAGGGTCTTCAATGAATGGCTCGCCAGGTCAAATGATTGCCTGGGAGATTTCAAAGAGCCCTTATTAGGGTCTCCTATATCTTTAGCAGGATGTTTATCATCCTTTCATCTTGCAAACCTTTTAGTGCCTGAGGAACCTTTAGCATGCTTGATGTGAACAATAGGCAATGATGATCTAGAAGATCTTTTTCTAACGGATTCAGAGGAAATTAGAGACCTGGAGGATCTTCTAGGAGCATGCTCAGGCAGTTGGTTACTTGGAGAACGATCTGAAGCTGGCCTCAGAGAGCTTTCAAATAAAAACAATTTTAAGTGGTGCACTCAGTCTTTTTGCCCTCTTGAGCTCAATTTCTTGCAGTGCGTGCACTTAAGAGAGATGTGAAATTTCCCGAGGCAACACACGTGCAAGGCATGACAGTCTGAGGCAGACGTGGCATCTCTGCAATTAGGGCAGCATTTGAATCCTGGGGAACCTGGCATTCTAACTGCTAGATCTTGATGCTTGTTTGTTTTGTTATCTCTCTAATCTTCCTTTTCTTAGTCTTCTACTTATACTTCTTTTTTTCTTTCTTTTTTTTTCCTCAGGCAAAAAAGGTGGCAATGAGAACAGCGGCGAAGGAGGGAGGACGAACAAACAAACGAATGTTAAGAGGTCTGGTGTTTTTTGGTCAGGAATGACTAAGAATCTTAAAAAACTAACAAATAACTGAGGAAAAGTATGGTCAAAAAAGGATTCTGAGAGTAAAGGAGACAGAAAACTTCAGAGACTGAAGAGGAACACTCTCTCCAGACTGGTGGTTGAAAAGGAATGAAGGGGTGTGGCCATGCACATTTCCAGTGAAGCACACCAACAGTCTCCAGCCATAGGGCGCGTGCGCAGCCTCCACTACCACTGCATCTACAAAAGTCTCCAATCCTGAGCACCACAAGATGTGACACCACAAGTAGAGCACCCACAGGGACCACTCGAAGAAGAAGCAGAATGCTGCTCTAAATTTATTTTAAGTGTCTTTGTGAGGATACAACTTCCCATTTCATAAGCTCAGCAATGGAAATGAACTACCTTAGGATTTTCCTAAAGAGTTTCAACAACTTTTGCAGGTAGAACACAATGCCTATACAGCCAGCCACCAAAACGAGTTTCTTGTCCTCTGTAATGTAAGGGTTAGCATAGAAAACAAGCAGAAATATTCTTTGGTTCAGATGGCTTTTATAATTGAAAATAAACTTTGTGATGAACTTTACGTGTAATCTCAGACCTTGCATCATTGTTGAACATTGTATATGGCAGAGATTTTCAAACAATAGAGTGCACCCCCTCAGGGGATGACAGAGAGGTACCAAGGGCAGTTTAGGACCTTTAGTCAATGAAGAGAGTAAAACAGTAAACTGAAGTATGGAAATGGCAGAGAAACTAAATAATTTCTTTGTTTCGGTCTTCGCTAAGAAGGTTGGTGGGGACTGGATGTCTGATGTAAAGGAGACCAATGGAGATGAGATAGGGTTAGAAGCTAAAAGAGGGAAAGAGCAAGTTAAAAATCACTTGAACAAGTTAGACATCTTCAAGTCACCAGGACCTGATGATAGGCACTCTAAAGTACTCAAGGAGCTAACTCAGGAGATATCTGAGCCATTAGTTATTATCTTTCAAAAATCATGGAAGACAGGTGAGGTTCCAGAGGACTGGAAAAAAGCAAATATAGTGCCCATCTTCAAAAAACGAAATAAGAGCAATCCACAGAATCATACACCAGTCAGTTTAACTTCTGTACTGGGAAAAATAAAGGAACAGATAATTAAGGAGTCGATTTACAAACATCTAGAAGAGAATAAGGTGCTTGGGGCTAGTCAGCATGGATTTGCCAAAAGCAAATCATGTCATACCAACTTGATAGCTTTCTATGATGTGGTAACAAGACCTGTGGATACAGAGGAAGTGGTAGATATGGTATATATAGACTTTAGTAAGGCATTTGATACAGTCTCACATCACATTCTCAGTAATAAACTGGGGAGGTACAAACTAGATGGAACTGTTGTAAGATGGATGAAAACCTGTTTGGATAACCACTCCCAGAGAGTAATCATCAATGGTTCACATTCAGGCTGGAAGGACATAACAAGCAGGGTGCCATAGGGATCTGTCTTGAGTTGGGTTTTGTTCAACATTTGTATTAACAACATAGATGATAGCATAGACAGCAAAGTTATAAAGTTTGCAGGTGATACCAAGCTGGGAGTGGTTGTGAGTGTTTTGAAGGACAGGATCACAACTCAGGATGATCTGGCCACACTGGTAGGGTAGTGGCTAGCACCTCCGCTTAACACACAAAGGGTCCTGGGTTCAATTCCCAGGGGGTTAGACTCGATGATCTCATGAGGTCCCTTCCAGCCCTATGATTTGATTGATTGATTTACCTGGTGAAATGGTCTGAGATAAACAGAATGCAGTGCAATAAAGATAAGTGCCAAGTATTCCACTTATGGTTGAACAACCCACTGCACACATACAAAATGGACAATGACTGCCTAGGAAGGAGTGCTGCATGAAGGGATCTGGGTGTAATAGTGGATAACAAGCTAAATATGAGTCAGCAACATAATACTGTTGCAAAAAAACCCGAATGCCATTCTGGGGTGTATTACCAGGAGTAGTGTGAGTAAGACATGAGAAGTGATTCTTCCACTCTGCTCTGCACTGACTAGGCCTCAACTTCAGTACTGTGTCCAGTTTTGGGCATCTCATTTCAAAAAGGATGTGGTGAAACTGGAGAAAGTCCAGGTAAGGGCAACAAAACTGATTAGAGGTCTGGAACATTTAACCTATAAGGGAAGAAAGAAAGACCTGGGTTTGTTTAGTCTAGAAAAAAGGAGACAAAGGCAACAGGATTACAGTTTTCAAATAACTAAAAGGTTGTTATAAGGAAGAAGGAGAAGAATTATTCTCTTTAATCACTGGTGACAGGACAAGCAGCAATGGGCTTAAATTATAGCAAGGGAGGTTCAGCCTAGACATCAGGAAGAAAATTCCTAACTGCCAGGGTGATTGAACACTGGAATAAATTGCCTGGGCAGTTTGTGGAATCTCCTGCTTTGGAGGTTTTTAAGAGTAGGCTGGACAAACAGCTGTCAGAGAGGGTTTAAATGGGGTTACTTGTTCCTGCCATGAGTGTAGGGAACTGGACTCGATGACTTGTCATGGTCCCTTCCAGTTTCTATGATTCTGTCACTGGAGAGTGAGTGGTGATGCCAGAGAACTTGGGCTTCAGCCTCACACAGCAAGGCTCACTCTGACTCACCTTATTTTACATAGGTTGTGGACGTGCAACCAAAAATTGTAACCAAAAAGGGAGAACCAGATCAAAATTTTGAAAACCGCTGCTATAGATCTGTCCTAAGGACTCCAAACTCACCTACTTGTCTAGCTGAGGTATTGCCATCAGGAAGACTACTTTCATAGGAAGAAGTAATAGAGTGCACAAGACCAAGAGCTCAAAGGTGGATTAATAAATTCTTACAGTACCAGACAGAGGTTCGTTCAGCAATGCAGTCAGCCTGGGATGAAAGGTTCTGACAAGACCCTTCGAAAACCTCATAATCATAATATAGATGAATCCTTATAGGTTTTTTAATCAACAGATGACAGGCATTAATCACTGTTAGATGCATATACACAGCAAGCTATCAGATAAGCCTGTTGTCTTTATGAAAAAGAGATAATCCAAGACATCAGGGATGTCTGCCTCTTCTGGATGATGCTGATGTTGGCACCACATGGAGAAACATTTCTATTTCTCCATTTTCTTGTGGAGAATTTTCTGTTGCTAAGGAAAATGGACTAGACTTGCTCTGATCTTGACTTCACAACACAATGTCCATCCAAACACCAAGCCATGTAATGGAGGAACAATAGATTAAGATGCATTGTATTTCCCAAGTCCTGAGTAAGGAAGTTCAGAAGCAGTTGTAATCAAATGCCTGAGCAAGGCATCAGCTGCAAATGGTGGTAAACAAAATCCATACCAACTCTGAGATTCAGAGTCCTGGAGATAACCATTTGTTGAGATGGCCCTGCTCTAGCAGACATATAATGCGGCAAACATTGATGTGATTGATTAATATAGTTCTCCTTCACCCTCTTTACTTGAAGAAAGAGGAACAGATCAAGGAGGCATGGTAAGATGCCTCAGTAGTTAGTGTGGTGGAGTGAGGCTGGTACCAAGAAAAGGAGATTCTGGCATCGACAAGACCAGTGGGGTCCTTATGATGGAGGAACTGATGTGGTACAGAGATTGTTAGTACCAATGAAGGCACTGCCAGCAGTGCAGTTGTGTTGTGGTGTACAGATGGGAGGTAGTGTTAAAGCCTGCCGCTGCTTAGCGCTGAATGTTTCATCAACTCTGAAGTTAACGAGGCAGAAAGTTTCACTTTCCCTTTGCTGTCTCTGTCCAAGCTGGCCCAGTTAGGGTCATGTGGTATCCACAGTCATATCCTGGTACCTCAGAGGTGGAAGATCCCAATGAAGATGGTACCAGTGGGGTCTGTGGGGCTGTAGAGCACTGTTTCTTGACTGGATTCCACAAAGGGGAAGCTGGGGCCAGCTTTTTCATTTTCTCCTTAGCAGAATACTCCTTTTCCTAAGCTTGCAAAGGTGGGCCTTTGCCAGAGGCTGCCACAGGAGATCACTGACCATGGAAGTTCATGATTCGGACCTGGATGCCAGGTACAGAGACTTCTCCATCATGAGAAGTTTCCCTTGAAGGTCTCTTACCAAGCTGGCTCAGGCTTTCAGATTATGGCAGTGTGAGCACTTCTGCAGAATGTGTTTCTCACAAGACAGCAGACAAACTGTATATGCCCATCTGAAACTAGGAGAGAAAACATGCATGTAGGGGAGCAAACAGTGAAGGAAAATAACTATAAATCAACAACTTACTCTTAACAAATAACTAAACTAACTAAGCTGAGACAGAGGTGCTGCTAAATGTTCTGATTCAGGCCAAAGATGGTAGAGAAGGAATCAGAGGGGTTGGCTGCACAGCGTTATATAACCACCTTAGGCAGCGCAAGACACGAACAGCACGTGTGACTCAACCAGCCACTGCTACTACAAATCTCTGACTACAGACATGGAATGCACATTCTCCCAGTGTAGAGCACCCATAGTGACGTTCCTCAAAGAAGAAAATCTCTGTATTGCCTCATTCAGTGAATGCTGCTGAACACTTGGAACCTCTCTTGGGGAGAAATGAGGGCACAGATGAGAGCAAGGTTTCCATAGATCAGTCCAGTTAAATGCAAAGTAGACTGGGAAATGCAACTGGATAATATGGTGAGGATAATTTAATTGTATATATATGCCTTCCATTGCATTCATATTCACAATCTGTAGATTCTGTCAGATCTCCAGCCTATTAACAGCAGCAGTGCACAGGAATATTTTTCCCATCTGTCTCTGACTAGGAAACTGAACCAGTTCTTTTTACATGTGGGCCTTGCTACATTGTGCCATGCCCTCATTACCTTGAGACTAGATTACTACACTGTTCTCTATATGGAACTATACCTTCAAGGTGTTCAAAATTTCTTAAGAATTAATTGTATTCACCATCTAAATTACTGTAGGCACCACAGTTCTCAAACCCAGGTCGATGAGACCCAGGCAGTCCTCAAACTGCAGCAAACTTCAGCTGCTACGTGGAGAGAACATTGGCTGGTGGACCATAGCTCAGCATAGGCGCCACCTGCCATGTTCCCAACAGGAGGGAACATCTTGCCTCTCTGAATGGCTCAGACTCATTGTTTAAGCCAGAAGGCAGCACACAAAGCTGTCTGAGCAACTATGTGCATCACTGACTGACTACTACACTGTAGCCTGCCTTCTCACCTGACACTTAAGCCTTTCCTTGTTCCCAGCTCCTGCCTTCTAAGCCTTGTTACATATTCCTGCTTCTATGCCCCACCCCTGGATCCTGACTCAACCATGACTCTGGGCTTGATTCCTGACTCTGAATCACAGCTCCTGACTCCTGCTCTGACCACCTGCATCCCAATCTACAACTGTAGCCATCCAAGGTCTTGAGGCAACTTTAACTTATTTTGACTCTATTATCAATAAGATACTCCAGTGTTAAAAAAAGGAAGAATGAATAAGTTCTTACAGTGCCCAAGAGCTTAGAAGGCAGGACTCAAATTTGGAATGCAAAAAAAAAAAAGTTGCCTACTGGTGTCTTAATTCAGATAATTCTATAACATACAGAAACACTGAAATTTTGAAAAAAAAACTTTAGTAAGGCAGCTGGTTATTATCTTATTGCTGACTTTGTGTAACCCCTTACAGATATCAAATGTTTTTATGGTCAATGTTAAATCTTTCTATAGAAAAGATTCCACTTCAGGCACTGCAGTTGCAAACAGGTATGGAGAACACAATCAGGAAAGGGTGTGATGTGGATGGTATTAAGAAAATGGGTAAATATTCTGTTTAGTAATTAAATAAAGCTCTTATATTCCCAGCTATAACAAGATCCACTTATGCTACATATACAAACTTACTCATGCTTGGGTCTGAGTTTTCTGCCCTAGTCTTTTTTGCCTCTGTCCTTCTCCCTGCTGCACTGAAGACATATACAGATCGTAAATTACAAGACTCTGTTTTGGCAGGTATCTGGAAGTTGAGCATCCCAAAACCTCTTCCAAACTACCTGCTTGTTCTTCTGAATATCAAACTTCATCTGAGGGAAATAAAATGTGTCCCGGATAATAGGGTTGCAAAGAAACATTTAAAAGAATGAACTGAATGGGACCAATGTAGCACTGTCTACGAGAGTTTGAAGAGGGCTTGAAATAATAGCTCAGAAAGGTATGAACTGCCATTTTATCTCAAAAGATCTAGACTTCCGTGTTAATTACTATAATTTAAGCATAAGCATTGTTAATTATTTCTTCTTTTGTTAATTCAATTTTTCATCCCAGAAATTTAGGCAATTTCCTAGATACCTTCCAGATACCCAATGGTTTGGGCACAGGATAAGAACCACGGCCATTAACTTATTTTGCATTCAATAGACAGCAGAGGACAGGTTTGATGTGTTTGCAGAAGCCGGTGTTGTTAAGGGGTACAAGTTGGGGTTTTCTGTACCAGATACAGTTTCCTAAACCCTGAAGGTTTCATTCCCAAATATAGTGTACAGCTATATTTCAGCTAACAGGTGAATAAAGGAAGCCAGGTCATCATTTGCTTGGGTGGGACAGTGTCTGCTTGCCAGCCATAGGTAGCAGAATGCATTATTCATCATAGATGCTGCTATATGAGGAATCCAGGAGACCTATTAAGCTACAAACTGAACTGACCAATTGTGGGACCATACCTTCAAACAAATAAGACTGCACCACAGCAGCAAACTCCTCCGAATACTATCTTCTGCCCACTAGCATAATCTGTCTTGCCTGGATTCAGTTCCCATCAGATGTTCTTCCATGAGATAATCTTGACCAAGCTCTGGGCCACCTTGGTGATAATGTTATGGTCACATATAGTAAATGCTAGATAGAGATGTCTGTTATCTACATACTGCTCACGCTGGAGTCTCTGTCATTTGACCAGTTCAGCTAAAACTACACATAGATATTAAATATGACCAGAGAGAGAAATGATCCTTGTGGGACTCCACGAGGCATCTAGCAGTAGAGGTGCAGTTTCCCATCATGGCTTGGTTGTACCCCTCCAAGAAACACTCAAACTATTTTAGCATATAACCCTGTTTCCTTGGTACATATCTTAAGCAAGACAGCTGTACTCTATGGTGAATAGTGTTGAATGCTGCAGAGTGATCTGAACATGGACACTACCCTCTTATCCACTGAGAGAAGGAGATTAAACATCACTACTACTAAAGCAAGTTCATGATCAGGTCTTGAATCCATATTGTATCATGCATAGGATATTACCTTCAATTATATGAGCTTAAAGTTGCCTTTGGGTAGCTTTTCAATGAGCTTGCTAAGAACTGCACAATAGTTGGCAGACTGATGTTTCCAAAATAGGTTTCTTAAGTGTTGTGTGTATTCCTGCAAGTTTGAAAAGTGAAGAAAAGAATCCTTTCTCCAAATGGACATGGACTGTTTCAGTCATGAGTGGCATCAGCTGCTCATGACTCCCACAAGCTAAGAAGGGTATGGGCTGGATCTGCAGTCTTGAGTCAAGACGCCTCTATGGTGTACAGAACTTTTTGATGATTGAATGAACTGAACTTCAAGAATGCAGGCAGGCTATTGGCCTGTGAGAACCGGCAGGGCAGACATCACACTGTAGGCAAAACCTCCCTTAAATGATGATCACAAAGTCTCCTGGATTTAAAAAAAAAAAAAAAAGTTTTTTCTTCATTACATGCCAAAGACAGGGGTACCTCCATGCATCTGGGAAGCAGAACAGAGTCTAGAAAATATTCACTGAAATGACAGAAGCAGCTTTGCTTACAGGATAGGTGATATCTTCATAACCAGCAGTCCTATATGTTCCCATCTGAACTGTGATGAAGAGGCAGACATCATATTCACCAATTTGTACTGATAAACAAAGCTGCTTTTCCTTTATATTGGAACATGATGGTCATATAATTCAAAAGTACATCCATTTCTAGCACCACAGTAAAAGCCCATTTACCAGCTGCCAAATACTTAATCCTATATGCTGCAGTCCCTAAATAATTGAAGTGGCCTTTATGTTACCTGATATGAACTTGTCATTCTCAAAAGGACTTTTTTATCCAGTTATTCATGTTATTTGTTAGTGGGTGTTGAGGTTTATATTAGAGAAACTAATCTGTAAACTAATAAGATACAGTACTAGAGCAGAGGCAGTGGTGGGGAAAGGTAATAATGAATTAGAAGAGGATCAAAAGTCAGATTTGTCAACATTATTTTTTTTAAATGAAAGAAAACATACTGGCCTAGAATTTAAGGAGATTTAATTTTTTAAAGAGAGTTGCTCTTCTGCACAGTATTTTTGTTCCTAAATTAGTGACTCAGAGTAAATTTATAAAAAGGACACTTTTAGTCTCCATACACATCAAGTATTTTCCCTTTGTGAGGACCAATGATAAAAATGCCATAGAAGGGAAAGTCAGAAAAAGTATAACTTCATCAGTTTAATCAACTTAACTTTTAATGGTTTAAATATATGTTCACTGCATTTCACTGCCAGCTCAAAACATGAAAATATGAAATACAACGTTTCATTCTATAGCATTACTTTTGTGAGAAGCACATTAGTTGTTGTTTGGGTCAACAATGGAGATTACTAGCTAGCAAAGGACTTTAAATTCCTAATACTGTCAGACTCTCTAATACTTTCTGAAAGAATTCTTGTGCTCTAATAATAAGTGTTACTTCTCTCAGCCTGGGGAATTAGAGTCCATTTACCTTAACATACCACTGAACTGCTTATTTATTCCACATTTTATCTGCCTCCCTAAAAGATGAATGAGACAAGAATATGCAGCATCTTTCGCCACTCAACTTCTGTTTTTCTAAAAAAAAAATAGTATGACATCATAACTTGGACTGTAATTGGTCTGTTAAAGTGTTCAAATGACAACAATATATGCATGAAAAATAGCAGGCGTGGGTACTAGAATGAGGCTAGCACTCCAAACTAGGGATATATCCACTTGGATAGTCTCTCAACTAATAAATTGTTAAATCACAATTTATCCAATTATACATAAAGAAAAACTATTCCACAGATGTTTAAAAATGAAATACTTATTTTATCTATTGAAAATGAACTATACATTTACATTTAAACATGTAATACACTTTATACTATCAAATGGTTAAATGTCTTTTTTCTAAAATCTCATACTAAAATACTCTACACATGCCCATTAACTACAGAGGTGGGCACAATACCACCCACAGACTGGATCCAGCCCACCTGAGGCCTCTCTCTGCCCCACAACCCCTGAGCTCTCCTCCACCCCTCCCCCAGCCAGCTCTCTCCAACTCCACCCCCCTACCCACTCTCTGCCCCCAGCTCTGTGCTACACCAGGGCGGGCTCTTCCCCAACACCCTAGCTCTCCCTGCCCCCTGCTCTTTGCCCCCACCCCCACCCCGAAGCCAGGTCTCTGTTGCCCCCCAAGCCCAACTGTAAATATTATTGCCCACCCCTGCCTTAACACAACTTACTTCAGAAACCTAACCTCTTACATTAAATTTGTACATGTTAACACAGACACACAAACTTTATGAAGCAGTTGGGGTTCCTTAGAACATAACATACCTGACTTAAGTTCACAAGGGCAAGCAAATGAAAAGTTCAGCTACCTTTTCTCCTTCACCCACAGACACACACTTTACTATTAACATAATTACTGCACAACATAGATTATACACTTCAACGTTAATTCTGCCCCGCCAGATGCAGAGACACAGTATAAACATAGTAAAGGGTACATCAATCTCACAAATTTATAACTTTTGTACACATGACAGCAGAGTGAGTGCTTCCCTCACCCTTCCACATAATACAATGTGGAACCTATAGTGTGGATCCTTTGAATAGGACAGATAACAGATATTGGGAAATTGAGAAGAAGCTTGAGATCTAAAAAGAGATTTGTGGTGTGGGCAATGTGGCTTAACAGGTCTTCACTTACAGGAGCTTTCAGGAGTCAGCTGTCAAAAAAAGAGGTAAATGAAAATATTGTGACTACTTAGGTGAGCTGCTACCATGCAGAAGCATTTTGTAAAAATCCTGTGCACCACGGACAGTCCAAATGGAAGCACCTTGTATTGGAAATGAAGTCCAGCCAACATGAATCAAAAATATTTATGATGGGTAAGACTAACTGAAATATGAAAATAGGTATCTTTTAGATCAAATATGAATCAATTTGTGACTGACAGCAAATGAATTAGTGAGTCCAGAGTCAACATTCAAAATCAAAACCTTTAATTGTACTTGTTTAAGCCCCTTAAAATATTGGATGAAACCCTGAATACATTTTCCTCACAGAAATGAAAGCCCTGGCCTCTTAGAAATTTGGAAATCTCCTCAACACCTCATAACAAAAGCAACTTTTCCACTTTTGCAAATCTGTCATCATCAATTTGGGTTTGAATAGACATAAGCTGGCTTTCTCATTACAAACAGCAATCTTCAGCTCTCTCAACCTCACCACTTCCTGATATGTTGTTCCACAATCTCTGAATCTATACAACTTCTTTGATTTGCTGAAGTAATCTGACCAGATCCAGTGAAGAGTAATCACAGGATTTATCTTACCCACCCAATACTGTAAGTTTTCCATTTTCTAGCATCTGATAAAATGGGACTTCCCCCAGAAAAGCTCATGTGAAAAATAAATTTGTTAGTCTTTAAGGCTTTGTCTACACTAGCAAGTTAGTCCTTTGAACCCTGTCTACACCACGCTTAAGTAAAAAAAATTTTAGTTCAAATTAATCAAAGGTTAGTTTGAACTAGTTAGTTCAGCTGGTTAGTCTGAACTAACTGCTTAGTTTGAACTCATTTGCATTTTTATTTCAAACTAGCCTTATGGAGACATGCTAGCTCAAACTAAATAAAGTTTGAACTAGCGGTTAGTTGGAACTAAATCCCTTTTTTTTAGTTTGAACTAACTTTTAGTTTGAGCAAGCCATGCTTTTTTAGTTTGAACTAAAAAGTTTATTTGAACTAAAAAACAGCGTGTCTAGTTCAAACTAAAAAGTTAGTTCAAACTCAAAAACTGTGTTTAGTTCAAACTGACTTCAAAATTACTTAGTTTGGACTAACCAACTCCAAACTAAGATTTTAGGTATAGCCTAAAAGTACCACAGGACTCCATGTTTGTTTGCTCCATTGTGTTCTTGTAACTGGCAAGGGTGGCTGATTTATTTCTTACCCTTCTTCTGGAACTGATGCAGTTGGCTCTGAACACATGGCCCATTCAGGCACCCGTAGCCTCAAAAGGTTTGACTGAAGGAGCTGCAGGAACTGACTCCACCTCCAAAACAGGCTGCAGCTTCATGGAACCCTTCAGTCCCTGGTTCTGGTTGTAACAGAAGCATAGACTGGGCTCTTAGCCCTGGAATCTAACCTAACCAGATCCAGCAGATCTATCCTTGAAGATTTCCTTAAACAGGAGAAGCAATGAGTGAGTCTCCCTATCTATGTGGGCTCTTGGAGTACAGACTGAGCAGTCAAACACCCAAAAGGTAAATATCCTTCTCCCAACTACTTAAGGCACTGCACAAGGTAGGAAACATGCTTTCCAAAACCTGAATTCCTTCCCCCCCCCCCCCAGTTCTTCTATAACCCAGAACAGAGAAAAACTGCTAATTACTAACTATCCTAAACTAGGCTAATGCTAAGTAGAAAAAAAAACCTTCCAATTCCAAAGAGACCAGAGTGGCTCACATATGTCCATTTACATCATTAAAAGGAACAAAGGTGGTGAGGGAATATTGCCCTTTCATAGCTTCATCCTGTGATACTGACAGGAAAGAGCGTGGGGGCCATGAACCACTCTAGTCGACTCTCCTAAAAGAGGTTTTATTGCAAGATACCACAAGGCAATGCAGCATGCTTAAGTGGGAATATACACAGCTATTTAAAGAAGAACCAGTTTTTCTATCCAAAATATCTACATGCTGCACAATTTCCACTCAGGATACTCCCAACCAGCAAATTTTGTGAGGACAGGTAATGCATGTTTGTTTGTTTTAAGATATATCAATCAACAATAAAATGGACTGTGAAGGAAAAATTTTAGAGCCCAGACTCAAAACCCTCCTGTGGTATTAAATCCTGTGGGGGAAAAAAAAAACCAGCAAATGACAGAAAATTCAAAGGGCATAACAACTAAAGTTGTATGAAATTTCACAACTGATACCCCCCCACCCCCCGAGGAGTGGAAATCCAAGGATTTCACTTTATTTTAGGCCCATTTTAGATCTCATCCCTAACTAAGGACTTGCTGGCAAATTGCTTCGCTAGTATACACAGATATAAACAAAATCAGAGAGCATAAGCAGACCGTTCATACCCATATTCAAAATTCTTCAGTTTAGAGCAAGCATTCAATCTGAAGTTCAGGCGCAGCGCATCGCCATATATAGCAAATTTCCCCAAAGCTCAAGAGTGTTTAAATCTAGCTTTTTGGTTTGTTTTGGGTTTCATCATACATGCAAAAGTAAATATTACACTATTTTTGTGGTATGTTATATCATAAAATTAATCTTAAATTATATTAACCAGTAATTAAAAACAAACTCGCTGATATTTAAAACCACAGAAAGAGTTTAACACTTTGAATAAATATGTTAACTCAATTTTATGCCATTTATCACTAATAAACAAGACAAATGAAGCTCAGACAATTATAAGAACAACGTATCTAAACTTGTAAAAGCAGCATGAAACAATCAGCTTGGAAGACCTGCAAAATTGACAAAGGAAAACTGCACCACCTGCTGCATTACACCTCTGTTGATTAATCAAAGAACCACACAGACATGAACATGAAAACAACACAGGATTTTCACACTGTAGCTGAAGGAACAGTCCCATTGATTAATAAATACTATGCAGGGAGCAGAGACTCTCCTACCTTGAAATCTGGAATTGAGTTAAATTTTTAAGTGATGAGTGACTTCCTCCATGTGCCAAAAATCCTGCAAGACATAAAATCAACAAAATTTAGGACTAGACCCTTCAAAACATTCCACCTAACTATTCAGCAAACTACCTCTCATTTTAATTAAAAATTAAATCCCATTGAAGAAAAAGTACATAAAGTCACAATGTCATTATCACCTGAACAGCTCACTGCTTTCTACAGAGTATTAATGTATCAGCTATCTATTAGTCCTACTCACCATTAAAATTTCATAGCTAAAAATTAATATCAAAATTAATAGCACCTTGAGCATTTTTCCCGCCTCAATTGTTTCCATGCAAAGAACTGAAAAAAGTGTAATGTCGTGTTTCCTCCACTATATATAATATTATATTATAAATATTTGAAAAGAAAGTACTTTGTACAATTTTTTTTCAGCTACTTGAAAATATTCTGTAACTGTGCACTACTTAGCTGCCTTGGTTAACTCCTGAATGCTTTACTTAGTTTTTATTCAGCTCCTCTTCAAACACAATTCTCACTAAAAGGGAGTTAAAACGGAGTCAAAATACCAGGATTTAGCTCATTCTTTCTATAAAGTATATACAGTAGCTGCTTACTGAGTTCTTTAGCACTCATCACCTGCTATTTTTTTAAAAGGTCACCGTAATAAATATCATATTTTGAAACCTAGTTTAAATTCTATAGAAAGATATTGTATCACATATTAGTATTCTCCTGTATGCAAAATACTGCTTATTGGGCCTCTACTGGCATATTATCATCAAAGGCTTCACTGATATAACTTGTTGCTATTTAATACAAAAATGTGAAAGGAAGCAGAGAAATATAAACAAACAAAAAAATTAAGTAAGTAACAGTTAGGGTTGTATCTGGACACATCCACCAACTCAAATCCTGAAAAGCATGAAAATCAGTTAAGAGTCAAATCTCCTGCATTACTTGCCACTGTCATATAATTTACAGATGCTAAAAATAAGACACTCCAGTACCACATAAAGCTTTCATTTTCCCTTCCAACAGATATCAAAAAGCAATACTTACTGCAAGTTCATCAAACTGGCATTTTAATGCAAAACCTTAACAGGAACCCCTCAGAAGCGTTTGTACCAACAGTTTGGCACAATACTTCAGAAATGTTAAGGCAGAATAACTTTCTGAAGTTACCAACCCTTTTCCTGTCTCCAGCATCCTACTCCTGGGCAAAATAAGTGAGAAATTTCTAACTACTAAATCCAAACACGTGACTTTAGTCAAGCTCCTAGATACTTTACAGTCATGTTGAAACAAGGGCACAAGAAAGAGAAAGCTCCAGTAGCACTGGAAAATAACCGATTCTTTCAGCCATGGACTGTGGCAGGATCTCCAAAATTTATGCTGCTAGACCCCTCTGCAGCTTTTGACACATTAAATCAGTAGGTATTTCTAATATACCTACACAACACAACAGAAACAGATAGCCCAGAACCAAAGTGGCTTCTCTCAGTCTTCTCTAGCAATGCCCATACTGCAGATGGGTAATTGTTCCTCCTCTACACAGATCCTCACCTGTGGTGTCCCGTAGTGAACTGTACTATCCTTTCTCCTCTATATCTATATGAGACTACTAGGAGAGAAAACAAGAGCTCACCTACAAACAATAAGCCAACAACACTCAACTACATATCTCATTCAGAACTGAGGCAACCCAACACCACTACTAGATATCAGAGTACCTATCAGAAATGAGACTAAGGATTTTGCACTTAAAGCAAGGATACAACCTCTTTGTACAGCTCTGAGTGGATACAAATATGTGGATCTGCAACCAGTCTGTATCCACAACAGATGGTCCGTGAATATCTGAGGTTGCAGATATCTGTAGGTATAATGCTCATCTCTGTGGATTTGCAGGGCTCTAAAAACAAAATCACACCTACAGAAGATACCACTTTTATTGGCAATAGTGGGGGGGAGCACAGCATTCGTATAAACACTGTCCCCCCCTAAAACCAGTGGTGGAGCTGTCGTTCTTGTCAATTTCACTGCTCTGTGAAATTGACAAGGGTGACTCTGGTCTGGAAGGCTGGCAAGGAGCAAGCTTGTCAGCATCCCTCAAGTGCAGCTGCCTGGGGCTTGCCCAGTCCTGGCAGCAGCAGCTGTAGTCCCTCTGGGACTTGCCACATACTGAGAGCAACAGAACTACAAGTGCGCCAGGGCTTTCGAGCATCCCAGGAGGCAGCAAGATACAGGTGCCTGCAGCACCATGGGATTAGGTATTTCAAGTAGAGATAGAGAGGCATTAGCGCCATTATACAAAGCACTAGTTCTGGATCCAGTTCTGTTCAAAATTGATGATAACCAATGATACTGCGAGAGGTGATCCTCGGCAGATCAAAGGTGACTACAGGGCTCTAGGAGCGCAGGTGAAGGAGTTCGGAGCACAGGTGGCGTTCTCCTCGATCCTTCTGGTCAAGGGTAAGGGCCTGAGTAGAGACAGATGCATCCTGGAGGTGAACGCCTGGCTGCGAAGATGGTGTCATCAGGAAGGCTTTGGCTTCCTTGACCACGGAATACTGTTCCAGGAAGGACTGCTAGGCAGAGACAGACTCCATCTGTTGAGGAAGGGGAAGAGCATATTCGGATGTCGACTGGCTGACCTAGTGAGGATGGCTTTAAACTAGGTTTGAAGGGGGAAGGAGACCAAAGCTCACAGGTAAGTGACAACATGGGAGACCTGGGGGAAGGGATGGAACTTGGGGGAAAACAGGGACTGTAACACCAGGGATAAAAGAGAAGGTAGTTGGAACATGGGGAGAGGGATTAAATAATTGTGTTACATGTTCTAATGAAGCTTTAATACCTGAGGCAGGTGTGGGAGGACAATCCCAGGAGAAAATACAAGGAGGTAGATGCAAAAGAACTGAAAATTGACATGAGAAAGTAGGGCAATCAGCCTGGTATCTTAGGTGCCTATACACAAATGCAAAGAGCCTGGAAAACAAGCAGGAAGAATTGGTAGTACTGGCGCAGACGAGGAACTATGATATAATTGGAATAACAGATACATGGTGAGATAGCTTGCATGACTGGAGCTCTGCCATGGATGAGTATAAGTTGTTCAGGAAGGACAGGCAGGGAAGAAGAGGGGGAGGAGTAGCACTACATGTAAAAGAGCTCTATGACTGCACAGAGCTCCATTATGGAAGAGGAACCAAGCCAGTTGAAAATCTGTGGGTTAAGCTTAGAGGAGAGGGCAACAAGAGGGATGATGTGGTGGGTGTCTGCTACAGACATCCAGAACAGAAGGAGGAGGTGAATGAGGCATTCTATGGACAACTGGCAGAAGTTTCCAGATCACAGGCCCCGGGTTCTCATCGGGGACTTCAATTACCCTGACATCTCCTGGGAGGCCAATACAGCAGTGCACAGGCAATCCAGGAAGTTTTTGGAGAGTGTCGAGGACAACTTCCTGGTACAAATACTGGAGGAACCAACTGGGGGCCTTGCACCTCTTGACCTGCTGCTCACAAACAGAGAATTGATTGGGGACGTAGAAGTTAATGGCAACCTGGGCAGCAGTGACCATGAGATGATAAGAGTTCAAGATGCTGATTAATGGAAAAAAGGAAAGAAGCAAAACACAGACCCTGGACTTCAGAAAAACAGATTTTGGCTCCCTCAGGGAACTGATGGGCAGGACCCCTTGGGAGGCTGATCTGAAGGGGAAAGGTGTCCAAGAGAGCTGGCTGCATTTTAAAGAAATCCTGCTAAGGGCACAGGAAGATACCATTCCGATGAGCAGGAAGAACAGCAAATGCGGAAGGTGCCCAGTGTGGCTTAACAGAGAACTCTGCACTGAGCTAAAGCATAAAAATAAAGCTCACAGGAAGTGGAAGCTTGGACAGATAACTAAGCCAGCATATAAAGATATTGCTCGGGACTGCAGGGATAAAATCAGAAATGCCAAAGGACAATTGGAGTTGTAGCTAGCAAGGGATGTGAAGGATAACAGGAAGGGGTTCTACAAGTATGTCAATTGCAAGAAGAGGATCAGGGATGGTGTACGACCCTTACTGAACAGCACAGGTATCCTCATGATGGAGAATGAGGAAAAAGCTCAAGTGCTCAATGCTTTTTTTACTTCAGTTTTCACAGCCAGGGCCACCTCCCAGCCCACTACACTGGGTATGCCAGATTGGAGAGAAGAAGAGAGGCCCTTGGTGACGGAAGGTCAGGTTAGGGACTACCTAAAGAAGCTGGATGTGCACAAGTCCATGTGGCCGGACGACCTGTGCAAATTGGAGCAGTGGGCCAACAGAAATCTCATGGAGGTTCAACAAGGACAAGTGCAAAGTCCTGCACTTGGGATGGAAAAAACACATGCACTGCTACAGGCTGGGGAGCCATCAGCTAAGTAGCAGCACCACAGAAAAGGACCTGGGGGTCCTGGTGGATGGGAAGCTGGATATGAGTCAACAGTGTGCTCTTGCTGTCAAAAAGGCCAATGGCATACTGGGATGCATCAGAAGAAGCACTGCCAGCAGATCGAGGGATGTGATCATTCCCCTCTATTCGGCACTGGTGAGGCCACATCTGGAATACTGTGTCCAGTTTTGGGCTCCCCACTACAAAAAGGATGTGGACAAATTAGAAAAAGTCCAGCAGAGGGCAACCAAAATGATCAAGGGGATGGAGCACAAGACCTATGAAGAAAGACTGAAGGAACTAGGCTTATTTAGCCTACAGAAGAGAAGACTGAGGGGGATTTGATAGCAACCTTCAACTACCTGAAGGGATACTCCAAGGAGGATGGAGCTCAGCTGTTCTCAGTAGTAACAAAGGATAGAACAAGGAGCAATGGTTTCAAGTTGCAGCTGGAGAGGTCGCGGCTGGATATTAGGAAAAACTCTCTCTCACTAGGAGGGTGGTAAAGCATTGGAATGGGCTACCTAGGGAGGTGGTGGAATCTGCATCTTTGGAGATGTTTAAGGCCCAGCTGGATAAATCTCTAGTTGGGATAATTTAGTGGGAGTGGTCCTGCTTTTTTTGGCAGGAGGTTGGATTAGATGACCTCATGAGGTCCCTTCTAACCCTATGATTCTATGATACCAAGCTGGGAGGGGTTGCAAGTAGTTTGGAGGATAGGATCACTATTCAAAATGATTTGGACAAACTAGTGAAATGGTCTGAAGTAAAAAGAATGAAATTCAGTCAAGACAAGTGCACAGTACTCCATTTAGGGAAAACAATCCATTGGACACATACAAAATGGACAATGATTGCAGAAAGGAATCTGGGTCTCATAGTGGACCACAAGCTAAATGTGAGTCAACAGAATAATGCTGCTACAAAAAAAGCGAACACCATTCTCAGATGTATTAACGGGAGCATTATAAGGAAGACATGAGAAGTAACTCTTCTGCTCTACTCTACTCTGACTAGCGCTCAAAAGGAGTAGTGAGGCCAGTTCTGGGCACATCATTTCAGGAAACATATGGACAAATTGGAGCAAGTCCAAAGAACATCAACACAAATAATTAGAGGTCTGGAACACCTGACTTATGAGCAAAGATTGAAAGAGGTGGATTTATTTAGCCTAGAAAAGAGAAGATAGAGGGGACATGATAACAGTTTTCAAGTATCTAAGAGATTGTCACAAGCAGGAGGGAGAAAAATTGTTCTCCTTAACTGTTCATGATAGGACAACAAGCAATGGACTTAAATTACAACAAGAGATGTTTCGGTTGGACATTAGGAAACATTTCGTAACTGTCAGGGTGATTAACCACTGGAATAAGTTGCCGAGGCAGGCTGTAGAATCTCCATCACAGGAAGTGTTTAAGTGCAGGTTAGACAAACACCCGTCAGGGATGGTTTAAGAGGGTACTTGGTCCTGCCATGAGTGCAGGAGACTGGACTTGATGGCTTCTCATGGTCCCTTCCAGTGTCTACAATTGCATGTAGTTGTGGTACCTCATGTTAAAAAAGACTGATTCAAATAGGAACAGGTGCAGAGAAGGGCTACAAGAATGATCCACAGCACGGAAAACCTGTTTTATGAGAGGAAACTTAAGGAGCTTGGCTTGTTTAGTCCAACCAAAAGAAGGCTGAAGGGTGACACAATTGCTCTCTATAAATACACCAAAGGCATAAATACCGGGGAGCGAGAATTATTTGAGTCCAGCACCGATGTGGACACAAGAACAAATGGATACAAACAGTCCATGTGGAAATTTAGGCTTGAAATTAGATGCAGGTTTCTAACCATCAGAGGAGTAAAGTTCTGGAATAGCCTTCCGAGGGGAGCTATGGGGGCAAAAAACATAACTGCCTTCAAAACTGAGCTTGATAAATTCATGGAGGGGATGGTAGGATGGGACAACCTACTTTGGCAATTAACTTATCCTTGACTACAGGCAGTGGATATGCCAGTGGCCTAAGAAGGGAGAGTAGATGGGGTGGGTTTTGAGTTGTTACAGAGAATTGTTTCTTGGGTAACTGGCTGGTGAGATTTGCCACATGCTCAGGGATTTAACTGATAGCCATATTGGGGTCAGGAAGGAATGTTCCCCAAGGACACACTGGCTAGGACTCAGGGGGAGGGGATCATCTTCCTCTGTAGCACAGGGAATGGCTCGTGGTTTCTCTGTACTTCAAAGTCTTTAAATCATGATTTGAGAAGTTTAATAACTCAGTCATAGGATAGAGGCTTACTGTAGAAGAGAGTGTGATGATGTTTTGTGGTCTGCACTGTGCAGGAGGTCTGAGTAGATCATCATACTGGTCCTTTCTGACCTTTGAGCCTATGGGAGTTTCATGTGGCAGCAGGATTGTGCAGCTCCAAAGCTTGCCAGTACCTCACAGGACTGCAGCCCCTCCTTCACACGCTGCTGCCTACCAGAACACAGGGAAGCCCAGACTGCCTGCAGCCTCACTGCCCCCCCCCCCGTCCTCCCAGGGAGGTGGCAAGGCCTAAAGGGATTGCAGCCACTGCCACTTTGACCCGGGCAAGCCCCAGGCAGCTGAAGTCCAAGGATGCTGACAAGCTTGCTACTTTCCAGCCTCCTAGACTGAAGGGTCCCCTTGCCAATTTCATCGCTCTAGCAGAGCAGTGAAATTGACAAGAATGACAGCCCCCTCCACAGGTTTAAGGGGGCACAGCATCTACACGGACACTGTGTCCCACTACCACCGCTGACATAAGCGCTACCTTTTGCTGGGATGGTAGAATTTCGTAGAATAGAATCATAGGGCTGGAAGGGACCTCATGAGGTCATCTAGTCCAACCCCCTGCTAAAAGCAGGGCCACTCTCACTAAAACATCCCAGCCAGGGTGTTATCTAACCAGACCTTACATATCTCCAAAGATGGATATTCCACCACCTTCCTAAGTAACCTATTCCAATGCTTCACCACTCTCCTAGTGAGAAAGATTTTCCTAATATCCAGCCTTGACTTCCTCAGCTGTAACTTGAAACCACTGTTCCTTGTTCTGTCCTCTGTTACTACAGAGACCAGACTAGCTCCCTCCTCTCTGGAGCACCCCTTCAAGTAGTTCAAGGTTGCTATCAAATCCCCCCCTCATTCTTCTCTGCTACAGGCTAAATAAGCCTAGTTCCTTCAGTCTCTCCTCATAAGTCATGTGCCCCAACCCCCTAATCATTTTTGTTGCCCTCCTCTGGACTTTTTCTCATTTGTCCATATCCTTTTTGTAGTGGGGAAGCCCAAAACTGGACACAGTATTCCAGATGCAGCCTCACCAGTGCTGAAAAGAGGGGAATAATCACATCCCTCAATCTGCTGGCAACATTCCTACTAATACAGTCCAATATGCCATTAGCTTTTTGTTTTCATCCACATCCATGATGGAATCCACAAAAATAGGTTTGCAGACATCCGCATTTGTATCTGCAGATGCAGATATCCATGGGTATGAAGTGGATACCTATGGATTTACAGGGTTCTACCTTCATTGCTCTCTACTGTAACAAGACTGACTCTTGGGGAATGGACATAGCATCTGCAAGAAGTCCTCTGACTTCAATAAAACAAGCAAAGAGTCCTGTGGCACTTAAAGACTAACAAAATGTATCTATTGCATGAGTTTTGTGGGAGAAAATCCCACTTCATAAGAGGCTTTCAAGACTGGACAACTACTATCATATCCCCCCTCATTCTTCACTTCTACATATTAAACAAACCCAATTTTTTTCAATCTTCCCTAATAGGTCATATTTTCTAGACCTTTAATCATTTTTGTTGCTCTTCTCTGGACTTCCTCCAATTTCCTGAAATGTAGTACCCAGAACTGGACACAATACTCCAGCTTAGGCCTAATCAGTGTGAAATAGAGCAGAAGAATTAATTCTTGGTGATACACCCCAGAACTATGTTTGCTTTTTTTGCAAGTGTTGCAGTTGACTTATATTTAGCTTGTAATACACTATGAACCCCAGATCCCTTTCTACAGTACTCCTTCCTATTGAGTCATTTTCCATTTTTCATTTATGCAACTGATCAGTCACTCCTAGGTGGAGTATTCTACACTTGTCTGTACTGAAGACAGGAAGCACTGTCAGGGAGTGGTCTTTGACTTTGGAACTCATTCCCCATCTATCACTTTTTTGCCATTCCAGACCACCAGAAAATCAAATATATAGTATTTAGTTTTGAAGAACATTGCAAATACTTTTTTTTTTTTGCCCCAGCCTTTTAGAGATGAGCTCCATGGAGGATTGGAGGGATTTATTCTGTGTCTTATTGATTTCTTACTCTATTTGCTAAGAGCTACAGTAAAAAAAAAAAAAAATTTCCTCTCTCACCCCCTATGGGTGGTATGTGTCATCCTCAACCTTGGGTCCTCTACCAGAGGCCTGGGAGTTTGAGGGCTCTGCACAGTATCTTAGCTGTTCCTAGCACTGCACTCTTCTGGACAGAGAGCTCTGATGTCGTTCCTGGGATCTGTTGGAGCCACTCTCCCAGCTTAGGAGTCACAGCCCCGAGTGCTCCTACCACCACCGGGACCACTCTGGCCTTTACTTTCCACATCCGCTCTAGTTCCTCTTTCAGGCCCTGGTACTTCTC
>ML681990.1:8917624-8928897 GCA_007922195.1 Podocnemis expansa | reverse complement strand
TACTCCTGGATGCTCTGGGTTTCATCCAGGACAGTGGCTTTGACACTCACCAAACCCCGCCCGCCTTCTTTCCGGCTGGCATACAGTCTCTGGGTGTTGGACTTGGGGTGGAAACCTCCGTACATTGTGAGGAGCTTCCGGGTCTTCACATCGGCAGCCTCTATGTCCTCCTTTGGCCAGCTCACTATACCGGCAGGGTATCTGATGACTGGCAGGACGTACTTGTTGATGGCGTGGATCTTGTTCTTCCCATTGAGCTGGCTCTTCAGGACCTGTCTTATCCTTTGGTGGTACTTGGAGGTTGCTGTCTTCCTTGCCTCCTCATCGTGAGTCCCATGTGACTGTGGGATGCCAAGGTACTTGTAGCTGGTCTGTATGTCTGCTATGTGGCCTGCTGGTAGTTCCACCCCATCAGTCTTGACTACCTTTCCTCTCTTTACTACCATCCGGCCACACTTCTCCAGTCCGAATGACATCCCAATATCCTCACTGTAGATCCATGTCAGGTGGATTAGCGAGTCGATGTCTCGTTCATTCTTAGCATACAGCTTGATGTCATCCATGTAGAGGAGGTGGCTGATGGTAGTTCCACTCTTGAACTTGTATCCATATCCAGTCATTGTTATTATCTGGCTGAGGGGGTTCAAGCCAATGCAGAACAGCAGCGGGGACAGCGCATCACCTTGGTATATGCCGCACTTGATGGCCACTTGTGCAAGCTGTCTTGAGTTGACTTCCAGTGTTGTCTTCCACAGTCCCATTGAGTTCTTGAGGAAGGTCCTTAGCGTCCTGTTGACTTTGTATAGCACCAGACATTCACAGATCTATGTGTGCAGCACTGAGTCGTAGGCTTTCCTGTAGTCAATCCAGGCTGTGCTCAGATTGGTCTGTCTAGACCTTGAGTCTTGGGCGATTGCTCTATCTATGAGCAGCTGGTGTTTTGAGCCTCTGGTGTTGTTCCCAATGCCCTTCTGAGCTGTGCTCATGTACTGGCCCATATGGTCCTGTAGCTTGGCGGCTATGATGCCTGATAGGACTTTCCATGTCAGGGGGAGGCAGCTTATTGGCCGGTAGTTGGACGGTGCTGTTCCCTTGTGGGGGTCTTTCATGATCAGCACTGTCCTTTCCTTGTGTTAGCCAGTCTGGGTGGGAGCCTGCTGCTAGGCGTTCATGCACTGCTGTTAGTTTCTTTAGCCAGTAGGTGTGGATCATGTCCGGTCCAGGTGCTGTCCAGCTCTTCATGTTCTTGACCCGCTGTTGGATGTTGGCTACTGTGATGGTGACTGGTTCCTGTTCCGGGAGATTGCTGTGGTCTCTTCTCAGGTCCTGAAGCCACTTTGCACTGGTGTTATGAGTCTTCTCTTTCTCCCAGATGTTCTTCCAGTACTGTTCAGTTTCTGCTGTTGGTGGCTCTGCTGTTATTGTGTTGTTGCACTGCAGGATGGAGTACACCTTGGATGGTTCTTTGGAGAACAGGGCATTCATCTTTTTGGCCTCTGCTTCTCTAGTGTATCTCCTGAGCCTGGTGGCCAGTGCTGTGAGCCTTTGCTTAGCAGTCTCTAGGGCTTCAGATGGAGTCAGGCCCTTGTATTTTCTCAGTAGCCAAGTCTTATCCTTAATCTCTACACCCTTCTGTAGTTCCACCAGCCGGCTAACTTCTCTCCAGGTTGCCTTGATCTTATCCTCCAACCTCATTTTCCAGGGGGGGGTATGTACTGGTGTTCTTCTTGATTGTGTAGCCAAGCATCTCCAGGATTACAGAGGCTGTAGCGTATACCAGTTCATTGGTTTCAGTGATGGTGGTAGTAGGAATTGTCATTAGGGCTCTATTGGCATCTTCTAGCATACTATCTGATGGTACTTCTCCAAAGAGCCTTGGTAATCGGTCTCGAGGGTTGACTGTAGCTAGTTTATCCATGATCTTATACCTCATATCAGCTGCTGTGTTCTGTAATGGAGGCGGTGGCAGTGAAGTTCCGGCTCCAGGTGGTGGCTGCACCTCTAGTTGTTCTTCTGGGGCTTCTTCTTGAGTCCGGGAGGTAGTGTGGAGTTGGTCTATCTCCAGTTGTGAGAGCAGCTGCCTTTTTACTCTGTTGAAGCGTTGGGTAACTAGTTGTTTCTCAGTGCGTGTGGATGTAGGTCTTTTGTCCATCCATAGTCCCCTCATACGTTTCATATATCCCCTCTCATTAGGTCTGCTATTGTAGTAGCATTCCATCAATTCCAGGTTCTCTTGTCTCGGTCCATGCATGGTTTGTTCCAGTAGCTCACTTATCGTCAGATTGTCCTGGTTCCCCAACATCTGGCGCGGACCTTGTTAATCCGGGCGACGTTCGAGCCGGCATGACTCTCCTAGTTCGTGTCACTCTCATATTCGAGGTAGGCAAGTGAGGCGTTAGGGGGTCTTTTCCCCAAGGGCCCCTACTAGGAAGGTAGACAGGTACCCACCGGGATTTGAACCCCGGTCTCCCATATCAAAGGGCGGCGCTCTTAACCACTACGTTATCCAGTCACCTGGAGATATATATATGTTTTAAGGTGTGCTGTTTAGCCTTTTACATATTACTGCACCGTATAACTGTTTTATTCTAGAATCATAAAGACGTATGGCTTGAAAGGAACAAGTCACCTAATTCAGTGTTCTGTGCTCAGCTTATCTAGCGTGTTCTTAAAAGCCTCCAAGAATGGAGGTTTCATAGTCTTCCTTGAGCATTTCATTGACTCATCTTCTATTACTGCATGTTAGGATTTAGAAACATATACACTACATAACAAGCTCACTTGGGCAGGGACTGATATTTACTTTTAATGTTTGTACAATACTTAGCATCATGGAATCCTGACCTGGTAGAAGGTGCTAAGTCAAGGGTCTCAAACTCAAATCACTACAAGGGCCGCATGAGGACTAATATGTTAGCCCAAGGGCTGCACCACTGAAACCTTTTCATACAACAATATTGCAAATATTGGTAACAATAGTACCATTGCGGGCTACAGAAAATAGCTTTAATGGCCGCATGTTTAAGACCACCTGTGCTAAGTGATACCACCAAAAAAAGTTAAAGAACAAGGAATCCTAGAAACTTGATTGCCATTGAAAACAGGTGGAAAAAACACAGACTTTGCACTTGTAAAGAGAATCTTTAGTTTTTCATTTTGTGAAGTAAATATAACATATCCAATGTAACCCTGATTATCTGAGCTAACTGGCGCTGGAGCCAGATCAGAATGAAAAATACAGATACAATCAGGAGATTGGGTAGGGCTTGGGCTATCAGCTTAACAACTGTAAATGTATCAACACAACATCGCATTCAACTGACACTAATATGTACTCTAGGTAGCAAAACTAAAGATCAGGATTACATTTTTATCACAAAAAATGCAGATTGTTGGGGGGATCAGAGAATTTGGGGGGGTTTAAATTGCAGAAAACTAGGGTCGTTGATGATAACTAGAGTCTATGTGCCAAACTGGACTAAGCATTCAGAAAAGCACTGCTATGATAACAATGTACTTGATTGCTGGGTGCACACCGTATGAACCCACATGCAGTTCCTCTCCATTGCATCCATACTCATACAATTATCTTCAACTGAGTTCAAACCAGTTGTTTTGGGTGATACACTCACCATAATATGTGCTGTATATCAAAATATACCAATTTAACAGTAGGATATGTTAAATATGTTCAGCGAAAAATAATAATTTTCCCTTCAGTCACATTATGCTTGAAAGACATGCTATAATTCTCTTACATTTAAAAGCATCAGCAAATGGTTAGATGAGAACTAAAACAGCAAGTATCAGACACTATTAAAAAAAAAAAAAAAAAAAAACAAGTAATAGTCCAATTTGTCACTTTGGGACCAACCCTGATCCCACTGAAGCCACTGAAAGTTTTGTCATTGACTTCAATAGGAGAAAGAGCAATACCATGACAAGATCTTCTGGTTTCAGACCAACTAGTTCACAAAAACAAGAAATGTACTAAATCCAATTGGTAAATGTATTATTCACTGAGTTAGCAGTCAAAAGGAAAAAATGGTTGGGCTTGCTAAGAGTTTTAGTTCACTTCAACAGAAAACAATCACTTCAACAGAAAACAAAGGACCATCTGACAGTCATATGAAGGGAGTCGCTGGGATACAAGGGACAGTAGGGCTCACCCTATAAAAGAATTTCATATAATTCTAATACTACCTTATCCTTCGACCCAGATCCTGAAGCTCACTCACTCTTTGAGCTGATGTCACTGCCACCAGGAGAATGAACATCCATATAAGAAACTCAAGCTCAACAGGAGCTGCGCAATCAAAAAGACGCTTTTAACAACACTGTCAGGACCATGTTAATATCAAAAAATAGGGGGCTTTTTACATGGGGAAACACATTTAGGTATTCACCAGAAAATTTCCTTTCCCCTGACAAGGAAGTCGACAAATCCACACAGTGGGTTTTCACCACGTCATCTAATAGGAAGCAGAACCAGATATGTGCACCACTGGAACACCGGATGGGCTATTCTGTTAAGGTCCCCATCACATCAAAATGTTATTCACAGCCAAGGAAGATGGAATATAAGTAAACAAATATTAGGCCTAATGTAATGGAATGTAGAATGAACTACTACTGTGGAGCAAAAGAATCTCTCTTCTATCTCAATAAACTCAATGAGGGACTAAGATAAGAGAAAATATATATAATCTCAGGGTGGGATGGATCTGTGCCCACCATGTCTGCTCATGTTTTACTTGCAAAACTTTATGAAAGCATGAACTAAAGACAAAATTACAAGCTCATTATTCTAAAGGTCAGAGAAAATATTGATTTCTCTCACAGGAGATAAGTAAATGCATTCAGAAACAGATTGAGATCCCAATATTGACATTTTTGGGTCTTGACAGAGTTTGATAAAACATCTGCTCTAAAAAAAACTTACTGATATCTGGAGGAGATCTCAAAATTTCCCTTGATGTGGTCTGAAGGATACTACTTGACTTTTGAGAATGACTGCTGCAGAACCCATAAAAAAGACTACTTGAAGACATCCTAACACCTGGGCCACTGATGTATAGGTCTGAGAGTTCATCTTTTCCCTACACCAATGGAAAAAAACTGGTCCATATTCTGACACAGGATAAAGCTAAGAGACTTTCCTCTTTATATTACAGTGTTAATTCCTGCAAACAAATCCTTTAAAAGAAAGAAAAGAAAGTCTTGTTTCAAAATCTTGACGAATTTTGCTTTGTTGGATCTTATCAGTCAAAAGGCCTTTGTTTTGTGGCAACGAGAAGGAACCCATGATGGACCAATATGTTAAATCTGAAAACCATCGTCTTCATCCTTGTCATCAAGGAAACAGGGGAAAGACAAAAACTAGGGATATGAACCATTGGTTAGAACAGGTCATCAACTGCTATTGGCTACATTCTTTTTAGGTGACAAATCCATGGAACTGTCCCAAATTGACAGGTCAATAGAGACGATTTGAGAACAAATTGATAATTAAACAGTAACAGTCACCAGGACCAGAAGTTAGTCGCCCAAGATTTCTGAAGGAACTCAAATATGAAAATGGAAAACTATTAACTGTGATATATAATCTATCACCTAAATCAGCTTCTGTATCAGATGACTGAAGGACAGCTAGAGTGATACTAGTTGTTTTAGATTTTTTCTTTTGTTTTTAAAAAAAGCTCCAAAACCGATCCTGTTCATCACAAGGCAGTAAGCCTAAACTTGATACCAAGCAAGATAGTTGAAAATGTAGTGAAGAACAAGGTTAACAGATAGGCAGATGAACATGATATGCTGGGGAACCATCAACATTGTTTTTGTAAAAGTAAATCTTTTTTTTTAGCAATCTATTAGAATTCTTTAGAAGAGTCAAGAACACGTGAATAAGGGTAATCCATCTGACACATTATATTTGGACTTTTAGAAAGCCTTTGACAAGATCCCTTACCAAAAGCTCTCAGGTAAACTAAGTAGTCATGGTGAAGATCCTCTCTTTAATCAAGTTCCAAAGGGGCAACTGTTAGCCAAGTTCAGTAAAACAAACAAGGAGTCCTGTGGCACTTAAAGACTAACCAATTTATTTATTGCATGAGCTTTCGTGGAGAAAAACCCGCTTATCAAATGCTTTGAAGATTGAAGAATTTCAGTGGAGTGATCAGAAAGACTGAAATGCTGACCCACTGGTTTTAGAATGTTGTAAATTCTGATGTTTGATTTGTGCCCATGTATTCATTTGTGCAGAAACCGTCCTGTTTGCCTCTCTGCCTTATATATTGGACAAACAGGATGGTCTCTGCCCAAACGAATAAATGGGCACAAATCAAACATCAGAAATCACAATATTCTAAAACCAATGGGTCAGCATTTCAATCTATGTGGTCACTCCATTGACAATTTACTAATTGTGGTGCAAAGACAAATGAATACCAGATCAAGGCTTCAAAGAGAAGTTGCTGAGATCAAATTTATATGCAAATTTGATTGCATTGCTTCAAGGCTTAATAGGGACTTTGGATTTTTCTCTCATTACAACAGATGATTTGACCTCCTCTTCCTCTATATGCTGTTCCTCAGTGTTTGAATCTTTACAACTGCTTTGATTTGCTATTACAGTGTGACCTGATCCCATGACTTATACTTCCCTGAATTTATTTTCCTCCCATTCTGTAAGTTCCCCATCATCAAAGCCTCTGACAAAGGAAAGCGCATGCAATAAGTAAATTTGCTACTCTAACTGGTCACAGGACTCCTTGTTTGTTTCTCATGAATCAGTAACAGATTAAAAGAAAGGTAAAAAATGTGTAAAAATAAATGGTCAGTTTTCGCAACAGAGATAGGTAAATAGTGGAGTCAACCAACAATCTGAACTGGAATCAGAGCTGTTCAACACTTTCATAAATTATCTGGGAAAATGGGTCAATGGTAAAGCAAGAAAGTGTTCACAGGATACAAAATTGCTCAAGATAGTTAACTCCGAAGCTGTTGGCAAAATTTACTAAAGGAGCCCTGCAAATAGGGTAGTGGCTAGCACATCTGCTTTATGTGCAGAAGGTCCTGGGTTCAGACCGCCAGGGGTTAGACTAGATGATCTCATGAGGTCCCTTCCAACCCTGTGATTCTATTCCATCTCACAAAACTGGGTGGCTGGGCAATGAAGCAGCAGATGAATTTCATTGCTGATCAATCCAAAGTGGTGAACACTGAAAACCATAATCCCAACTATACATCAAAATGATGAGATCTAGAGTAGCTATTACTTCTCAAGAAAGAATCTGGAGTCATTGTGAATAATTCTCTGAACACATCTGGCTCAGTGCATGGCAGCAGTCCAAAAAGCTAACCAAGTGAGCAATTCTGGTCTTCCCATCTCTAAAAAAGATGTATTAGAACGGGAAAAAGTACAGAAAAGGGCATAAAAATTATTAGAGGTGAAGAACAACTTCCATATAAGGAAAGATTAAAAAGATAGAGACTGTTCAGCTTTGCAAAGACACACTAAGGAGGGATACAATAGAAGGCTATAAAATCATGAATGGTGTAGAGAAAGTGAATAAGGAAATGTTATCTACCCCTTCATAAGGCATGAACTAGAGATCACATGATGAAATTAACAGGGAAACAGGTTTGGAGGTGGAAAAGCTGGGCTCCAGCTGGCTGCCACAACCTGAAGCACAGGACCCAAGTGATTGGGCTTCCCCAGTTTGTCACAACAGAGAAATCTCATTGTTCTACCAAAGAGATTACTTTCATCAGGGCTCTACTGAACTCAACAGCAGCAAGGGCCTCACTGCCTTGTGAAAGATGCATCACATTAACAGGTCTTATCACTTGAGTAAAAACTACACCATATGTCACCATGCGTACAAAGCTACAACTATTGGGCCATATGGCTGCCATCACTAGCATAGTTCCAAATTCCAGGTTGCACAGGCAAGCTCTACAAGCATGGTTAGCACGGTATGCAAACCAAATTTCCGCAGCCTCAACAATCCCAGTACATATAAAGAAGTCCTTACACTGGTGGACCCAACCAGAAAACGTCCTATGTGGAAAACCGTTCTCACCACCACTGCTCACGATCATGATAGCCACGGATGCTTCATTATTATATGGGGAGCTCAGATAGATCAAACAAACTGCTCAAGGCTGCTGATCAAAGAACAAATCCAGACTACAGATAAATATTTTGGAACTAGCAGTGCGATATGCCTGCGAACACTTCCTATCCATCATTCAAAACAACTCAAATCAAAAGGACAGACAACATACATCAATTATCCAGGAGGAACATGCTTGCCCTCCCAATGCGCAGAAGCAGTCAGGCTATGGAATTGGTGCATTCAACATTTGATCACCATCTCAGCATCCTACCTACCAGGGAAACAAAATGCCACAGCTGACACCCTAAGCAGAACCTTCCCATACAACCACAAACAGGAAATCAACAACAATCAACTCAAACACATCTTCAGATGATGGGGTACCCCATCGATCAATCTCTTCACGACTCATCTCAATCGCAGATGTCATTGCTTCTGTTCCAGAGTGGGAATAGGACCCAAATCCAGGGGAGATGCCTTTCTTCTGCTCTGGTTCAGATCTTTTATCATTTCTACCATTCCCACTAATCTCCAAGGTATTGTCATCCTTATTGCACCAACTTGTCCTGGACAACCTTGGTTTGCAGAACTACTCAGTCTATTGCAGCGCAAACCGATTGCCTTACAACCAATGTTTACAATTTCTAGGACCCATTTGTCCATTGTGACACTAGCCCAGGAGAGACAGAATTGCCTGAGCAGAATTCAGAGTTTGAATGGGGTATAGTCGTTGCTGCATGCCAGAGAGGAAGTCTCAAACCCTCAACTAATACCTCAAAATTGAGGTTTTAGTAGTGCAGGCTGTACTGGGGGGCCGGGGGGGGGGCCTGCAAGAACTGTTTGCTTCTGTATTCCATGTGTCTTCCTCTTTGTTGGTAATGAGACTGGTAGTATGGTTGTGAGCAGCAAGTGTACGGTTCGAAGTTAGCCTGATTTCTCTTGAATATTGGTGTATAGATTCCTAGAGTGCACAGAGTAGCCCTGAAATCTTTCATAGAGTGCATCACTGTGTCATTTTTTTCTGAGAAAAGGTGTACATTATCAAAGGGGAGATCCCTGATTTTTGTCTGGAGATCCCTGGGTAAGGCTGCTGCTTGGAGCCATGATGCTCTGCACATTACTACTGCTGTAGCCATGGCTCTTGCTGCCACATCTGCTATATCCAGGGATGCTTGCAGGGATGTCCTTGCTACCAGCTGGCCTTCTTTTGTTAAAGCTCTATAGTGTTCTTTTTTATTATCTGGTAGGTTGTCCATAAATTCTGTTAGGTTTTCATAAACTGAATGATTACAGTTTGAAAGCAAGGCGGAATTATTAGCTACCCTCAGGAACAAGGCTTATAATGAACAGATCTTTCAACCTACAAGGTCCAGATATTTCCAATCTTTATCCTGTGGGGCAGATTTAAAATTTGGTCGTTTACCTCTGATTTACTGCCTCAGTAACTAGCAAATTAGCTGAGGATGAGTGAAAAGGAATTCCATCCATTTAGGTGGAATATACCATTTTCTATCATTTCTCTTGTTTGTGGCAGGTATGGTAGCTGGGGTCTGCCAAATTATATCGGCTGGATCCATTAAGGCAGCATCCACAGGTATAGCAATCTTGGAAGAGGCTGAGGCATGGAGTACCTTTAAGAGTTTGTGCTGTGATTCACTGACCTCTTCTAACAGGATTTCAAGTTCCTGAGCCACTCATTTGAACAATTCATTGAATTGCTTTGAGTCATTAGTAGAGTTTGATATGGATGGGATCACTGCCTCATCCATGGAGAAGATTTGCTCTGGCTCCAGCAGTTCTCTTTGCATAGTATCGATTTTCAAGGCTCACTGTGAGGATCACTTTAATATGGCTGAAAGGCTTACGCTCGGTGACCTATGGGAGGATTGTGAATGATGGTGACCGGAGAGTTTGTTGTAATAAGACGAGCAGTGTTCCCAGTCTGCCCAGGATCTATATTGGGGGTGGTGCTCTGGTGGCCACAATGAGGAAGATATCATGAATCGTGGCTGTGTCAATGTGTTCTTGCATGGGAATGTGAGTGTCCTGTGGATCTGGTTGGGGAGTGGTATTCGGGAGACCAGTGAGTGTGATCCTGTTCAGTGCAGCACGGGGAGTGAGCTTGTAGCACTGGTCGGTCAGTCAGTGAGTGAGGAGGTGATAGGTAACTTTCTTTCCTCATCTTCTTGCATGGAGATACTGTGAATGGTGCAGTGCCCAGTGAGGTGACAAGGTTTTTTGTGCTGCATGATTCTGCGGCTCTGCTGAGGAACACGGTGCCGGCATGATTTCCTGTAATGCCTTCAGCACCATGCTCTCCATGGGAGCTCTTGACAGTGCTGGGGATTTGTGCTCTGATGTTTTCACAGATATGTTCTTTCCTAGAGCTGTGTCTGAGGAGGCGTGCTTATTCAAAGATCTTGACCCCTCATGAGGACGTTTATAGTCCTCAGGCTTAACAGCTCTATGTGTACCCAGGGAACCAGAAGCCTTCAGAGTACTATTTCTAGGAGATTTTTTCAATGGGGAGTGACCCCATTTTGAGATGTTAGTCTCCATAGGTGAAGAAGCTCTTGCTGCTTGGTCTCCAAGGTGGGTCCCAGGGATTTTTCCATCAAAAATATTTTTAGTCTTAGATCTTTCTCTTTTCTTGCTCTTGCACGAAGGTTATTGCAATGAGAGCATTTCATGGTAGTCCCCTAGGCACTGGACACATTTGGAGTGTCCATCTGAGGCAAGTAACGCCTCATTACGTGAGCACATTTTAAAGCCTAGTGAACTCACCATTTTGAAGGCAGAAGAACAATTAAATAATTAACTACCTACGTACTAAAACGAGAAAAAGTGGAATAGGTTCCACCCCCCTTTTTCTTTCTACAGAAGCTGGAACAGAGAGGTAAGTAATAAATCTAACTAAACAAGCTGTTTTCCTTGTCTCATTTTTAGGCTTTCAGGAAGGCTGACGTTGAGGAGAAAGGTTCTGTCTTCACTCGAGGTGGCTGAAAAGGAACTGAGGGAGCAGGGCTGTGCATGCGCACCAAGTTGTACTGAGGCTGTCACAAGCTCTAACTGGTGCGCACGTCACCCCCACTGCTACTGCTACACACACACACACACACACACACACACACACACACACACACACACACACAC
>ML681990.1:8902412-8917614 GCA_007922195.1 Podocnemis expansa | reverse complement strand
CACACACACACACACACACACACACACACACACACACACACACACACCTCTCTTTACCTTGGGATGCAATGACACCTGATGTGGAGCACACACAGGGACATCACTCAAAGAAGAATTAGATAAATTCTTGGAGGACAGGTCCACCAACGACTACTAGCCAAGACGGCCAAGGAAGCAACTTCATTGTAACAGGTGTCCTAAACCTTCAAAAGCGAGAAGCCGGACGGCTGGGTGACAGGGAATGGACCCACTGAAATAGTCATATTCTGTTCATTCCCTCTGAAGCACCTGGTACTACCCATTGTCAGGAAACAGGATACTGAACTCAATGGACCATTGGACCTCACCCAGTATGGTTATTCTTAAGCAGGTTTCTCCTTCTGAAGAAAAACTTTGTTACCTCCGAGTTCAATTTGGAAGCAAAACAGTAGCATAAAGCTGGTACTATGAAGTTTTTCATCAGCTAAACAAAAATCACAGAGTAAAGAAGCCATTCAAAATTATCTATTGTGAACTTATTTAAGCAGTTTGCTGCTATGTTGTGCTTTCCCTTTAGATACAGAACACACAGACAAACTACTATGCCTATAAGATTAGAAGGGCAACGTCTTTATGTGATGGTCACTTGGCTGTTGACACAGGTAGTGAATGAAGGGCTGTGTCATCATAAGGATGCTCTTCTTTCCCTGAAATGGGATATAAGGCAATTCAATGTAGTGGAGTGCTCCTAACACTCGTTAATTAATACTGTGTTTTTCCTCATCCTTCCAGGCTGAACTCCATCATCACTAATCTTCCTGGCTCCTCGACCAGGAAAAGTTATGAGAATCAGCACAGCTTCATTCACCAACCAGGAGACCTGATAACTTTGAATGGTAATTTTATACAGGTGGAGAGACGGGATAAAATGTTCTGTATGAAAAAAACTACAGTAAAAATAATAAATCTCATATAATGTCTATAGCATCAACCCTCATAAGCTCAGAAACAGACTGGAATAATTACCTGTAGGTTCTGAAAAAACTATATAGTGCCTTTTTACATCTGATTTGCCCCTCTGAAAACAGAGAAGTCTTGTGTTGGTAACAGAAGTACACATTATGATGCATGATGGACTATGATGCATGATGGACCACTGTCTCCACTGATAAACTCAAAGAACTGAAGAATCTTAACTGTGTGGTGTAGATATACTGTAGCTTTGTTGGCATCTAAAAAATGATGCATGCAAAATCCTCTGACTTTTGCTGGCTTTTTTTTTGTAAAGACTTCTGTGTCTGAAGCTATTCAAAGGAAGTAAGAGAAATCTTGAGACCTATAACAGAGATGAAAAAATCAGCAGTGATGACCAAACTGGTATATGCAGATAAGCTTCGTTTAACTCTATTAAGGCATTCCACCTTGAAGACGGCTGCCAGAATAGACTTTTGAGGTATGTTTTGAACTTTTTTTTTCTGATAAATTCACTTGAATCCTTGAAATACAGCTCTGTCTCCTTCAGATCTTTCCTATAGTAGAAAAGAACAGAGTACATGCCTAGAACTTTTACTGTTTCTCGGTTCTTGATGGATTTGTGAATTCCATATGGTATCAAGAGTGCACTATACTGAAGACTAGGGCTGTGTAGAGGACAGAAATTCTATTTTGCGAAGGATTTCAAGTCAGAATAAAAACCAAAAAGTTGGGGGGAAATAATTTCTGATCAAGTCGTATGTTGTTTTGACAAAATCTGTTTTAACCTTTATGCACCTTCAGAGTTGGAAGTGATCTGACAGGCTTCTAAAGAAGTAGGTGGATCCCTCTTCCCATGACAGACAGATTTGGTTCCGTCTCCTAATTGTGGCTAGACTGGAAACATATTAGGTGGGTTTATGAAGCTCCTAACAAAGAACAAAAGAATATCTAAAAAGTATCAAGTCCCTCACAAACATGACAAAAGGGGCTACACAGAAACTATTTTAGCTATATTATAACAAGCCACAATATTGTTTAACATATCTTTATGCATTTAATCTTTAAATTAGATTTAGACATGTAAACAAAGCAGTCAATCACTTTTAGCCAGGACAAATACAAGGTTCCCAAAGAAGCATGCCTTCACATACTGCAAATTTAATTATCCTGGTATTTTAGGTACTCCTCCTAATAGGGAACAAGGACACAAGCCAACATCTCAGAAACACTATGTCTCTGCATTGCTATCCTTTCCAGGAAGAGGATCCTGGGTTGGGAAGAAATATGTGGGGCTTTGGTTCTGCGTAACTAACACCAGAGACATCTTGCTGGGACTGTCTTTCTCTATTTTCTTTTTCTCCTTTCCCTTCTCAAATGAAGCCTCCATTTAGCTCCTGCATAAGTTCTCCCTGGAGCAGGGGTCTGCAACCTGCTATTCCAGCGCCTCATGAAAAACTCCATTCAATGCATATCTTTGAAGTTAACAGATTCATACAAAATAGTTTAACTTTCAAGAAAAAAGAATTAAACCTGTACCTATACTGCTAAATATATTTTTAAAGGGTTTTAAAAAAAAATAGCACAATATGATGAAAGAGAATTTTTTTTTTTTTACCTAAGGCTATGCTGAAGGGTCAGTTTTCTAGTGAAAAAAGAAAAGAATCATATAACAAAGCCCTCATACGGCTCCCGCATATTAGAGATTTCAATATTATTACATCTCTATTGGGATTATATGCATGCAGCAGTTTTTACGGTAGGTCTAAATACCTCTAAGGTGACTTTTGCAATGTCACAAAGTACAACACTAAAATTTTACAGATCAAACAATTACATTTGCTTATTGTACTTAGCAAAAAATGGCACATTCAAAGCCAGTCTGACCTTGGAAAAGGTAATTACTGACTGCCTGTTTGTTTCTTTATTTTCATATAAATATAGCACAACAATATATTTATCTGAAATAATATAAGTGCCCTGCAGGCATCCATAGGTTTTCATTTCTCTTTACAGAACAGGTGTTCAATAACTTCTTGCTGTGTTTTGTCTTTACCCTTAACAAGTTACCACCACCTGTGGAGAATAAACTAACCGCCACCACCCCCCAAACACACACACACACACACACACAGCTTTTGGCAATGTTATGCATTTGGGTGTTCTCGGAAAAAACAACTTAATTATTGTTTTAGGGCAATAAAGCCCTAAGTCTACCATCTGTCAAGCTTCTCATATCTCTTAACTACAGCAATAAGAGCTGGCTCACTTCAGTCCTTTAAAATTTACAAACAAATTACTTCAAAGCTTATTATTAAAAATATCCATAAACGGCTAAATAAAACAATCTTTGCAGTTTATTACTTCATAAGAGGATAGCAAACAAAGAATAAAATTAAAGATAATAAATGAGAGCCACCAGTATAATGTGAAACATTCTTTTTATTTACCTCCCCTGCCCCCATTAAGAAACCTGCTGGATGGATTAGCTTTTCTGCTGGTAGCCCATAAGGACTCTCCATATATGGATTCAAAAGTCCAGGGAAAAGAGGAATGATGCTTTGGTAGCAGCTAACTTCCTAATGAAAGAAATATAGGAAGTCTACACATCTCTATGGGGAAGTCTTAGCCCCAAAATAATACAATGTTTACATAATATCTTTCATTCCATGAGTTCCCAAAGTTCTTTACAAAGTACATGTCCATGAATACTCCAGACAGCTAAGAATCCTGAGAGATCGTATATTTGGTGGAACCTAGCAGATGTCTAGTGCATAGCAATAAATCCAATAATACATGTTAATTTAATACAGGAAGTGAACAATATTGTAACCACATCCAAATAAATCTACACAGTTAGAATTTAGGTAGATTAATCTAGTTGCCCATCTTGGAGTTTAAGCAGGCCAGAGAAGCGCAGGAGTGCCATGCTCTGAAGAGGATGCTACCATTCCCACATAGTAGGTAGTTGGGGGAGAGGCGAGAGTAACAGGGAAGTGCCCGCTGTGCTCCAGCCAACACATCACTGGGCCAGTGTGGTGGGAGGGGGAAAGGCCAGGAATGGGGACGGCCCACTAGGCTCTGGCCAGGCCCAGCTGGAGGGCTGAACGAAAGGCTTCTGTGGGCCACATACAGCCTGTGGGCCATAGTTTGCCCACCTCTGCACTAGAGGTTCTAACTCAGGCCATGAGTTGGGAAGCAGGAACTGAAGTAGTACTCAGTTCACCTCACCCCATATGCCCTCTGTGCAAAGATATGGTCACTGTACACAGGAGTTCTCCACTCGAGCTCCTGAAGCACAAATGTACTCACAGACAAATAAGGAGCACTGGGGGGAAAAAAAAAAAAAAATAACCTGCTTATCCAAGCAATTAACATAGTTTTAAAAAGTGTTTAAAAAACCATTCAAAAATACATTTTACTGAGTGGCGCAAAAGCCTGTCTGTAGAACAGTGATTATATATGTAGAGTTTCTAGCTTATAATTGACAGGAACATTAATATTTCTGTTGAATTCTATAGTTCATCATGCTGAACTAGATCGAATTTCTTTAATCAAATATTACTGGCAACAGTAAATGTTTGTTGTGACAAAGCAAAAAACAAACTATAATTGTCTCAGAAAAGAGAAACTTCTATTGAAACTTTATTTGAAATAAAGTTTTAAAGAGTTGCAGGTACTATAACTATTCCTCAGTGTCCAGTGATTTTACATCTCTGTTATTCCCCATTGCCATCCTGTTACTATGTAAAACACGGACACACACTGAATCTCACTATCTAGGAGAAACAACGTAAATAATTATAGCAACTACCATCAAACACAAAGTAAACTCAAAATATTGGGGAAAAAAACCTTTTTATCTTGTGCAAAAAAAATTCAGACAGAAGTTGGATATCTTTAAGTTGCCAATCTTACTAATGTAACAGGAAAGTGAAAATTTTACAATTTCAGATGCTCTCCATGATTCTGGGGTTTTCCTCAACAAACCTTGAAATCTAAGATTTTCATTTTAAAAATAAGTTTCTTCTTTTTCCCTCCTATGTAAATATACAGAAATCACAATGTATACCTATGTGCTACTACTTACTTAACCTAGTCATCTAGAGAAACTCCTCCAGTCAATAAGTGGTGAGATTCTGAAGTCATTAGTTACTACTCAGCCAAAACTCTTATTAAATGCAATGGGAATCTTGTTCATTAATGGCTACGGTACTGATTAATAACAACAGCAAAACTGTGAATTCACCTTCTTCATCACATTTCCCCTCAATTAGCTGTGAACTGGGAGGGCTAACTGGGACTGTTAAGCACAGAATTTACTGCCAACTTGTCCCCATTCTAAAAAAAATTAATGCAAAGTTACAGTTCCACACAGTTAAACAGAGTCAAGAAATACAAAAAGTTAGGTTTCCAAGAAAAACGTTAACTGAGGTGCACATACATAGTATCTTCAATTCCTCTTTTATTGGTGTAGTCTGAAATATTGCTTGTTGTTCTACACAGGCGTACACAAAACATAAAGGAGGTACAACACAGTCAGATGAAACTGTAGTTGGCATCTATACTTTTGCATTTCTTTGACTGAGTGATTTTGTTAAAACCTTTATGATGCCATTATGAAAATAAGGGTCTGCTAAAGACAAACTGGAAGAAAATCCTAGTTGCTGACTAGCCTAAGAGAGAAAATTAAAATGAGCTTTCACAGAATCATAGATTAGAGTTAGAAGGGACCTCAGGAGGTATCTACTCCAGCTCCCTGCTCAAACTGTGCTAACCCCAACTAAATCATCCCAGCCAAGGCTTTGTAAACACAAACCGTAAAAACCTCTAAGGATGGAGATTCCACCACCTCCTTAGGTAACCCATTCCAGTGCTTCACCCTCTCCTAATGAAAACTGTTTTCCTAATTGCCAATCTATCACTGCCCCACTGCAACTTACGAGCACTGCGCCTAATTCTGCTCTCTACTATCACTGAGAAGAAGCCTAATTCCCCTCTCCCTGGAACCCCTTTCAGATAGTTAAAGGTTGCTATCAGATCACCACTCATTCTTTTTGTCTTGACTAGACAAGCCTAGTTCCCTTAGCCTCTCCACACAAGTCATGTATTCCAACCTCCTAATAATCTACTGCCCACTGCTAGACTCTTTCCAATTTGTCCACATCCTTCCTGTAACGTGTCCAGTTGTGGGCTGCCCAACACTACCAACTGTGCTTTTGGACACTCCAAACAGCTTTAGGTCACTGTTATTTTCAAATGCCATTAAAAGAACATCCCTAGGAATAAGCAGAACAGGCAGCACTACCTAAGAAAGCGTGTGTTCCACACTTCAGTGAGGCAAGTACTCTGCCTGTTCAGAAGGAAAGCAGCGTACGAAAATCGTAACAGCAATATAATGTAGTCTTCTATGATCACAGTACGCCCATTCCTTTGTTTCTGGTTTTTAAACATATAAGTTGGAGGAAAGAAACCAAAGTGACACTTTGGATTTCTGAAGGAATGCATATCAAACCCTCCAACCATCTAGCAATTCATTAAACTAATTATTATGGTTACAACAAACACGTTACAGAATAACCAATGAAATAGATTTTCAATTTTTGAAGCAGTGGATATTACTGACCTCAGCACCATCTGCCCTACAGTACTATTGGTGGGAAAAAATAAGAGAATGTAAGAATTGTATCAGAATGGACAGGTGGACAAAGCAGAATGAAAGGCTTGCTAAATGAAAAGACCACAAAGCGAGGAGAGGCATTCACCAGGGCCGGCTCTACTGTGAGGCAAGAGACAGACATGGCTTCAGGTGACAGTTCTTAGGGGTGCCTAGCCCCCCTGAAGATCAGGCTGGCTCCTGCCTCTTCAACTCTTTCCTAATAGCTCAGGGACTGTTAGTCAGCATGCAGCTTAAGTCATGTAGGCAGAGTGCACTTTAAATCCCTCTGCAGGCAGATGCTGGAGATTTATACACTTCGGAAAACCGTTTTCAACCTCCATGAATGAGACTCGGGGGGGGGGGGGGCACCAAATCAAAATTTGCCTTGGGGCACCATAACCCCTTGAGCCCGCCCTGGCATTCACTCATCCCTCAGCACAGGAGTCCTTCCAAATCAAATGCTGAGTTGGAGAGCAGAGACTGACTGTTTCTAAATCAGCCTCCCATTTTCTTGTCTGTCTTTCTTTACTATCCCCTCTGCAGTGCTGCTCCTTTGCTCCCTCATGAATACACAGGTAGAGGTGCCAATGGATCTCTCTCTCACAGCATGGGAAATTCAATAAATGTTTATACATTCAGGGTAGGAAATGTAAAAAAGGAAGTTACCAGGAAAATGAGGAGAGAGCAAAACCAAGGAAAGAAATTGGCAGAGAAAGGGAAAAGACCACAGAGAAAAAAAGGAAAGAATCACAGATGAAGGAAGAAGGAACTGATGGGGAAAGTAAAGCAGGACACAAGGAATTATGGAAAGGGACGGGGGGATGGGGTGTTCCATGGGAAAGATCAGAGAATACAAACAACAAAATATGAAAAGTAAATCCTGCAAGAATACACTGAAAAAGACAAGAGGAAAAATAGAAATTAGAAACAACAAAATCAAGTGATATGCACAAATGGTATGAGGGGAAGAGAGCTATGAACAAACCTGCAACAGAAGGAATAAATGTATTAAAACAGAAGTATTTTTACCAGTTATAGCATTTTATTTTTTTCAAGTCCTACTTCTATTGCATTATATCTAACAGACTCCTTCCAACTGTCCCCAGATGACCTAGTTACAGCTCTGCAATTCAGTACTCAAAACTAAAAGAAAGAAAGAACGTCATGACTGCTTTCACCATGTTTTACGAACACGCCTGCATTAACAAAATGTTTGTAATCTAAACTGTGTCAAGCGTAGAATCAAGTGATATTAGACCTAACAGAAGTAGCATATTTAAACAGGTTCCAAAAGGAGTAACCATGTTAGTGTAGTTCTGCAAAATAAACAAGGAGTTCTGTAGCACTTAAAGACTAACAAATTTATTTATTGCAGAAACTTTCGTGAAAGAAAATCCCACATCGCCATATGTGTAGAAGATGGGGGAACTTACAGAATGGGGGGAAAATAAATGCAGGGAAGTGTAAGTCATGGGATCGTGTCACACAAGAATCTTAATAACTGCTTTGATTTGCTGTTACAGTATGAGCTGATCCCATGACTTACACTTCCTTGCATTTATTTCCTCCCATTTTGTAAGTTCCCCCATCTTCTACACATATGATGATGTGGGATTTTCTCCCACAAAAGCTCATGCAATAAATAATTTTGTTAGTCTAAGTGCCACAGGCCTCCTTGTACATATTTAAACAGTTATCTTGAATTTATTTGATTACAGGGTCAGAGGACATACTTGAGGCCTACACAAATACAGACAACATCCAAAGGACAGCTGACTTACAGATGTATACCCCTTCAGACACCCAAACCCTCAGTTGTGTTCTATAGTAATTCTGGGTTTCAAGCAACTTTTGTCACCAGCATGTAAAATTTTAAGATATTCATGTATCAAAGACTAGATTGATTGACTGAATTAGAAAAAGAAAAAAAAGGAGGAAGGAAGGAATGGACACTATCCAGATTTCAAAGGTATTACCACCTCTCCACTACACTAGAACTATGGTTTTCTTTTGCAAAGCTAATGACACAGTAGATCATCTTAGAGACTGAAATCACTGCATTGCAGAAGAAAGATTTAAGTGACATTTTGTTCCACTTGACTTCATTTTTGATCTGCAAAGCTGGCTACCAAGCACCACTGCAAGACAAATATATGCTTTAGAAGTAGAGGAAATTTGTTTTGCAGCAACCTCCTAGTAACAGGGTGGCAGCTGGAGGACCTGGAGGCTAGCTGATCCTGATTACTAAAGAGGCACACCTGGGTTGAAGGAGGTGCTTTCCTATAAAGAGCAGCAGGAAGCTCAGGAAACTGCGGAGAGTGAGACAGACTCCCACAGGACAGATTCAGAGCTTAGAAGCCAGAGCCAGAAAGCTGAATCCTCCAGCCAATATAGACTAGGCACTGAATCAAAGGGAAAAGACAGACCCCTCAGACAGCAGGGACTGAGCTGGGCTCAGCTTAATAAAGTTTAAAGACTGTGTTTGTTCCAGATTATCAGGAAAAGAAACCATCTGCACTCCAAAGGGGCAGCTGTGTTAGTCTAGTTCAGGGGTCTCAAACTCAAATCACCATGAGGGCTGCATGAGGACTAGTACTTTAGCCTGAGGGCCGCACCACTGAAACCTTTGCATACAACGATATTGCAAATATCGGTAATGATAGTGTCATTGTAGGCCACAGGAAATAGCTGTAGGGTCCGCATGTAGCCTGCAGGCTGTGTTTGAGACCCCTGATCTAGTTCAGCAAAAGGAGCAAGGAGTCCTGTGGCCCTTAAAGACTAACATATTTATTTATCCCAGTGTTTGAATCTTAACAACTGCTCTGATTTGCTGTTACAGTATGATCTGATCCCATGTCTTACATTCCCTTGCATTTATTTTCATCCCATTCTGTAAATTTTCCCATCTTCAGAGCATCTGACGACGTGGTATTTTCTTCCATGAAAGCTCATGTGATAAATAAATCTGTTAGTCTTTAAGCACCATGGGACTCTTTGCTTCATTTGCACTCCATTCACAACAGACTTTGTCATCAGCATGAGTGTAACTGGCACCAGGCAAATCCAAGAAACCAGAATATCAGGTCAAATACCATGAGGGATGTGCAGTTCGTTTAGTCAAGAAGAAAGGGCTTGGAGTCCAGAAAGTCCTTGTGGACTTTGACACAGAGTCAACTGCAATCACCTATGCAATTTTAAAGAACTTCCAGCACTATATTCTAAGTTTTATGATCATTATTTGCACTGCACAACTAACCATGCATGTTAAATGATTTATAAGCCATTCTTATTTTTCCATTCCTCATAGACTACATTTTCCACGTTTATTTTGCAACATCACTTCTTTATATGTAAAGCAAATAAAGGCACGTTATCATAGTGACACTAGCCTTCTGAATGGGCTTAAATACAGGAAGAAGTTTCTATTTATATACATTTATTCCAAACAGAAACATTCCTATTCCAGCACAGATTTTTGCTTTCTGAAAAAAAAGAGAGACCTTCCTTTTTTCGCCTAATAATATACTGAATGGCAGAGCGGAAGAAGAAAAGAGGGAAAAAAATAATGGAGGAGGGAATTAGGGAGAGACAGTTAAGGATATACAAGAATAGTTTTGTGCTGTCAGCAGCTTTCAGATTCAGGAAGTGTGATCCAAAAGGCAATTTTGTACACATTTCAACTCTAGTGAAGGCTACATGACATGCTGAGAAACACATTAAACATGTGCCCTTCAATGTCTACACCACAAGAATTATGAACTAAGGCAGTGTACAGGCACAATCAAAAGTATAGTGTCCAACTTCATAAATGAATACCATCAAGGGCAGAAGATCCACTGCGATCATCCATTCTAAACTGACACATAACGAAGCCATAACATCCCCAGAATAATTCCTAAAGAATATCTTTTAGAAAAATATTCAGTCTTGATTTTAAAATAGTTGGTGATGGAAAACACATCATGATCGCTTGGTAAATTGATCCACTGATTAACTACTCTCACTGTTACAAATTGTCACGTTATTTCCAATGTGAATTTGTCTAGCTTACATTTCTAGCCACTGGAGCATATTACACCTTTCTCTGTTACTTTGAAGAGCCCATGATTAAATATATTCCCCATGCAGAAACTAACAGTGTAATCAACTCACACACTAACCTTCTCTTTCTTAAACTAAATAGATAAATCTCCTTGGTTCCTTCACTATCAGGCAGGTTTTCAATCCCTTTAATCATTCTCATGGCTCATCTATGAACCCTCTCCAATTTATCAACATCCCTTCAGAACTGAGAACACCAGAACCAGACAGGGGACTCCAGCAGCAGTCACACCAGGGCCAAACACGGAAGTAAAATAACCTCTCTGTTTCTACCTGAGGTTCCCTTCAAGAATCACATTAGCCCTTTTGGCCATGGCATCACACTAGAAGCTCATCTTAAACCAGGGGTCTCAAACTCAAATCACCACGAGGGCCACGTGAAGACTAGTTGAGGGCCACATGAGGACTAGAACATTACCCTGAGGGCCACACCACTGAAACCTTTTCATACAACAATATTGTTAGCAATATTTGCAATAGTGTTGTTGTGGGCTGCAGGAAACAGCATTACGGACCACATGTGGCCCACGGGCCATGTGTTTGAGACCCCTGTCTTTCAACTACTCTCAAATCTTTTTCAGTCACTGTTTCTCAGGATACAGTCCCCTCCCCACTCCTTCCATTCTATACACATGGCCTACATTCCTTGTTGCTAGCGCACACTTATACATTTAGCCATATTAAAATACCGTGTTTGCTTTGCACTCAGCTTACCAAGTAATCTCTATTGCAGTGTTAGTGAGCTGTACTCTTCATTATTTACCACTCCACCAGTTCTTCTGTCACCTGTAAATTTTCCCAGCGCTAATTTTATATTTTCTTCTATAGTATGCTGAACTTGATTAGAAAGATTTTATTTACTTGTTTAGCTATTTGAAAAACTTTTAAATAAACAAACATGGCCATTAAACATAGTTAGTCATGGATTAAGAATTCATTTCCCAACTGGAATATTTTAAATATCAGTATGAAAATGAAAAACAAACATATATATATATACACACAAGCTTGATGATCACTTTTTCGCATAAAGACTTATTTCCCTTCCAAATTTGAAGCAACATGTTCAAGGAGAAACAGCTTTCATCAAAACTCAGTATACACCATCTGCTTTTCCAGTGCATTGGTGGTGACTGAATCAGAAGGACCAGCCAACCTAAAGTAGCCTGACTAACCCCACTGCTAGGAGTCACTATGATTCCTCTGGAACCGTGATTCCAGTGTTGCCATATGGCAGCTGAGTGCATTGCCTAGAGGTGACCTGCTGCCTAAAGGACTCCCCTACTGCTGAAACAATACTTGTGGAAGTGGGGTTTTCTTCCAGAGGTGGGATTGCCTTCACTGAGACCTTGCGTGGTTGTGGCGCTACACAGCTTGGGGGGGGGGGCAGCCTTCTGTCACAGCTGCCACTGAATGCCATGTGGCACCAGGAAGCCTGGGAGGAGGAGGGCTCCCAGCAGCAAGGGATCAGCACCTCCACTGAATCAACTTCTGACACTAGCAAGCCTCAGCAGACTGGAGCTTCCAGAAGCAGCAGGGGCTTTGGTGACTGATGATACATCCTGTGTTGCACACAGCTGGAAGGGTTCCCAACCATGTCATGACATGCCAGGGGGCTGAGAATCCCTGCTCTGAAATACTATCTACTAGACAGTCCAGCAGGTACAGTATGACGGATGCAAGTGCAGCAGAAGCTCCAAGCACTGGACTGTTCTGGCTCTAGCCCTTCCTAGATTACCCTAAACACTCAGTCTGAAAAATAAGAAAGGATTGCTTTAGTAGGGCTACCAGAAACACACATTGCAGTTACCCTAAGCACTACTTTTTAGGTCAGAAACAAACCAGGAACAAAAAATTCCTACCATTTGGCCTCTATGAACAGGCTAGAACAATGGTTTTCAAACTTAGGGTCAGGACCCAGTACTGGGTCACAGACCCTCAGGCACTGGGTCACTGCACCCCCTGCTGGTGCCTCCAAAAGACTGGACTGCATTGAAAACAAGGAGTCGTGTGGCGCTTCAAGACCAACAGATTTATTTTTCGCATGAGCCCAAACATGATTTTTGGGTCGTGGTCATAAATGATATTTTTCAACTGGGTCCCAAGAAAAAAAAGTTTGAAAACTAGAACATAGGGGATTTGGAGCCAAATCCTTAACTGGTGTCCATTAGCCTAGCTTCAGTGGAGCTGTGCTAATTCACACCATTTAGGGTATCTGTCCTGTTAGCTGTATCCTGATTGATACTCTGTCTTGCAACCCACTTTCATGATCAGGCACAAAGATCTACACAACAATAGAAAAGAAAAATCTGATTTCCTCCTTCCTTTACAAATGGAGAATCATTTAGGATTAGTTAGTGAGCTGTATATTCACAGCCTTGCTTGTAGCATACAAAAATCCCTGCATAGGCCAGCCTTTAGATCAGTGGTTCCCAACCTTTTCAGTAACATGGCACACTTTAATAAGACAATTCCAAAGCGCACCCACTTTTTTCACCTAAATATGACTTCTATGAGCAGTCAATTTACCTATATTTACTATGGTTGTAGTCATACTAGAGAGATTTGCAACACAGTGCAAACAAGCTAAAGAAGGATCAAATGCACTGATGTTTCAAATCCAACAGGAAAAAAAAATGCCATCTCAATTTTGCCCTTTGGTCATCTACTCTTAGAACTGGGGTGTCCAACCTTTTCCAGTGAGCCGCCATACTGCAATTCTTTTCTCATTTGGGGGGCCAATGAGAAAATTTTGATAAATAAGGCATAGATAGGACTTACTCTCTATTAATAAACTTTAATAAAATAATGATTAGTGGAATATTTGATATGATTACTTTTGCTTGCGCAAATTGTCAGTTCTGCCCACACATGTGATGCAATGTTCCCTCTAAGCCGGTGATGCAGCTGAGCAACTTATGGATGCAGCTGAGCAAGTTCCTGGGCCCGGGTCAGGCCCCTGAGCCACTGCCCATCGGCTCCCCAAGTGCATCCATAACTTGATGTTGCATCACCAACTTAGAGAGGGAACATCGTATAGATTTTCTGATTGAGATGCCTCTTCAAATAGTTAATCTTCCATGAACTCCATGTCTTTCCTTTAGCAAAATCACAGCTTGTCTTGGCTTCTGCACATGACAAGCATAATATGCCATAGTCCTCAGAGTAAGAAAATAGCTGACCCAATTTGACATGCTGCACCTCTCCAGATTCCATAGTCTCAGTTGCAATTAATTCATTTAGCCATGTCATCTTAAAACTTCCAATACTTTTATATTTCTTGCAATCACTGCAATTGTCTTCCACCACACTGTTGGCTGTACACTTTGTCATTTTGTGTTATGAATTTGTGAAGCTGCTTGTGGGACAGCTTCTGATTTTTTGGTTGTCTGTAATCTCAGCTCACCTTTAGAAGATAGGAAACTATATAAGCAAATGTGTGAGCAATTACACAGATAAGAGCTGATGATCACCAATAGCCAAGAATCTATATATTTATTTATTTATTTATTTACAGATTCCTAATGAATGTGCCAATTCTGACTAGATCTCACTCACTGAGCTAAATGAAGTCACCCTGATTTAGGCCTATATATTACCTGAGTTGATGTTAATTAAGGTCAATGACAGTTTACTTTCCACTTTACTTAAAAAGTTAGATCAGGCTGCCTTCTCTTTCTGCTACAGTCCCCATCTACCAGTTTTGTGCTGTTCTTGACCGCAAGCTTTGAACTTTCCTTTGCCAGCTTCCAACTGAAAACAGAGCTGTGCTAAAAATACATGGAAGGGACACCTCCTCCTAAAGCCACTGTTTATGGCACTTGGTAAAGATATCAAAATGGGAGGACATGCAGTTTGCCTATAATGTATTGTCAGGGCCATTCACTTAAATGTGAGCACAGGTGGGGTGTGCCTCTTGGATACCACAGAGCCAAGCATGTGTGAATACCTAGTATAGTAAGCCATTGAGAGATCCTGGGATGGAAAGTGCTGTAAAAATGCTGTGTGTTAATAAAGTAACATAAGGCTCTATACAGTTTTCTGTGTTTATTCTGAATCTTTGGTGGAATTTGTGTGTTGTGTTTACCTATCCCACTGTTTCCCAACCAGTGTGCCACAGCGCACAGGTGTGCCACAGAGTTTTTTGAAAAACTACTCAAAGAGCTCTGGATTGGCTCATGAAAATATATGGCTTCATTTGGAAACTACATGGCAGTGTGCTCAAATGAATTAAAGGTAGCAAGGAGTGCCACTGCAATGGCAGAGAAAACATTGCGAATCACTGACATGTGGCAGCAATGACTTGAAAAGGAAACAATATGTTTCCTTACACATCAAAACTCCCCTCCCCGCTGCGTGGCATGAGTTTACCCCCTCTTCTAATCTGCCCAGCCCCGGAGCCCCGACACTGGCTCCTCCACTCACCCGCCTCCGCTCCCCGTCAGCCCCGATCGCCCGGCTTTTCCACTCCCCATCAGCCCCGACCGCCCG
>ML681990.1:8878379-8902402 GCA_007922195.1 Podocnemis expansa | reverse complement strand
CGCCCGGCTCTTCCACTCCCCGCCAGCCCCGATCCTCCACTCCCCGCCAGCCCCGATCTCCCAGCTCTTCTGTTCCCCACCAGCCCCGATCCTCGGCTCCCCACCAGCCCCAATCCCCCGGCTCCTCCGCTTCTGCTCCCTTCCAGCCCCTCCCGAGGCTTCCTGGCACCCAGGAGAAATGCTTCTGGGGCCAGGCATGGCTTGTGGCTGCTGGACCTGCGCTGGGGTCAGCGCTTGCTGCGCCAGTGAGCGGCAGAAGCTGCGCTACTGCTCACTGGCGCAGCTTAGAGGGAACATTGATTTGATGTAGCAATATGGAATACAGTATTCCAAATAGCCCCGGCCAGCCTCAGCTCCCAGGCTCTTGTGGAAGCACTCCACAGCTCAAATAAAAGCCCTTGGCAGGCCAGAATCTGGCCCCCAGGCTGCATATTGGGCAAGCCTGTTTTAGAATGTTCACATTTCCAAATCAAAAGACCAATAGAATCATAGGGTTGGAAGGGACCTCATAGGTCATCTACTCCAACCTCCTGCCAAAAAAAGCAGGACCACTCCCACTAAACCATCCCAGTCATGCTTTTGTCCAGCCAGGCCTTAAACACCTCCAAAGATGGAGATTTCACCACCTCCCTCAGCAGCTCATTCCAAGGCTTCATCACTCTCCTAGTAAAAAAGTTTTTTCTAATATCCAGCCTCGACCTCCCTAACCATAACTTGAGACCATTGCTCCTCATTCTGTCCACTGTTACCGAGAACAGTCGAGTTCCATCCTCCTTAGAGCATCCCTTCAGGTAGTTGAAGGTTCCTATCAAATCCCCCCTCAATCTTCTCTTCTGCAGACTAAATAAGCCTAATGCTTTCAGTCTTTCCTCATAGGGCTTGTGTTCCAGCCCCTTAATCATTTTGGTTGCCCTCCACTGGACTCTCTCTAGCATGTCCCTGTCCTTTTTGTAGTGGGGAGCCCAAAACTGAACACAGTATTCTAGATGTGGCCTTACCAGTGCAGAATAGAGGGGAAGGATCACATCCCTCGATCTGCTGGTAATACTTCTTTTGATGCAGCCCAGTATGCCATTGGCCTTTTTGGCAGCAAGAGCACACTGCTGACTCATATCCAGCTTCCCATCCACCATGACCCCCAGGTCCTTTTCTACACTGCTGCTACTTAGCTGAATGTATCCCAGCCTGTAGCAGTGCATGGGGTTTTTCCGTCCCACATGCAGGATTTTACACTTGTCCTTATTGAACCTCATAAGATTTCTATTGGCCCACTGCTCCAATTTATCTAGGTCTCCCTGAATCCTGTCCTTGCCCTCCAACATGTCCACCGTTCCCCCCAGCTTGGTGTCATCCACAAACTTACTGAGTATGCAGTCTATTCCATCATCCAGATCATTGATGAAAATGTTGAACAGAACCGGCCCCAGGACCGACTCCTGGGGCACACCACTCGTGACTGGTTGCCAGCTAGACATGGAACCATTGATTCCTACACGCTGAAACCATTGATCTAGCCAGTTTTCTATCCACCTTATAGTCCACCTATCCAACCCATACTTCCTTAATTTGCCAATGAGAATGCTGTGGGAAATACCTTGATTTTAATTTGGCAATTAATTTTCACGAGTTTTATGAGTTTTAATTTTGCTTGGATAGAATATTAAGATGAAACAATGCTTATTTTACATTGATTTTCATTACCTTCATACAAAGTTTCACGGCACGCTTGGACAGTTCTCACGACATACCAGTGTGCTGTGGCTAGAACTAGTTAGATGAGGTAAATTTCCCCCAAGAGAATACCATCTAGAACTCAAACATGACACAAATGAGGGAATGAACAAAGGAAATGACATAGAATCATAGGGTTAGAAGGGACCTCATGAGATCATCTAGTCCAAACCCCTGCCAAAAAAGCAGGACCACTCTCACTAAATTATCCCAGCCAAGGTTTTATCTAATCAAACCTCATATATCTCCAAAGATGGAGATTCCACTGCTTCCCTCAATAGCCCATTCCAATGCTTCACTGCCCTCCTAATAAGAAATTTTTTTCTAATATCCAACCTCGACCTCCTCAGCTGCAACTTGAAACCACTGCTCCTTGTTCTGTCCTCTGTTACTACTGAGAACAGCCAAGCTCCGTCCTCCTTGGAGTACCCCTTCAAGTAGTTGAAGGCTACTACCAAATCCCCCATCTTCTCTTCTGCAGGCTAAATAAACCTAGTTTCTTCAGTCTTTATTCATAGGTCTTGTGCTCCAGCTCCTTGATCATAAATATAATCATTCAATGATTCAGGGGCATTCCTGTTTAAACAAGTGATCCACAGCACCATGGGTGTAGCACCTCTAGGGTGGGGTGGACTGGTGGTGCTCTGGGCCAGAGGGCCCCCCCTTAGTTCTCGTCCTGGTTTGCACCAGTCCTCAGGCTAAGAAGGGACTCTGCCACCAAGAGCACTGCTGGCCCATGCCACCCCTAAGCTGAACTGCCTCACGATGTGCTGCACTGCAGCTCTGCCTGCCCCCCACTGGGAACAGAGTGACTGCCCAGGCAGCCAGCCCCACCCACCCTGCCCTCTGTTAGAGGTGGCCTGGGGGAAGGGAGCATTGTGCAGCAGGGCTGGACAGAGCAAGCTGCTCCTCCTGCTGGGGCCTGGGGTACTGCCCACTTGATTCAGGCCATGTGTCCTGCAGGCCTCTGCAATAATTCACTCAACTGTTTGTCAATAATTAGTCTAAAAACTACATGTTGTTCACCATATTGGTCTAAATAAAAGATATTATCCCACTCACCTTGTCTCTCTAAATAATTCTATGTAATTACCTATACATATAATTACCTATTTCTAATGCTAACATTTGTTTGCACTGTTTAAACTGAGGTAATTAGCAATGTTAACAGTTTATGAAAACCAAGTAATATTAAAATTGTATTTCATGTTAATAAAATCATATCAAAAGGTATTTTCTTGATTACTAATATTAACAAATCTGTTCCACTCTCAGCTGAGCGTACCTGCATATATATAATAATCCCACTCATATTTTCAGTGCTTTTTAGTGGAGAGTGAATCACCTTCTCATTAGTTTGTTTATAGAAGAAAAGAAGAAAGTGTTTCATAAAGTGAAAAAAGCTCCTGTCACCAAATAAGTCTAAGCTAGTCCTCTGGAAAGTGTGACAACTGGGTGGGAGCTTTATATGAAAGCTTGGACAGGAAAAGGAGTAACATTTTTTCTTGGTACAAATATGGTAGATATGACCTCTGGAAGAATAAAATGTGTTTTAACACAAAACAAAACAATTTCTATTCTAATTCTTCTTTCCACAAACAATGGCAGCAATGCACTTGAAGATAAAAATATATAAAGAGAAATATGCAAAACTGTGTGCTTTCAAACACTTTTTTAAACTGACTCAATTTCTAAAAAATAAATACTGATGGATTATAGACCCAACATGTATTTTTTTTAAAAATAAACCTTAAATGAAACTAATGGACAGTAGCAATTAGGTCATCATACATGTCAACTCATAGAGCCAAAGATCAGAAGAGACCAATATGATCATCAAGTCTGACTCCCTGCACAATGCAAGCCACACTACAAAGGAATTCACATCTCCAAAAGTGAAAAATGAGTAAACAGCAAGCATACAAACATTTGTTTGTATACTTAGTCACATACGTAATAACCCTTGAAAACAGTTTGCATATAAATTTAATCCTATATAATGTTTCTTCAAAAGAATAGAATAGCCCATAGTAGACAATTCATTTTACAACTGTCAGTAAACACTGTTTTGGTGGGTTATGGATAATAAAAATCACTGTAGAAAGAACATCTTGATACTCCATATTTATTTTCCATCAGTAACTTTCAAAATAATTATGCTTACATGACCTACATAATGAAGATTGTTCTAACTGGAAGTGCTGCACGCAGCTTCATAACTGAAAAATCAAACTATATCCCTCTTCATACATCCTCACCAACAGTACAAATTCAGGACCTAATATAGTTATTGATACTATATAAAGGTGCAGTTCTGCACACTGCTACAGTAGAATGCCTGAGCTATGAACAGGAACGAAGTTATTTGTAACATTCAGCAACCCAAACAAGGAGTCCTGTGACACTTAAAGACTAGCAAATCTATTTATGGCATGAGCTTCCATGGGAGAAAATCCCACTTTGTCACAAGCACTCCTTGTTTGTTTTGCTGAACTAGACTAACACAGCTACCCCTCTGGAACTCTAAAATGTTCGTAATTGTAAACAAAAACATTACGGTTGTTCTTTCAAAAGTTTACAGCTGGACATCATGTTAACACAGCTCTTTGAAAATGTAATATGTAGAAGAAAAATGCTGTTTTCCCTTTATTTTTCTGTAGTTTATGTTTAATGCAGTTTTATACTGTATTGGGGGGAGGGGTTGTTCTTTCCTGAAACTGCCTTTTACAAATGAGGTGATGGCTGACTGGTCAGTTCATAACTCTGGTGTTAATAATCCTGAGGTCCTCTGGTATAAGGCAAAAACAAAACTGCTATTTTTAATTAGCCCTTTCCTAGATTTTAACTACACTTTCTGCCATTTTCCAAATGGCTATGTTTTTCTACTAAATCATGCCAAACAAGGAATCTTGGGGCACTTTTAAAGATGAATAAATTTTGTTAGTCTTTAAAAGTGTCCCAAGACTCTCTTTAGTTTTGCAGAACTAGACTGACACAGCTATCCCTCTGGTACTAAATCACATATACCCACATCACAGTTGTTTATATTTCTTGGTACATTCAACAATTAACTGATGCAGCTGAATGAGGGACATGAAAAAATTATTCAAATGTATGTTGTCCATAAAAATATCATATACAGTTCTAAGCTTCTTCAATCACTGAAGAACAAATTTTCTAAGTTTACAAGTTCAAAAGATGGCTTTTCAAACTGGTAGCTCTGCAACTACCACCTGGGTTTTTTAAGTCAAGGATTCTTTCTGCTACACAGCACTAATAAATGTTGTGCAAACTGACTGCACCTAATAACTCTCTTAATGTGGGAAGTAGAAGAGAACCTAGCCTGCTGTCGCACAACTCTATTAGCTTTGCAATGCTGGCAAGACCTAATACTCGGTGCTGTCAGTATAATAAACCAGACAAGATTCTAAGGCAAACAGAAAAGATTTCTTGAATAAGGTTCTGGTTTACTAGTTAGTGTTGTTTTTAAATCTCACACCTCCAAAGTGCACAGATCATCAGTGTAAACTTATATTCCTTTATTGGCACCCCTCTTTCCCCTGCTCAGTCTCTTCATTATCTGCTACTCCCAGAGGCTGGATTTTGTCTTAACCTAGACTGGAAAGTTCTTCATACAGCACTTTAGCAAACGAACATGGGGGATAACAATGACTGAGGCCTCTGAGTATTAACTCACATAATATAAAGAATAAATATGATTAAATTCTTAGTATACTGAATAAAATAAGTTCTTACTACTATTTAATTTTGAGATAAGCTGGGTTCGGTAATATCTTTTACTGGACTAACTTCTGTTACTGAGAAAGACAAGTTTTCAAGCTTACATAGAGCTCTTGACAAGACCTGAGGAAGAGTTTTGTGCATGCTCAAAAGCTTGTCTCTCTCAGTAACAGAAGCTGGTCCAGTACAAGACATTACCTCACCCACTTTGTGTTTCTAATATTCTAGGACCAACACGGCTAAAATAGCATTGCAGATAACTATTTGTTCTTGTTATTCCTGCAGCACCAACATAAGTAGGAGTGTAAAAACTGGACTCAAATCTTAACAAAATTATTTCATACGTTCTAATACCAACATAAATCAGCTACACCCGTGAAATTCGATGAATAACCATGAGGTCGTACAGACATAAGCCAATGGCATAACTTGTCTTGCAGAATCTTTATTCCTGGTGATGTGCAAGAAGGAATGGACCTCACATTACTTTCATTTCCAAGGCTGAGTTTCCAGAGCTAGCAACTAGAAAGGTATAAGAAGAACTGCACTATCCCAAGTCTTCAGAATTTCCCTTCAAGACAGACCCATGCTTTAAGGATTCTAAGCCATTGTTAACTCAGCCATCTTGCACAGCCTGTGAACTGTAGTTAATATATTGATATTGATCTAATTAAATGTAAAACTGAAGATACATTTAGAAAATCAGTTCTGTTGCTGCTGTAAGAATAGGCATTAATCCAGCTACAATGCAATTACAAACTTGTACCTTCTTTCGGCAGTGTTTAAGTCTTTAGCCTGTGTGGTGGGTATTAGTCTCCTTTTGAAACAGTAATATTGTGAACCTCAAACAAAAACAATCATGTAGGTGCTGCAATCTTACATCATGTATCCTTCAGTATATATAAAATGTTATGCAAGTAACAGATGCTACTAGCTAATGCTACTTTAAATTAAACCCATCTTTGACAGTCTGAATTGAGGAAGAACATGATGAAACCTGACAATGCTCTGATAGGCTTATTGTAAAAGATTCCACCCCCGCCCCAGTGTCTGCAGAGTATGAGATTAGGTGTCTCTCACCCATATTTGAAGTGCTCCAAACATTTGAAGTGATATGTATCTCTATTAGATGATACACAAAATCACCCTCATAAGGAACAAGTTTACACCAAATTATTTTGAAAGCAGATGTTTTAAGACTCCAAATGTAGAAGATATTTTAAAACAATTGTTTATTTTCATAGTTGTCCCTGTTGCTAAACCTCTAAAGCCAAAATTTTTAAATCCCCAGAGGGCCTTCTGATGCTTTTTCAGCTGCCTGGTTAACTGGAGCTAAATGATGTTGGGGAAAGGTGTTTTGTTAGTTGCAAAAAGTTACCCAAAATTATATTTATATATCATTTATATTTTGTAAGATCCCAAAGGTCTCAGTCACGAATGGGACCACATTGTGTTGGATGCCATTCAAACAATCTGCATGGCTGGCTAACAATCTAAACCGGATGAAAGAGGTTTTTCTACTATGATGCATAGTAGTTTGAGTTAATATCTTCTTGTCATCCCAAAGCATCTTTACAGGATGCAGTTAACCATTCTTTTTTGCACACAGCTGCTGCTTCTGTTAAGCCCAGCTGTTTGCATCCCCGTGTACAATGTCCTGCCATCTAGTCAGTGGTCAGCCTGTAGGTCTGAACGACATTGGATTGAGTCTGCATTATTTTCTTCGGCATTCTATTATCTGTCTCCTACATGTCCTTATAATCTTTCTGATTGCTGCCAATCCCGTACCCTGATTTCACATCTTACTCTCTTAATGTCTTCCTTCACTTGACTCAAAATGATTCCACTTTCAACCCACCACCTTCCAAAGAACTCTCATCTCTACTGCCTTCGATCTTATGTCTGTTGAACTTAATGCAGCTGCTTGAAGACCATAGAGTAACAGTACTAGCGGTATACTGGATTGATAATTTTCATACTGGTATCCATTTTAATGTTGTCAGTCTACAATTTCATCAACCACTCTGCAGCACTTCCAGCTAAAGCACATCTCCTTTTGAACCTCATCTTTGACAGGATCATACACACTGAAGAAGTTTCCTAGCTACACATCAGATTGTACTACTTCCGTTTGAGTTCACTGCTGCTGCATTTCAACACTTCATCTATCACCTCTTTTCCAATATAATGACTTTGTCTTCCATGCATTTACTGTATGGGATTAAAGTTGCTTGATCTTTTCATTGACACCACAAAAGCATTTGATTAGGTTAGAAGGAAAGCATTATGGAGGAGTACTAAATCATATGGCATTCCACATGTAATAACAACTGCTATTATAAACGTTATGCAACAAAGACTCCTGAAGTGTTCTAATACTTGGTGGAGAATTAAGCAACTGAACAACTGAGCCTAAGTTTGGTGTAAGACAAGGGAGCATGGAATCACCTTTGCTTTCATTAAAACTGGACAGTTGAAGAGCTAGTTGAATGGCATAACATCAGGTGATCTAGAATTTAGCTGTTTAGTTTATGCAGATGATATACAACTGACAGGCACATTTGAATTGATGATGAATATATCTAAGATTACATTTACACTAGTTCACGGACATATGCAGGAATTTAAATTCCAGTGCTTTTGGAGAGCATCATCTGTGCCCCTGCCAATGCCTCGTGTGCTGGAGGAGTGGTTGAAGGAGCTCTGTGCCCCCCACTACACAGAACCAGAGGAGCTCTGTGTTCCCCACATCCCCTGCCATGGCCCTGACTGTCTCCACTTGTGCATGCACTTATACAGCTTGGTGATCATCATTATAAGTCTAATTAAGTCACCTCATGAAGTGCAACACTGGAGAACGTGTACACTGATTTACAAATGAGAAAGGATATAAAAGTTAGTGAAACAAAGGTGGCAGTTGCTGTTGCTATAAACTACAAGAAAAGCCTGGTACAGCAAGGCTAAATTGTGAAGGGCCTTTAATCCACAATCTAGATGCCAGGCCAAATTTATGTAAACATATATATGCAAAGCAAGATGTGTTTCGATAAAGCTTGTGAGAAATTAAAAAATGCTAAGCATGTTTTTGGTTGTTTTATTTTTAAATATGCTACCTTCATTCTTTCCCACAGTCTCTCCCTTTCAAGTGAAAAAAAGGAAGAGATCCTTTGGGTGGCTACCGGATGGTCCATCATTCTTTCTGAAACCACAATGAACAGTTGCAACTTCAGTTAGGAACTTCAGGCAAGGTCAACGTTAAATCTTGTCTCTAAGGAAGATAATATAAGGAGATTCTCACAATCCCCATACTCTCCTAGCTGAGAAAATAGCAAACAAAAAGGCAACTTTCACAGAAAAAAAGCAAGAGAGAAAATGCTGCTGATGACTCAAAAGGGAGACCTTGCAACACCACTAGAACTAAATACAAGTTCCACAGAGGGCAGAACACCTCCCAAGCTGTATATCTGTGGACATAATCTGTCAAAATCTGTCAAAAATCTAAATGGGCTCAGGATTGGAAAAAGCAAGCAGTTATCCCCAGGATGCTGGAAAGCTGAAACAAAGGCTAAATTGACCCTAATGGAACTGACGCTAATCCCTCTTGTTTCAGAAACAAGAGATAGTCCAACATGTGCTGAATAGGAGCTCAAACTGGGGAAATACCTCCCTTTCTGAACCAAAGAATCTCTTTGAATTAGCAAAGTAAGTAATCCTAGATGAAGGCTTTCTGCTATTTAGAAGAACTTGCAGCACTGCTGTAGAATAACCTACTTCAGAGGATGACAACCATGAAACTTCACAGTCAGATTAAGGGCCTGCAGGTTCGGATGAAGGACACAGCCCTGATCCTGGGAGATTATATATGCATATCACAGGAGTGACAGTGGAGATCTGACCAATTGGGCTAGTAATGTTAAGAACCAAGACTAACAGGACCATGTGAGAGCTAACCAGGAAGGCAATGGTCCACTAGAGAACAAAAAAATGACTTCTTTGCCTGCACTTGTTGAAAACAGGTCCGCTTGTGGTGTTCCCCACAGCTGGGAAACAGGCTTAGACAATCTGGACAAAGACCACTTGTGATAACTTGTAAATGATCTGCTTAAGTGATCTACCAAAGTATACTCAAGACCTGAAAGGCAGACAGCTTTCGGGCTGATGAAAATGGTGAGGCAGAAAGACAAAGCAGAATCACCTTTTGGCATAACTTTGTCAACTGGACTCCCCCACTATTATCTTTAGTTTACAGAACGTTAATAAAATCTATATACCCTCCCACTCTACTGCTAAACTCCCTTGCAAAACTCCTATTAGCCTAGTTCCTCTGGTCACTTACGCACGCACAAACTCTCACTCTCTCCCCCTCTTTCAGGGTCTCTCTTGAATCCTCAGAACTATGTAATCCCCATTTGTTTTTTCAGAAATAAGTGAGTAGCCTTCAAATGGGAGGTCTTGTACAGTTTGCTGAACATCTGGGGTATAGGTCATGGGCCTGGTTCTGTTTTGCATCCTTGACCATATTTTATGGCCTGTATGTTGGCAGCCTTTTAACTAGTGACCACTTACACACTCACAAGACTGCTGTCTAAATCAAAAAGAAAAACCATTTAGGAAGCAACTCCGAACATTCCCATGAGTAATATGATAGCCACTAGCTTTAGCCTAAGAATGAACGTTCTGTTCTTTTTTTCTTAAAATAATAGTTTAGTTTTGATAGTATGAATGATGTAAATAGTAGTAAATAATTATTGATTGATGTGGATGAGTTGAACTCTGGAAAAGTACATCGAACATCCACAAATACCATGAGATGTTATCAGCTGCTAGCCAGTCCCAGTGATTGTGCACAGATAGACTATAAAAATAGTGCACTTGGGCTGTCAGGTATGTTTTCTGCCACTCGAATCCATCATGAAATCTGTTAGACTGGCCATCTGACAAAGATTCTTGAAGAACACTCCTGTGCACAGCCTATTGGGTAAGAATTTGTCTCTATGGGTTTTGTGAGTATAGCATTATAATCACAATATATTAGCTATATTAAGCCTGTTCTCATTACACTGCATTATCAAGCTGCACCTTGGTTACTACCATGTCTCACTGATAAATTGCCACTGATTGCCAATATCAGCCCCATGCAACATGGGGGAAGACCTGACAACTGCACCCAAGAGAAGGGCCACATAGTGACAGCAGAAGCCATGGACAAACTGCACAGTCTGCCACACCCAGACTTGCCTGAATGGCTGTTCTGGCAATGAACTTGGCCTCCTCAACCATATCAGAAAACTGCTGCTTTACTTTCTCAGGAAGCCTGTCCTTAAATTTCAAGTTGCTATCACACAATCTAAACATGCCAAGACTCAGAAGAGCCTGTAAGTTCATGATTCTAAGCTTGTGGAATAAAGTTTCTTTCAGAAGAGGTTCACCTCAGTAGTTTTCTTTCCCTTTCAATAAAGGCCTGTCATTCCTGCCTCTCTCTTTCTTTACCAGTTGAGACTACTAGGGAAGTTGGAGAAGAACAGTCTTTTTTTTTTTTTTTTTTTTTTTTTAAACTTTGAACCCCTGCAAAGACAGTTTCTGCTCTCTACCCTTTCTGTAATTGGAAACAAGGTCTCCCTTAGAGCCCTGAAAGGGTCCAGGATAGCTACATTAACAGGGAAAGCTACTCTAGAGAGTTCCATCAAAGCTAAAATGTCCATTCTGTATGACTCTTCCTATATTTCTCCCAGCTGCACACCAAGAGATGCAGCCACCTCTTCAACAAATCCTCATGAGCTCCATAATCATCAGGAGGGGGAGAAGCAGGCTCTTACCACGTCAGGGGACAAAGAAGATGCCAAAGGCTGCTGAAGTGGAACTTCCTACAATTTCTCCACAGGCAAATCCAGAGAATGAAATTCATCATGCATAGTACCAGTCCTGGTACCGGGGATGAGCAGATGGTGACCCTGATATACATGCTACTGACACCTAACTGAAGCAGACGCATATGAAGGTAGTAGAGATACAACAGGCTGTGAAGGGATGTCCCAAGAGCTACTTGTGCAGTGCATCAGAGCTGGACTCAGAACTGTACACACTACCCCACAGTACCAGGAGTCTTCAATAGCTGGAGAAATTGATATTTGTACATTTAACAATTCCTGAGCTTCTTCATAACCTTTATATATAGACAGCACTGAAAAAAACTTTTGTTTCCAAGGTACCAAAAGTTGCATCAATACTGCAAGGATCAGTCTAAACAGGCCCATCCCAAACTCCAGCCAGCAACCCCTCTTACCTTAAGGGCTGTGCCTGTGAGCCTTTCTGCGCACATGTCTATATCTTGGCCTCCACTCTGAAATCTTCAGTGAGAGCATAAAGACTGGTACTGAATCCATAGAAGTATGCTGGCTTTTCTTCAGTACTAGTGATAAAGATCTGCCTCACAACTCAGTAAGTCCCAGGGGAGCACTTCTAACAAATTTCAGCATGCTCACTATTCATTCCAAGCAGGAAGGCTCCAATAGTGAGCAAACTACATACTCAATGTGCAGATATTTGAATCTGCCTGTACTTTTCGTTCAGTGTGCTTAAACCACCAACCAATGTGACATTTGTCACTTACATGTGCCTCCTCCAGTTCCTTAAGGCAGCTGAGGCACAGGTCACTCACCAGTACAGATCTGTTACACAAGTGACAGGCATAAGACACGACTCTCGTACCAGTATCCAAAAGGGAACTGGCAAATCCACACTACTCAAAACAAACAAACTTACTCTTATATCTAAACTACATACCAAACTTCTAAAACTAGCCTAAAACTAACAGGACATGTAGTGTTTACGCAAAAAGGGGTAAGATTTACAAATGCAAAGATAACAGCTCCATCAACCACCACAGTCAGTAGGAAGGGGCTGATGGCAGTTCCACCTTTTATACCTATGCCTAGTATGTGTGAGAGAGCTGAGGGCACTAATACCTCCCTGACAGGTACTGCTGCAGGTAAAAATCGCTGACAATGGTACACGAGGTACACGACATAACTACAGTAGAATGGGCAAATGCAATCACTTGAAGAAGAACCACTCTTCCTGAAGACAGGGGATGAAACTTAAAATCAGATAGGAATTATATTCTTGAAGATACTAAATAAGCCCTTTAATTAAAAAAAAGCAAGCAATGCAATGGAATATTAGTATCACATTATCTTAGTGAGGCACTAGCACTCAAATGCAAACTCCTGGGACCTCTCATTATTCAGCTACGAAATCAGAATTTAAACTCCTAATTGACTGGTTACATGAAACAGTTAGATGCCGTGTTAGCTGAAGAAAGGTTTCAACTTCTTGCTTAGCTCACTAGTGAAATAAGTTTGTTGAACCAAGTGGACCTCTAACCAATTTGTTCTTATTTTTAAGAAAAGCCATACATAGCAATTCAGAATATCTAGCAGAACAGTTTGAAAATTCTCTATCCTGGATAGTGCAGACTGTTGCAAAGGAAGACTGAATGGTACACGCAGTACGGTTTGGGAAATTTACATAGCACCTACTCATGCTTCCTCTGGCTCTAGCATTCACACAAATTATTTTCCAAAAACTTAAAAGATCAATGAAAGGAAGAGGAGGAGAAGACACTATTTTTTTTCCTACTGGCTTTAAATTTTGATTTTACTCACAAACAGTTTGCTTGAAGGAACAGAAAAACTAAGCACATTCCCCATGCTGTTACCAGAACTTTAATATAAAATACACATTATTCTACTAGTGGTTCAAAACAGCAATTCAATAAGATTCCCAGTTTGCCAAAAGCACACTGCAAATCAAATGCATTCCAAACAGCAGCATACCAAATCAGAAAATCATAAAAGAAACTCTGTAATTAATCTGTAGGAATAAACTCTGACATTTATAGTATTTTGATTGGAAAGATCAAATTCTGCTTATATGGAATCCAACTAAAAGATCGTAGGTATATTTTTAAACAAATGTTTCCATCTAAACAATACCAAAAATTCTAAAATTAGACAACTTTTTTCCAAAATGTTTACATATTCCCTCTAGTTTTTTTTTTAATGGTAAAAAATTAAAAATATTGTCAAAGTAGACAACATCACCAACCTTTCATTGTAATGACTGAGGGGCTCTTGGCTCTTTACATTTCCCACTTATACCAGGTACATAGATTTATAACAGACATATAAATATTTCAGCATTTATAGTAGATATTTATTGGGAAATATAAAAATTTTATTATAATACAATATAAATATTTTAGTATCTATAGTAGATATTTAGCTGTCAAACAAAAAAAAATCATCCTTGCAATGTTAAGTAGAAGCCAATATTTTATCTGCAGTTAATGTCTACCAAGCCACATTCAGGATTAAAAATACGTTTAATCTCAGCATGTGCAATCTGTCACTGCTACTTACCATGTCAAGCATTTTGAGAACTTGTTGATTTGAAACTGCTGGAGAAAATAAGAAATCCTCCACTTTAATGAATCTCCTCAAGTATTCTTATCTCAGTATCAATAATACTGTACATACGTATGAAATTAAACAATAAACAAAACATTAACATCAATATAATGATCTAGTTGCATGCCTTCCCCCCAAATAGCTACGTTGCCCTCTACTTTGTGGAATGGCAGACCTACTCAAACTCATGAAATCATATCACCCTCTAAGTGGCTGCTGTCTAGAGCATACGAGGCCAAATAATATGTAAATATGACATTTCACAGGCTACCACCCATAAACCATGACGGTTAACGTGAAGGTAGCAACTGTAAAATGTTCACTCAGAACATAAGTGTCTTTGAATATTCTGTCCCGCTAAACCCATTATTTCACATACCAATTTAAGAGCATATTAAAATACTCACCACTACCTTTAGTGCATTTTTCTATATTTATTTTTAACGTTTATAGAAATATTATGCATAACAGAGTTCTGTGAATTGACTGGAGAAAAAACAATAACAAGACAACGGATATTGACAAATCAAAGCCAAGCTTCTAGGCTTCAAGTTCACTACGCTCATACATGCACGAGACAGCTCCAAGAATGCCATACTCCAATTGCCTCTTCCTGAGAAACTCAAAACATGGCTGCAGTGTTTCAAGCGGCCTGCAGAAGGCAAGGGGAACAAGAGGAGGCTAAAGAGGAGAAGGTGGTGGGTAATCAAGATGAGACAGACAAGTTTAGCAGAACTAGCTTGTTACATTAGAAAAAGCATAATTCTTGGAGGCAATCCTAATTCAGATTTCTTGGTTGTGCTATAAGAGAACTTACTGTGACAATCCTGTCTTAAATCGTTTCAGGATGTGAGATACTCAAGCTAAATTTGGAACTGATCACATAATAATATACATGTACCTCGCCCTGCTTTCTGCTGTATCAGGAAAGCAATACAAAAATTGTCCTTCTTGCTCTTGGAGACACCACCACTCTTAAAAACAGTATGAGTACTTTGATTACTTTTGCTGTTTTCATTGCTGTGTCCTGAAGCAATCATTCACAAATGCTTACTCCTCCTCTGATAGTCTACCAGGATATTATCTTTCTCTGGAACACGGGCAGCAATAAATGACAATATACTGATGCACCACTTTCCAAGTTTGGTTGGCACCTGACAAAGACAGATTGGACATCTGCCTACTCCATCAATCAATGCACAGATCACCTGCTGTTAAAGGCATTTTTATGCACAGACAAAAATGGTGACCCACATTCTCCATGATGTACAGACAAAAAGGTCTGAGGAAGCAAGATGAACAGCTCATAGCAGTTCAAGGTTGTCTGTAAACCCTGTAGAACCTAGTGACAGTTGTTCTGCTCAACCCGGCTTTGAGTCTTTCTAGTGATGTCAAAGAAAACAGCCTGTGTTTTGCAGCTGTGTCTTGAATAAAAAGATGGTGCAAGTTATCTTTAAAAATCTATCCTTTAGGAAATATGTTGTACTTCTTATGCAACTGATGATGCCTCCTATGAAAATAATCACGAGTTAATATAAATTTTTCATTGATCCTTATATCCAACTGGAATAGAAAGCAGATACCCAGTTCTATAGACTAACGGGGATCTTATTAAAACAGGTAAACTACCACAGCTATAAGGCATTTGGAGAAAAACACTTCTGGTGCCATGGACACAGCAAAAAAAAAAAGTACACACTAGAATGATCTTGGCCTATATAAAATCACTACTATTTACTTTGAGATGACCTGACAGATATTAAACAATACAGATCCTCCAAGTCACAAGTCTTAAAATAACTTGTCTGAAGTTAAAGAAAGGATCATGCAAATTAGTGAAACCATAAAAAACCTGAACCTGCACTATACTTGTCAAGTATTGTTAAATCCAAAATGGTACCAGCTTCTTCTGTTATCTTGTAATGAGGCAATATCAGATCTAGAACTCAATCTTAGAGCCCTAGGCTGTGTTCAGACAAGAGTTTTATTTGGAAACAACAGCCGCTGTTTCAAAATAAAATTTCTTATGTTTAGGCGATGTTCTGTTATTTCGAAACAACGGGACCCATTGTTTCGAAATAACAGCCCTTGTTTCGAAACAGTAAAACCTTGCATCTAATCAAAATAGCCATTGTTTTGAAACGGTTGTTTTGAAACAATGACGTTTGGACGTGTTATTTTGAAATAACCATTATTTCAAAATAACACTTTTGCCCTTCTCCTTCCCAGGGTGCCTTTCTTTTAGCCTTTATTGGGTGGGAGCATGGCCCAGGGAGGAGGCCATGTTGCCATGCCTCCCATGGTGCCCCTCTCCTAAAGCAAAGTAGCAAGTCCTGTCTTTGGACATGCTATTTGGCTTTGAGCTTTTCCCTTAAATCGAATTAACATTTTCTTAATTCAAATTAACTTACTTTGAAATAAGAACTTTATTTCGAAATAACTCATTTCGAAATAACAGTTTACATGTGAACATAGCCCTACAGACCCATGGGCAACTGCATCTGCAACTGCAGATCCACTGCTGCAGATTGGAGCTCGGATGCGGATTCTCTTTTTATCTGCCCAGGGTGCATTAGTTGCTTCTGCTGCAGCTGTGGAGAACAGTGAGCAATGTTAAATAGTATAACAGAGAACAAGGGAAGTGCTCCAGCCAATCCCAGCTCAGCTCTGCTTGTGTCAACCAGCCAATCAGAGACAGTCTGTCCCAGGAGTTTGGCTTACCAGCTAGTCCAGCCTCTGACTCTAGGATCCCCGGCAACCAGTCCCCACACTCCACCAATTAATTAGCTGGAGATGGGCAGCTACTTCCCACCCCTTCCCCCCCTGCTGGCCACCCAGTCAGATGACTGGCAATTGCCACTGTACAGCTGAGTGATCTCAGCAGTTTCAGCTTCCCTAGCCCAGGCAGAATAAAAATTGAGATCAGGGCCAGAAAAGGCTCCAAACTGCATCTGGAGCTGCCAGCAACTCCATCCTCGCCCCCCTCACTCCCAACCCAGCCTCAGCTCAGCAAAGCCATGGCAGCCAGACAAAAGTTCTGCTCCTATAGTCAGAGCAGAAGCTGCTGCAAAGTGAGGTGGTGCAGATGCAGATGGGCATAAAACATGGCATGAGGATCCCATATCGGATGTAGGCTGACACTGAGCAGATGTGGATTGGATGCAAATACACATTTTTATACCTGTGCAGGACTCTACTCATTCTTTTGATACTGGTAAGACACCTCCTCCACTGCTTCAAGATTAACTCAACAAACTTAAATTCATGCAATTACAAGTCAATCTAGCACCTGATTATGAAGATTCCAGAACAATTTTGCTATCTACAGAGTACTATAACTTTCAGTTTACCAGTTGATCAAGATGATCAAACTACTTTTCAAACTACTTCTAAGCATCTGAGCACAATACAGAACAATTCAGGTCAGTGTAATGCAAATAAATGTCAAGAATTGTGTGTGAACGAATTATAGCTGATGTTGTAGCACCTGTTACAGATAAGCTTGTTTAACAGTCTCCACTGTAAACCCCACTTAAAAATTCAGATACTTTGCTGCACTCTAATAATGCCATTTTGATCATTGGCTTTTCTTCTAATTCATACTAATATCTGATCAATAAGCTTCTTCTCCCTTTGATATCTGTGCAGTATTTTTCCTTGAAGTCAAAAGGGCTTCAAATAGAACAGATCTTGTTAACTTTAGGAATGATGGGATATTAATGAAGAGTAGAACTATACTATTTGCTTTGCCTCTTGCACTGCACTAACATTAGACAAAAACAATGACTTCTGCTTATTAACATTAATGAATAAATGTATCAGAAGACGACACTTCTCAATTTATTTTGCTTGCCAGCATGTGTAAGCAAGAAACCCATGACCCAACACAAAAGATACTATTTTTAAGCTGAAATGCATAAAAGAGATATTGTCAAGAACAATAGTTTAAGATGAATTCTGAGTTACTTTAAAACAGTTAGAACCTGGAGACTATTCTCTGTAATGCTTAAAACACTTATTTGTCTAATTGTATGGACAGGGGGAAAAACTGATTATTTTCAAAAGGATTCTTTAAATTTATAATCTCCTTTCTCAAGAATTAAGCTTATTATAATTCACCTCAATTAAGCTGACCTAAAAATTCGTTTACTGTGTTGAAATAAATTGACAAGAGACACGTAGTGCACTTTATGCACTATTTATCTCAGCAGATTCACTGGACAGCCCTACAGTCCATAAATAATATTAGATGTCAAAAAAGATGCTGAATCTCTGAAAGTTTCAAATTAGATGTGCACTGCACTTATGAAGACTTAAATATGGGTATCTCATGACCACGCTAAACAAAAACAGGGGAAAAAGTTAAGTACACCATTTGCTGTAGTCTACAGTCCACTTTGATGTCAGTTTATAGTCTGAAAGCAATAGTGTTTGTACTCCTTAGTCATTTAGTCACTTTTGAAAATCTTACTTCCCATAAGTACCTAAATATGGACTCTGGAGAAAATGTTGCTCCATACTTATTTAAAAAACAAAAGCCTAAAATAATCTCTCTTCTCAATATATTAACAAAGTTATCTAGCAGTAACTATATTTCAAGAATCAACCATGTGCATAATATTTGCAAAATATTACCTATAAATGAACATGTGGAGCCCTCTTTCAAAGTCATTGGCATAGGGAAGTGCATGAGTACCCTCATACAGCATATTATGTCAGACAGCCTAGTATATATAAAGGGTGTACAGTTATAGAGCCCTACAAATCCATGGGCATCCACTGCAAAGCCACAAGCATCCACATCCGTCCACAGACCCACTGCTGTGGATTGACCCGCGGATGCAGATTCTATTTTTATCTGCCCAGGGACAATCCATCAATACAGCTGCTGCTACAATCTGTGCCAGCAGCACACAGGGAACAAGAACGTACTCCAGCCAATCCTAGCACAGCTCTGATTGTGGTCTGCCAGCCAATCAGATTCTCAGTCACAGGAGGCTGGGGCTTGGAGAGTCACCACTCACTGCTAGTCAGCATGCCGGCCTCTGAATGACTCATTCCCCATGACTGCCCAGCCTACTTCTTCCTCCCCTTGTTTGCAGTTCACAGGCCATGCTGTTAGAGATTTCTCTGGTGGCCAAGGAAATCCGACTGACAGCACAGCCTGTGCATTGCAAACAAGAAAAGGAAAAAGTGGGCGAGACCAATGTGAGCAATCAGCCAATCAAAGGCTAAAAATCTGACTGTGAGCCCAAGCTCAGTTGCAGATGCAGTTATGGATATAGATAAAACATGATATGTGGATCACAGCTCAGATAGATACTGTCACTGAGTAAACGTGGATTGGATACAGATCCGTATTTTTGTATCCAAGCAATGCTCTACACATCCAAGCAATTTCCTTAGCTTATTCTCCTAAATCTGTTGAGAGGGACACACAAGACTTTAAAATGAATGAAAAGGAAGAATAAAGAAAGTGCACAAAAGCAACCCCGAAAGAACCTCTCTCTCTTCTTAGAGGGCCTTTGAATATTCCTACTTGTTAGCAAACACAGTACTATAGTGAGAAGTGCATCCCCCCACAAATGGACAGTGGGTAAAGAGGTCTTAGCAAAACATGGACTGTACCACCATTCTCCCGAGTCAGGCACTGGAGAGTGATGCTAAATCCAAGAAGAATACTTGATGAAAGCATGCATCAAACTTCAAGTTGCCACACCAGTGTTTCCCAACCAGTGTGTCACAGCACATGGAACTGTCTGAATAACTACTCAGAGTTCTGGATTGGCTCATGAATATTCATGATTTCATTTGGACACTATATAACTGCATGCCTCAAAAAAATTAAATGTATCAAGGCGTGTCGCAGCATAGAAGAGGTTGGGAACCATTGTGCTACACTACAGACCTCCACTATTGTAATATGGATAACACAAGCCACGCAGACAGCACAGACTCTAGTGGAATGGGATTCTAACACTGCAAACATTGTCACTAAGCACTTTGTAACAATTTTAAGCAGCTCTTAACCACAAGTCTGTCTTGAGGTTCTCCCTGGCTTCTTTCTCCATAGCTATTCTTGCTGTTTGGTTTTCTACACAATTTTATTTTCTGAATTAAAAGCACAGAGCTCTCAAAATACAGCATGGGAAAAAGGTCAAAGGAAGAAAATAAGGAGAGTTATGTGAAAGGTGAATGTCAGATGCTGTACTTCATCATAAAGCTAAGGTGAGTTTGTAACCCATACAACTTATTGAGAGTAGTTCTTTGGAATCTCTTGAGCTGTGTTATGTTGCTGAGCAGGCTTGGCTGTCCAGAGTCAGAAATTTCTGGAAAAAGGAGTGGCAGAACTTCGAGTATGCTCCATAATGTTTCCTGTTGGCGTGATGGGATGTCAATTGCTCTTATTATAAGCCAAATCAGGCTGGAAGTCCATTGGCTTATACTTTGAGGCCTGTGTTTTGGGCTTATTTGGGGGCTTATTATAAACCAAACTGCGCATATAATTTGAGACCTGCATTTTGGGTTTGTACGTGTGCCTGCAGCTCATAGGTGGCAGGTCCATAGGTATGGTGAACATGTGTTGTCACACTGCAACCAATGAGTATGAGTAATGGCGTATAACCCACACCTCTACTCCCCTGCTCAACAAATGGGTCTGGCTTGTTTTGGGTAGGTTTGGCTTCTTTCGAAAGGCAGACTGGCTTATTTCTGCTGTGTCACCTGACATCCCATGAGAACAGCAGCCAGGGCAGCTGCATGAAAAGTCCATGTGTTCAGTATCTTATTAGGAGTAGGTGAGCCATGAGTGGACAGCAAGATGTTTTCTCCCTGCTCTGGAGCATTTTGCTGCAGTTTCTTTGTGTGTATATGTGACTGAGTGATGGTTAAATCAGTGAGCTGTCCGAGTGCTGGTTCCAGCAGAGGAAACGGATCCTACAAGGATTTCTACTGAAGATTCCTGTAAGCAAAGAAAAAGCTTCTTCTTTCAATTCAAGTCTCTGGACTTGGTGAACAGAGACTACAGCTGAGATTCAGGTGAACTACAGCTAAACTCTGGGAACACTTACGCTGCATCTCACCGTGCTTCTGTGGGGCTGCTCTGCTTAAATTCAATTGTTTTCTTGATTGTGTTGTGTAAAAGAGAGCTGTGAAATGGTCAATGTGGAATTACCAAAAAGCTATATCATGTTACAGATCTATACAGTAATTATTATTTTGTTTCTTTTATTGTAAGATTTATAAAGTTAACACTTAATACAGTACATTACATTTGTTTTCACTAACTCTGAAAAATCTGCTGAGAGTCCCAGAGATTTTTTTTTTGACTGATAATTAAACAGAGAAGTGAAAAGCAAACAGTTCTAGGAGAAGCGTGTGTTACAAAGTATGGTATTTTTTCCACAATTAGAAAGCCAAAGTAACAGAATAAAATCCAACTCCAGGATGCATCCGCTGGCCAGGAGAAATTTAAGCTGTACACAGACCTGGGCTTGCAGGAGGATGACTTAACGTTACTGGAGAACAAGGCAGAGAGAGGTCTGTAGTGCACTAAAGCTCACCACTGCCTCAAGTCTCACAGCAGTCCTGGGAGTCTACTGTGCTCTACAGCAGAGTGAAACGGTGAAGCAACACAGGTCATAACAAGGTCTGAATCTGAAGGGAAGTGGATAGCTCCACTGTGTTGCTGCCTTATGCAAACTGACAGTGACAGGGGTCACCAGACCAAGCAGAGAGGGCTAGCACCCTTCAATCACAATACTGTGGACAACTGTGTGTGCATGGAAACTCATGCAGACTCAGGGAGCAGATGAAGTGCAGAGGTGAAAGGTGGAACCCTGTTGGGCTGCTTCAGTTCCTGGGACTGGACAAGGGAGCAGGACCTTGAGGGACTTGGACAGCCTCAGCAGCAGACAGGATCTTCCAGGAACTTTCTTTCCAGCCTGGCATTGGCCCTCTTCTCCTTCCCCAGTCTCAGCACTTCCATCTCATTTCTCCACCCAGTCACCCCCCCCCCACACACACACACACTCTCCAGGCTACTACATGCAATTTTAGAGACTTGACGTACTTCCTGATCTGAGACAGGAGTATGGCATGTGGAATCACCCTCTGCATGTTCCATGTAGGTGATCTAAACTTAGATGTGTAGATTCTGAAGATGCAATAGATGAAAAAGAATGAAAGCCATAAGGGATTCCCTCTCCCCCGCCCCCTTCCCCCCCCACACACACAGCCGGGGGGACGGTTCAATTTTCTGGCAGCAGCCTTTTTTTTTTTTTTTTTTTTTCTTTCTTTCTTCAATGGAGGCTCACCACATGACAGAGGGGTCTGGAGCTGGGTCCCGAGGAAAAAAGTTTGACAACCACTCCCCTAGATTAAACTTTATTTGTTCTGAATGCCACCTTAAAGGCAAAGTAACAAACCTTCAGTTGTTTTAAAATAATAGTTCTCAAACTTTTTGCACTAGTGACTTCATTACAACAGCAAGCCTCTAAGTGCAGCCCCCTAGCCCCACAGGGAGCCCCCTTCCTTCTTCACCTCTCAGCTCTGCAGACTCTTCCCTCCCTCTTTGCCCCTAATCCCTGCAGAAATTGATCAGTGTGCACAGAGCAGTTGGTATTGTGACTTGCTCCCCCTTGAATACTACTTCTCCACACACACCTTGTTTCAACAGAAAGTCATCTGTCAGTGTGCTGGAAAGCAAAAGTGATAGCATTTCTGGTTGTCTTCTACAGAAAACAAGTCAACTGATACTATGACCCATACCTGGAAAACAGACTTCACCACACTCTTCTTGATGAACCATTTGTAACTGAAAGAAAACACCCTGCTGAGAAAGTTGACCACCTAATTTTAGGAACCAGGTAAGTGAGCTGCCATGAGGGTGACGCTCTGCTTAATGCAAAAGTGTAAGGTAAACCTGCAGGGCTGCTCACTTGGGTGCCCCTCCAAGAGAGCTGCAGTGTCTCACCACTAAGGCATGTAGCAACAACTCAAATGCACTAACTTAGAAACTTGCTCTTCCCGCATAGGCTGCAATGATTCAGCCTCCAGGGATCCACAGCACACTATCCACTTGGGTCATATAACCCCAGACCCATATTTCCCCAACCCCACCAGAACCACAGATCAGTCTATGCAGCAATATTTACCAGCCAGGAACCTCCTGTTGCCTCAAAATACAACAAATTTTCTAGATCCCAGCCTAGTCCTACTCCACTTTCTGCCGCAGCTTTATACAAGCTCTGTTCCAATCTTGTTATTGCCCTGCTCTTATCGTGCTCCAGGACTGTTAATGACCTGTTCCAGTCTTACCTCCACCTCCTAACTCCCTCAAACTTTGACAAGCCAGCTTTAACTTCTGAACTGTACCTGGAAATCAAGTACAGCATGGATTTTGGCTTGTCCACAGACTCTGATCTCAGTTCTGGTTCCAGCCCATCCCCTGATCTCAGCTCCAGTGCTCCCCTCACAGCCCAGTCCCAACCTCCATTCCAACTATTAAATCTGACTATCAAGAGCCAGCAACTGAAAAAAGATTCCAGAAACTTGTCGCTTCCTGACAGTTATATGGACTGGGTCCCCCCTTATCTGCTTAGATGGTGGTTGTATTCTCAGTCAGTATCTGGACTAATGAGTCTTTGATGAAGAGGAAGGCCTAGCAAGATTTGTAATATGCCCATGGTTCCAGGACACTGATGTGAAACCTAACTTCCTGATGTGTCCATATTCATTAGACTCACCCCAGCCAACTGTAGATGTGTCTTCACTGGAAGACGACAGGAAAAAGGTTCCCTCTAGAGATGTTGTCCTTGATCATCCACCACTCCATAAAATGTAATACTGCAGGAGGAATTCTGACCTGCTTACCCAGATGTCATCTTTGATTAGCATACCAACTTTAGTTATGGTTGCAAAGGACAAAGATACAGTCTTGTGTGTGTGATCACCTATGTATGTCATGTGACCTAACAACCTCAGGCAATGGATGGATGAAGCTTGAGGAATGGAAAACCAGACAGACACCCACATACACATCACAAATAGTCCAAAACTTCCCAAAGAAGAAATGCTTTTGTT
>ML681990.1:8791982-8878369 GCA_007922195.1 Podocnemis expansa | reverse complement strand
CACATCACAAATAGTCCAAAACTTCCCAAAGAAGAAATGCTTTTGTTACCATAGGACAGTGTTTCTCAACCGGTGTTCCACAGGTATTCTATGACCTACCCTGACCCCTCCCCAGTCAGGGTAGCTGAATGAGGACAGAGGAAGGAGCAATTTAAAGTGAAGCTTCCAGGGATGTGGCAACAGACCCTGATGAACATCTAGAAGCTTTCCTGCGGCTGGCGCATTTTAATTCTCCTGCCACCATTACCAGCTTTTTCAAGAACATTTTCATCAAGTGCACCACATAAAGTAATTAATACCTTTAGGTGTTCACCAGTCCACTAAAGGTTGAGAAACACTGCCACTGAGTTAAGCAAAAGCTCCAATTAATTCCAGGCTCTGCAGAGGCACTAATACCAACACTTTTATGTTTAGTATGACACCTAACTGCCTGAAGAAACAGAGAATGAACTGGAGCTGGCTAATGACCTCACACAATGGCACATATCTAACAAGCTAATCCTCTACATCAGAGAAGAAATTTCTCCTGTTCCTCCTCAAGAACACTGACATTACTGCCATGAACATACAAGGGACTGAGAATAGTCCAAAGGGAAGAACAATGTACTGATCATGTCTGCCCAATACAACAAATCAGAGAAACTTCCAGTCACTTGGTATAATCTCAGTATGGAAGCAAACCTTACGAAGATGAATGGCAGCAAACCAATTGCTGAGATCCAGAAAGGGGAGGATAGAGATCAGGGAAACCACATAGAATCTCACATACTTGAAGAACTTGTTGAGACTGAGAAAGTCTAAAATTAGCCTTAGACCATCCTTAGACTTGAGCTGAAAAAAAGTTACTTCATATCAACCAGGAACTCTTGAGCCCAATTAAGGGCTGCCTGTGACCTTTAATAACTCATCTTCTGGTGAAAGAGGCGAGACCAGCAGCAGCAGGGCCAGTGGCAGCAGAGAGAAAAGCCTTCTCCTGGATGGAAGGCTGCTCTCCTCCCTGTAGAGGAAGCAACTAAGCTAACATCCTACTTGGAGAAGGACTGGAACCAGAGACAAACATCACAAGGCAAAATCCGAGGGTGGGGACTGCAAAAGGTATTCCTGTTTTGTGTTATGGATTTGTTTCCTTGGTTTGTCTGAAGAGTACTCCTTTGGCATATTCTGAGGCCCATCTTGTAAAATACTGGAAACTAAAACCCTAGCGAGAAATAAAGTTTTCCAGGGTGGGACTTATTTACTCCAGCTCTCCATCCCCACTGCCAGAGGGGGAAATGCTGAGCCAGCTAGGTGAAGGCAGTTCCTTACCACACTGTGCATCAAAATGGGAAGCACCAAAACAGTATCCATTGTATTGAACTCAATGTAAAAAAACAACAAGCAGTTGTGTGGCACTTTAAGACTAACAGATTTATTTTTTTGCATGAGCTTTTGTGGGAGAAGATCCCACTTCCTCAGATGCTTCGAAGATGGGTGATGAAGCATCTGAGGAAGTGGGATCTTCTCCCACAAAAGCTCATGCAAAAAATAAATCTGTTAGTCTTAAAGTGCCACACAACTGCTTGTTGTTTTTTTTACTGGACTAGACTAACACGGCTATCCCCTTGGGAAATTGAACTCAATGGCCACCATAAGGCCAGACTTAGAGTGAACACACTCAGTACCAAGGGAGCCAGGCCAAAAGTCCAGCTCTATCCTGGGTGGCTAGTGAATCTCAGTTGTTTCTACCACTCCTCTTTGGGTGACGAGACTCTCCTGGAGCTCAAGTATTTCTTATCAGTTTTACAAGTTCTTGCACAAGAAATTCTAGGATAGGAAGAGCAACTTCTCCTTCTCCTTAGAGAGCTCTAAGTTAGAGCCCAAGGGCTTTCCCAAAGTCTCCTTTGTCGTAGCAATTAACTATGCATGGACAAAGCAATCTGGCACCAGTGCCAATGCCAAGGTAGACCTGATGGGCTATTCCAGAAAGTGTATTTCTTGGAGGAATGGCAGATGCTACACTTCTTCCTGATGTGTCCACCTATGAGACACAGCGAATGATGGGGGGGGGGAGGTGTTACTACTAGGAATTAATATCCCACATGCAGGGCATTGCTTGAAACCCAGAAAAAACACTGCATAAGACTGCTGACCAGCATCAGCAACTACATTAACTAGTAAATTAGGAAAAAATAGATGTTAAAAACTGAAAACTGTAAAGAAAAATCTATCTGAAAGGTACCAAGTGATAACCACTTACAGAATTGATTAAACTAAAAGATAACTGCATCACAGAAATAAATGTAAGGAGAACCATCTAGAGAGTTCCAGCTCAGGATGCAAGCAGTAAGAGGGAACTGAGAGAGGTCATGGTCATGAGGCCCTTATGCAGCTTTGGCAGGGGCCACAAAAAGACGCTGGGCACATGCGTTGCCTTGACAGGTATTTCTGTGGAAAACATTTCAAGCTCCAGCAACATAGCACCTATGCACTTCAGTGGAATACACATCTGCAATCACATGAAGAACTAGATGTGATCATACCCTAACCCTAACCCTAAAGTGACGAGCACCATAAAAGAACCAATAGGGTGGTAGGGAGTCACCTAATACTGCACATTTCATTGACAGCATTCCACATAAAGTCACCATCAATTAACAGAATAAAAATTAATCAAAAATGTGTAGATATACTTCGTCCAAAGGTTTATATGCTGGAGGCTAATACACAATCATATTGAACTTGAGAGAGACAGAAGATCAATTTCTGGCCCTGCTGCTCAAACACAGCAACTTTGCAAAGAGAAAGCAACACCAGGTGCTCTCTAGACAACCGGGGTCAGGGGAGAACAAACGAAGAAGAAAACCACTTAATGTTTATGTAACGCTGAATAAGATATCTCAGCTTGCAATCTAACACCTATACTAGTAATAAATGTAACCCTATAAAAAACAATCTTTTAAAAAAATATATAGTTTATGCCTCTAATTTTCTGACACCTTCTTTCCAACATGTTTTATATAAGACTGTCTCCTACATAAAACTACTTCTAAAATCATTTGGTAAATCTGTGTTGGCAATAGCATCTGAAAAGTCAAACTAAACAACTTAAAACAGGAAGCAAATCATGCAAAAACATAAAAAGATATGCAACTAAACCACATGAAACTGGCAAACACATCTCCGTTATTTAAAATGCAACCAAATGAAAATACTGAACCTTTAGTTCAAACAAGAGATCAAATACATAAAATAGAGAAAACTACTTTAAATCATTTCTTATTCGAGAGAAAAGAGTAGTAAATATAATTTCGCAGAACATTTATAATCATCATTTCCCATTTGGGTTTTAGCAGAAATTAAATCATTGTCCATTAGCGTGTTTCAGATGCAAGTACCCTACCATCAGACATCAATGCGCATTTGATGTTGGAGAGTTTGGAGAGTAAACAAACTATCATTTATAGAAAACAGCTGTACAAAAGCACACAGCAAACATGTGTGATATCAACTGCATTATATCAACAGTCATCGAGGATCTTCAAATCAGAAGTCAAAGAACCAGTCTCTCTCCATAACATTTGGGTAAGCTTTTTAATTATTTGACACAAATCCAGAAAGTCATAATTGTTGTATGATTATGGTACAGACATCAAACTATGGTTGCACATCACAGAGAAATACAAAAGAATTTTAATTGCTCAGATTTAGATAATTAGCTGCCTCACACACAAAATGAAAAGTTATTGTGCCCTGAACAGTGAGACAGCTTTATAAAAGGCTATCTTAAATCCAGCTTGCTTACACATACTGAGGGCCATCTCAGTCTGTAAGCCATTCCTAGGTCTGTTACAGCTGTATGTTTCCCACATGCAGAGCAGTTTTGGTCCTGCATTATTCATCATCATGTATTTAAGAAGTCAGATATAGCTCCACAATTTCGTTCCCTTTGTTTTTTATTAGTAAAATATATCAAGTCTCTCTGGATTACTAAAGCTAATATTTAACAGTGATTAAATAATTATAAACTTAGCACTTATATAGCATTTTTCATACGTAACGTTCCTACAGAAGGTTGTAAAATATTAGAAAAAAGAGAAAGTCAAATCAAAAATGAATTAATGTATTATTTTGTTTCATACTCAAATGGCTGGTGTCCAAATATAAAAAATACATTCAAAACTTAAGTCCATTTTGAAAGTTTAACACCTGTAATTCACAAAAGGTTTCATTATCGAGTAGTACCTTAAAGCACTAGTTGGAATGAAATTTTTTTTTGCAATGAAGCTTTTGAATCTTCTCCACTAAAATTAAAGTGAAGTCTTCCATACAAGACTTCACCAGGTAAAATAATGCAGAGTCTGTCAACTGTCACTTCCCCTCCATACTGCAGAACCTATCACTACCATCATAGTGATCCCCAAATTAAGACTCCCAGGGCAGTCAACAGGCCCTGCATGAGTTGTCTGCAGCTCTCTGGTCACCTAATTCTTCAAGGTCCTAAATGAACGCATACACGAGATACACAGTCTGCTAGACCTAGAAAATGGTGAGAAGTCCTGTGGCACTGAGATTAATTAATTTAAAAAAAAAACAACAACAACTATGAGGTGATGAGCTCTTTTCTTTGTTCTAGATTGTGTCTATTTTTTTAAAAATTATTTTTTTTTGCTTAGTCTTTTAAGGTGTCACATGACTCTTCATAATTAGCTGAAAACAGACTAACATGGCTACTCTTCCTAGATCAACAAAGTCACTTCAAGACAAACTAAATTGAAGATAAAATATTAGTAATTATTCAGAAGCAAAAGCAATTTTTATCCAGCAGCTGCAAAAAAGAAGAGATTAACAAAAGCAGTCACCAAGACGCAGGTGAGCATGCTTAAAATTTAGAGGTGAAAAAATGAGAACAAGACTGCCGGTAGTATGCTTCAAGGAAAAAAGGTCATTTGAACATGGCTTTCCATAACTCCTAAGACAGGAACTAATGTAGTTCCTCAGAGCACAGTTGAGAACACTGAGTAATTTATTGAATCCATAAATATGCACAGTTGAAAGAGACCTCAAGAGTTCATTTAATTAATTTCCTCTAAACTGAAACAGGACCAAGTATACCTAACACCATCCTGACAGATGTTTGTCTAATCTGTTCTTAAAAAATGCTGATGATGGGGACTCTACAACCACCCTTGTTAACCTATTCCAGTACTTAAAGTTTTTCCTATTATCTAACTTAAGTCTCTCTTTACAGCAGAATAAGAAAGTTACTTCTTGTCCTACCTCTCATCAACATCCTCTTCATAACAGCCCTTATTTGCCATCACATGAAAATTCAAAAGATACACTCTCTGTATTATGGTAAATTAGGAACCATTTTAAATGGTAAAGTTAAGTGAACATGGACCTTACAAAGTAATTACTCAGAAAAATTTCACTGCCTATGTAATGGCTGCCAAACAAGATAATTGTTTAAAAATGAAAAAGGATTTTGTGTCATGACAATTACTGTTAAACCAAGCCACACCACCTAACCCCCCCCCACAAAAAAAAACAACAAAAAAACACAAAAATAAGAAGAGAGATTTCCTACATTCCTTGTCATTTTCACATTGCCTATAAGCATAATGGTAATACACTCCATAAGGATTTTGCTTACACCTCTAACAGATATGAAAAAGTAATTTGCACCCCAACTCCAAAGACACTCTTAAGAAAAACTTGTAACAGTGACCTTAACAATATTAAGGAAGAATAACTCCCCAAATGCACAGACAGAGAGAGTTAGATGTGCCAACCTGTGCCTTTGTGATCTGTACTTGAAAGATGGGAGTGAGGAGGTGGGGTAGGGAGGCTATCTCAGGAAGCAAATCTAGGAAGCATATGATGTGGAGAGTTGAGATCACTGAAGGTCCAAGCAGTGGGAGAGAGAGAATGTGTTGAGCAGCAGGAGCTCCGAGTAACTGGGTGCTAAGAGGGCTAAGGGCCATCAGGAGTGGGGGGGAGAAGGAGTCTGAGACTAGGGTTCCTTGGAGCAAAGGAAGTCTGTGGATAACAGGATGGATGGAAAAGGAGTTGTTAGAAAGAAAAATGGAATCTAATACCACAACAATTTAAAAACAAATACCTCAGCCAAATTAATCCATCATCTTGAGATCAGTGCACATAACTGCAGTAACAAGTTAAAAGTAAATTTTAATCAAGCTTATGGCACACACACATTAAAAAGGTATTCACTGAATCTTAGTTTCATTACTAATATACACAGGAATATCAAATTTCTGAATCATTTCCTCTCTGCTAGAAATATTTCAGAAAAGTGAGACTAGGGGGGAAAAAAGCTCTTGAAAGCAACATCTTTTAAATATTCAATTAATATTTCCAAAACTTCCAAATCAGACTTCATCTACTCTCTTGTTCAGGTCACTCCTAGCATTCCCTCCCTAGTCATTCTCTCTTCCCCCTAATTCCTACTCCTAGAGAAAAAGAAAGAACAAAAAACACCCTCAAACTCTGACCGAAACTCTGTTAGGTGCTACCTGTCAAGCAAGTGCACAAGCACATCCAGGATCAGATCTTTAGTTTACAGAAGAAGTGAGACTGAACCACAAACAGCATCTTTCTTATAGGGCATGGAGTCCTTAGAGCCTTTCATTCTAATTCTAGCAGCAACAGAGTAGGACACTAAATCTGGCTCTCTTAATACAGACTCAAGTGCCACAGATACTCATTTTCTCATTCAGTGCTGGAGGAGCATCCAAGTGTTTGTACAGCACAATCACATACCAGTCAAAATCATCTTTACAGTAAATAATCAGTAGAAACTTAGATTTCAAGAACCCCCACCTTCTTTCATATGTTTATTATGCTTAAAGTTGGCTATGCAAAAACATTCATTCTCGGAGAACAAAACATTCATCAGAAACACAGAAATACTTTTCAGCTCCTGCTTGCCGTCAAATGCTTACACTACATAATCTAAGATTAAAGCACTTTCAATTCTAAAGCTGCATTCTCTTTTTTAATGTTACTAATGAAAAAAGTGTTCTAGAGATTCGAGAAAGCAAAGTCCATTTTATTGAAACAAGATTATTGCCAGTGCCAACCTATAAAGTCAATGTTTAGACCCCCCCCCCCTTTTTAATAATTTTTGTTGCTTTTTAAATAACTCAGAAGATGGTCAGCCTGGTAATCTCCCAACTGTATAGCACTGCAAAAAAAAAAAAAAAAAAAAAAAAAAGGATGAAGTTTGGTACTTCACACCCTGAATGTCAAATTATAGCAGATCACACATCCTTCTTGGGAAGGATCAAGTAAAACGTAAGCTCCCTCTAAAGGGCACAGCACCATGCACAATTATGAAGCTACTAACTCATAGCTCACAGGAATATCTAAAAATGTATTGAAAGTGGCACTGTCAATTTAATTAAAAATAAAAATTTTGTAGTAAAAGTATATAGATAGAATTTCACACTAGTAGCCCATAGGTTTCCTATAACTGAAAGATCAGAGACACAAAATAGGTTCTCTGTTTTTTTAGTTTGTTTGCTTTGTCCATTTAACAGAGCTCTGGAGACTATTTTGTAGCTTTTTCACATGGCAACAATTGAGGGGAAAAGAATACTTTAAAAAAAGTGATTGCATAATGCAAAGACAGGCAATGAGTATCAAGAGACAGAAATTGACACTTCCCCCATAAATATTATTAACATATTTCAATTAAAACAGAAATTGTGACTTCGAACCCCCCTTCCCAAAAAAACTGGGAAGGGCAACAACAGTGCAACCATACCACATGACAACTTTTAACTCATTTTTAAAACTGACTACATTTCAAGTAGTGTCAGGCACTACACCTGCCCTGGAATTCTCCTGGCCAATTTGAGTTTTTGGGGTTTGTTTGTTTTTTGGTTGTTTTTTTACCATCCGATTTTCCATTTTTACTTGGAGTTCAACTTGATAGTATAATTTTAATAACATATACCAAGGGACATATTGTGGGCCATCCTCTACACTGTAGAAGCATGAAGCAGATGCGGGGGATAAGATTTGCAGGATTAACAGAACTACTATATCATTTATTGCATGAGCTTTCATGGGAGAAAATCCCACTATGTCAGATGCTTTGAAGACAGAGGAAACTTACTGTGTTCCTCATCACACTCAGGTAAGGAACTGGGGAGGACTTCTGGCTGTGCTAATCCCTGAGTAAGTATACCCTGAACTGGAGCATAAACCTATTACAGCATATGCCCTCCCTGGAGGCATGAGAGAGCCATGAAGATTATCATTTGTGGAGTTACAGTATTACTTCTTGGCTGCTGCTCCAAGGACTAGGCAAAAACTTCAGTCCCTTGTTTGGCATTTTAATGTCACAACTGAGACCTTATAAACATACTTCTTATTACCTAACACACACAAGTATCTAAAATTTAAGACAGCTATGTTTGGAAAGACAGATAAATAAATAAAAATAGAAATAATCACTTTCATTTTCCTTTAAATAGTTCTTCAATTTCAGTGTTATGTGAAATAAAGTAGCTGAGATTTGCATTAGAAAACCACAATACATCAAAGTTTGTTAAATATTCTAGAAGCAGTTCCAGCAGGCATCTTGGATAAATGAAAATTGGCTCCATTTATCCCCCAGTCTCTTTCACTCACATTCATTTTCAAATATCAGTTATTTTGAACATTATTGAACATATGTCCCAGTGCATCTAAAAACAGAGTTGATAAAAACACTGTATATATTTGCATATAAGCCGAGAATTTTATTCCTTGAAATCCCCTTTGAAAAAAAGCACTCGGCTTATATTTGGGTCAATTTCATTCCCAAGAGTACCAGTAAGCCAAAGCATGCCAGAAACAGAAAAAACCCAGCCATACCACTGATCAGAATTCCTACAGCACTAAGAGTTTTGATGGCAGTTACTACCCATACACTAGATTAGAAGATTGTATATTCTACCTCTCCTTAAGAAGTGTAACATTATAACGCCTCTCAGCATGTTGTGTTTGTTTTTTCATCCCAACCCCAAGATAGGGGTAAATGTTTGCATTTATTAATGTATCTCTGCAGAGAAGGTGGCCTGGCAAGTTTGGCTATATTACACCTTAAACCTTTCTAGAAGAAGAATTACAGCCAAGCAATTTTCCCTTTTGTAAGCACACAATTGCTATGTCTACACTGACAAAGTTAATTCAAAATTGTTATTTTGAAATAATTTCAAATTTAAATGTTATGTCAAATTAGAGAGTCTTCACTAGACTCCTAATTCAAAATAAAGTAGGCTTTATTATTTCGACTTAGAGAGTCTACACTAGACTCTCTTACTTGAATTAGGAGATGACCCCCCAGTGGACTGGTGTCCCTGCTGGGAGCAGGGATTCACCCAGCAGGCTCCTTTCCCTGCCAGCAGGCCAATCTGGCTCCCACAGCCCCACTGCATGAAATTGACCAGGCTCTGAGCTGCCTGCAGGCCACCAAAGCAGCTGATCTCCCAGCCAGCTCCAAGCCCCCACAGCCTGGACAGAGGGGTTGCGTCAGCCAGACTGGCCTGCCGGCGAGGTAACCAGCCCACTGGTGGAATCTCTGACCATTATGTTGAAATAAGTCTCCTCTGCACCTTCAAATAGCTTAGTTCAAAATAATAATTTTGATTTAAGCCCTATTTTGAAATAACAAAATGCATGCATGGATGGTGAAAAGTTATTCTGAAATAAGCCTCCTTATTTCAAAATAATGTCTAAGTGTAGACATACCCACTACGTTATAGAAGACCACAGATTAGCTCAGGGGTCCGAAACGTGGCCCATGGGCTGCATGAGGCCCCTAAAATCATTTCCTGCAGCCCACAATGAGACTATCATTACCAATATTTGCAATATAATTGTATGAAAAGGTTTCAGTGGTGCAGCCCTTGGACTAACTTACTAGTCCTCATGTGGCCCTCATGGTGATTTGAGTTTGAGATCCCTGGATTAGCTGAATGTTGTTACCAATGGGAAACTACCTGTAGTATTCCAACTGTAACACTAAATATCTCAGAGTTGGCCTACAAAGATAGGTAATCTTAACAAAAGTCCTCAGGGCTGTGAAAATGTACACTGTCTGTGCAATGAATTAGACACTTAAATTAACAGAAGAACTCTTCCACAGACCTAACTAATGAAGAGTCGGACTCTCTACAGCGATGGAAGAATACCCACTAAATGTCTACACTATAGCACTTCAGCAGTAGCATTTCTAATGTAAACATAACCGTAGACTAATATAAATTTGAGGCTGGGTTTCTCAAACCAAGTCATGTTTTACAAACTAAGATGGTAGACTGGACATCTTGCTGAAACACTTGCATTAGGAGGGATATGTCTGCCTCACAGAATAGGATAAAAAAATGAAATAAAAGTATATCCTACTAAACCAGAAGTATGGAGAGAAGACCTTCTAATTTTCTAACATTACTATTCCCATCTGACTATAAGAAATTCTAAATGACAGATACTAACAAAAAGTGTGTTAGACCCCAGTTTCATAAACTGGAAATAAAGACAGACTGTACATCACTTTGAAAAATGCACTACAAATTCATAAAATTACCCATTTGTACAAATATGTATAGCATAACTGCATATGCTAAATTCTGTATACATCCTTAACAGGAAAACCACACCACAAGAACTAAAAGCCATGAATTAATTAAAATTAATGCACACAGAACTAAAAGCTGTGAATTAATTAAGATTAATACACTCACATGAGAGTGGAATCCTATAATAAATATGTAGAGAATGCACAATATAATTATCAATCAGACTATGAACTGGGAAACTAAGGAGCATCCTAAGTGTACTTACCCAGCTTGCAAAACAAAGAATTCAAGAATGATTATTTTTCAGACATTAAGACTTGCCGCACAAATAACAAGCCACAACCTAATATATCCTGGACAACAAAAAGAGGGTGCTTACAGTAGTAGCTACCATAAATAGTATTAATTAACAGAATGAGAAAGTCTGATATTCTAGAGACCCTAAATTAAATAATTCTGCTTCATGAAGCACCAAAGAAAGCTGAATGGAAATTCCAGTACAAATGTTAGACTTTAAGAATGAGAACTTTTACTGATGCAAAATCATTACTACTGAAGTCCTTCATACAGATCAAAAACAAAGAAGCAAAAAAACTAAAAAGAAAATATAACCTCAGATCCATCCAGCTTTTAATACCAAATATTTTAGAACTGTAGCTGTGATGACAAGATCTGCTCTGTTTTAAGTAGATCCAGAACAAAAGCAACAAACTCTTCATGTTGTATTCAGTAAAGGAAGCTGCCTCAGAAAAAAACAAGAATGTGTCAACATAACTATCCCTGCTCTGGCGTGGTCTCCCCCCCATCCAATCCCACATCGCAGCCTACATCTCCAACCTTTTCTTTTGGAAATTATCTGAAGTCAGCATGACCAGAACTGCAAATTTTATTCTCTCACAAACGTTTCCTATGTTTTCTTTCACTGTAAATAGCCACCACCCTTGTTGTAATGCAGCCCGTGTTATTGGAATTAACAATACCAGCCCCCTTCTTTTGCCTTATGCATCCAATTTGGAGCCTTTTCTTCTTCCGCACCGATTTCTAGCAATTTCTCTCTAGCCATACAACTAAATCTCCTATCTGGATTACTGCACCCTTCTCCTCATTTGCATCATCAAACAGTCCATTCAAAATGCATCATCTTCCTTTGTCAGTCATTCTGATCACTTCTCACACTACCATCCCACTCACCTCTGAATCCCTTCTTCCGCTCACCTAACAAATCAAGTTCACACCTCCATCTAGTTACGATCACCTATCCTAAATTTGCCCCTCCCCACTTATCAATGCTTGACTCTAATCAAGAAATGCCCCTCCCACCAATGCCAGAAGACTTGATGTCCTATTTATTTCTCTCAGACCATATCCCTGCTTTATTCTCAATATTATCTCCTGATTATGTGAAGTTGTTCCTCAACTGGTCCACAAATCCACTACTATGTTACAGATTAATTTTAATCCCTCTTGAAGAACCATTTCCTCTGCAACACATATAACAGGGGTCTCAAAATCAAATCACCACAAGGGCCACCTGAGGACTAGTGAGCTAGCCCAAGGGCTGCACCACACAAGGACTAGTATGGTAGCCAAAGGGCCGCACCACTGAAAACTTTTCATACAACAATATTGCAAATATAGATAGCGATAGTGTCATTGTGTGCCACAAGAAATAACTTTAGGGGCCCCATGTGGCCCTCAGGCGCTGAGTTTGAGACCTCTGACATATAAGAACCTAGATAACTCAGTCCTTTAATTATCTATTGCACACTTATGAGTGAACCGCTCAGTTATGTGAATGTAGTGAATCAAATGTTAGGAGGAGTTTATGGACACTGGAAATGGGCATTATGGTATTTAAGACCTCAAGGAACAATTCTGATCATCTCATCTGACCTCAAGCAAAGCAAAAGCCACAGAATTCCACCCAGTAATTACTGAATTAAACCCATAGCTTCCAGTGAACTAGAGAATCTCTTTGTAAATTGACACCACAGCTTTCAAACATGAATACCCACATCATTTGAATCGCTCCTCATATGGAAACTTAATGATTTTGGTTGCCTTTTCTGTTCCTTTTCCATCTCTAATATATTTTTTGAGATGGGCTAATCAGAACCGCATGATGTATTCAAGTTGTGGATGTACTATAGATTTATTGTGGTATTATAATATTTACTGTATTGTTATCTATTCTTTTCCTAATGGTTCCCAATATTTTGTTTGCTTTTTTGATTGCCACCGAACATTGAGCTGATGTTTTCAGAGAACTGTCTATCCACTATGATCCCAAGACCTCCTTCTTGAGCAGTAATAGCTAATTGAACCACATCATTTTTATACATTGATGGAATTATGGTGTCCAATGTATATGACTTTCCATTTATCAATACTAAATTTCATCTGCCGTTTTTCTGCTCAGTTACTCAGTTTTGTGACACCACTTTGTAATTCTTTGAAATCTGCTCAGGAGTTAATGGTCTTAAGTAATTTTTATTGTTTGCAAATTTTGCCACTTCATTATTTATCCCTTGCCAAAATCACTTATGAACATATTGACAGCACTGGTCCCCGTACAGATCCTTGGGGGACACTGCTATTTATCACTCTACATTTTGAAAACTGACCTTTTATTTCTGCTCTTTGTTTCCTGTCTTTTAACCAATTATTGATCCAAGACAGGACCTTCCCTCTTAGCCCATGACCTCTTACTTTGCTTAAGAGCCTTTGGTGATGGTTCTTTTCAAAGTCCAAGTGCATTATACTCACTAGATGTTTTTTGTGCTCTTCAATTAAATTTAATAAGTTGGTAAGGCATAATTTCCCTTTACAAAAGGCATGTGAAATCTTTCTCAACAAACTGTATTAATCTATGCATCTAATAGCATGGGGTGGTGGTGGTTTTTGTTTTTTTAACTATAGTTTCCACCAATTCGCTTGTTACTGAAATTAGACTTCCTGATAAGGATCCCTTCTGGACCTTTTTTTTTAAAAATTAGTGTCACTTTAGCTATTCTCCAGTTATCTGGAACAAAAGCTGACTTAAGCAATATGTTACATACCACCATTAATAGTTTTCTAATTTCATACTTGAGCTCCTTCAGAACTCTTAGATGATTACCATCTGATCATGGTGACCTCTTACTGTTTAATTTACCAATGTCTTCCAAAACCTCTACCAGCACCTCAATCTGAGACAGTTCCTCAAATTTTTCACTTAAAAAAGAAGGGCTTGGGTATGGGAGGCTCTCTCACATCCTCCGTAGTGAATACTGATGCAAAGAATTAATTTAGCTTCCATGCAATGGCCTTATCTTCCTTGAGTGCTCCTTTAGCATCTCAATCATTCACTAGTTCCATTGATTATCTGGCAGGAATCATGCTTCTGATGAACTTAAAAAATATTTTGTTATTTGTTTTTGTATCCTTTGCTAATTGCTCTTCAGATTCTTTTTTTGTCCTGCCTCATTCTTTTACAACTGACTTGCCAGAGTTTATGCTCCTTTCTAATCACCTCAGGAAATTCTGACTTACAGTTTTTAAAGGATGCCTTTTTGCCTCTTCTAGTCTGTTGTTTAGTCATGGTGGTGGTTTTTTTGTACTTTTACTATATATAAATATATAGTAAGTATTGGTTTGTATATATAGTATATGAACCAATGCAAAAGTTATTACAGGCTTTAAGTAACAGCATGTATCCACCAGTGGCAGATGTATATTATCATTTTGGTGCCCTTCTCTCCCTCCCCAACATACGCCCACATTTTGGAATTCAAAATGAAAACCAAGAAATGCAAACAGTAAAAACGGAATTTAAAGGTGAGTTTTTACTGGCAAAGTGTACTTTTTTGCTCAAGCATTCCTGTTGGTTAATAATAAAAGCCTTACGTTGCCATCCTTGCAGGTACACGGCTTTCTAACCACTCAATGGTGTAAAAAGATGCCTGAAATCAGTGAAATGGCAGCCCAAGTTCTTCCACAATTTTTACAGGGAAAAAAGCAGCTGTACTTTTTAATTTACCACTGTCTCTGCACTTGTTTCACTGCAATTAACTCAGCTATATATAGCGAATTCTGGTGGCCTGAAGCTTCCCTTTCACAATACAGTATACTAAAGTTTAGTTTTAAAAACCAGTACTTTTTGTCCTTGAAACTTCACAAGAATTTTTCTAGTTCCAGAGGGATAGCTGTATTACATCTAGTTCAGCAAATTGATCAAGGAGTCCTGTGGCACCTTTAAAGATTAACAAATCTGTGATTTTCCTGTGATCCTGCACCGAGCTATTTGAAAAAATTACACCTTCTGTCTTTTCGTATGCCAGGTCCCTAGACATTTACAGACAGCAATACCTCCACAGCTAACCCATATTGCAGCAGAAGCCTGGGCCTCTCTTTTCTGAGGGATAAATACGGCAGATTCTTTTGACCAACCTTTCACCTGCATGCCATCAGTAAGCTGCATGCCTCAACATAAAAACTTCACAGCAATGCTGAAGTTGCAGAAGTGCTAATGTGGAACATAAACTCACTAATTTTGACTAATGACTGAGGACCAGATTGCCTGCTGGCACACAGAAAAAACAGGGAAGGCTAGTGGGAAAAAATACTCCATAAGGTTCACTTCACAAATCCATCTTCCACTTGGGAAGAGTTCACAGACTTAAGAAGCCACTCCTGTTCCTCCTCGCAGTCCTACAGAAGCTGAAGATAGAATCTGAAAGAAGTTTGCCTCCATCCTTTCATTCACTTGAAAGATAATTCCAACAGAAGATACACATTCATTGTCCGGGTCCCCCTGCAGTTATAAAGTGGCATCAACAGAAAGAGCTAACACAGCTAGCTCTAATACAGCCCATCAAGAACGGTCAAAGATCTTAATCAAATGGTTCTTTGATAGTGTATATGAAATAAAGTTACAACAATGGGACTACTTGTAGTGCAAAATAAGGCTTATTCACATAAACCAGGTCTTGAAGGATTGAACCCTAGTTTTGGATTTATGCCATTTTATCTAATTATTTCTTTTTAAATATGAACAGAGTAGCAGTGTGTAACAAATTACTCCCGACCTTGCAAATTGTTAATATAGGGTTTACCATAAAACACCCCTTCAATTCAACACTGATAATGAATTTTAATTTCAGCCTTTATATCACAATATGACTTGTCTACTCTAACCCAGTCTTTCAGCCAAAAATACGTTCTTCTGATAAACAGTGGCAACGATTCATGATAACTGGAATGTCAACAACAATGATTCATCTCCTATTTTTAAATTACTTCTACCATTTGAAAAAGTATACTACACTATTGCATAATTCTCCAGCCATTAGTTCAGACAATGTCATTCGTACTCAAAACTAAGGTCCCAAGATGCATGCATGCGCATAACTGCATGCACATGAGTAGTCCCATTGAATTCAGCAGGATTACTCATGTTCTTAAAAGCTAAGTATGCGTGTACATCTTTGCAAAATCAGGACCTATGATTTACCGCTTACAGTTACCACTTATTTTGTAAAGGATACTTCTGAATTTTCAGAGCCTTGCTAACAAGTAGCAAGGGGAAGGAGGGAAGGTATGGTCAAATGTTTAAGGGACAAAATACATCTCATCTGGTAGGAAGTCTTACTTTCTTCACAAGCAAAAATATCCTTTTTCATATCAAATGTCTAACTGTGGTGGTGGATTTTAAAAAACAGCTTGCTTTGTAGAACATACACAAAACCAATCTACAGTAATCAGCTGTATTCCAAAGAGTGGGATATTGATTCTATTGAAATTATGCACACACTTAAATATGCCACAGAAATCAAGTAGCTTCCAAGTTAGATTATTTATTATATACCATTACTGAAGAGAGTGTGCAAGACTTTGCTGGCTGTTTCCTTAAAAATTATAAATTAAAATTTAATTTTAAAAACACTCTATTCTCAGAGTATGTTTTGCTTCTCTACCAGTATAAGAAACTTGTTTGTTTGTTTTTAAGCTTTCACAGAAACGAATGCTGGCCAAACAGAAAACCAAAATAGCTAGCGAGGTACTTTAACCTGCGTAAGTCTTCTAAAACTTTATCATAAACTTGAGTAAAGGGTTTGTTTGTTTTTTAAACACAGAAATTTGTCACAAGCCCAAATAAAACCAGGTTTGTTCTATCAAACCTAGCGGTCTAATGTAGTTCTGAAAGAGCAAAGTAAGATTCTCCGTCAGTTTGTGCATAAACAAAACAGAAAGATAAAACAACTCTGATCCTGAAATCAGATTGTTGTATAAAAATGCACCCATTGAATTCAACGGGGTTCTGCATAGAAACATTGAAGCCCCCAAAAGACATGATTTGGGGCCTAAATTCTCTTTGGGCTCCCTCAGAAGGCACAATTTGGAGCCTAAATTCCCACTTCTTTAAATGCAAAGCAGCCGAGTTCTCTCTTTAATTTAATATAGCTTTCATATTAAAAGTGGCTGGGGGGGGTTAATTATTAAAAAAAAAAAACAAGCTTTATTAAAAGATCAAAAAAGGAAGAGAGACCAGGACAGCTCCATATGATGCAATTATTTTACAAACTTTATAAAACAAGATCCATTAAGTTCATAGTATGCTACAGCTTCACAATCTGATTTATAAAACCGCAATCCTGCGAACATTTATACACACAGTTAACTTTTCATACGGACTATTCCCTTTGAGTTTAGTGGCTATACACATGTGAAGTTAAACATTTCTGTATCTGCAAGATGGAGACCCAATAATTTGCAAAAAAAAAAAAAAAAAAAAAAACAACAACACCACCACAACAACACAGAACCTAGCTCTGAGGACTAAACCTTGCTCCCACTGACTTCAATGATTCAAAACACCTGGCCACACATGACTATCACTTTTGAACCCTTAAATTGCACTTTTAAAATAGTTTTTGTATATTCCATTTGGGATTTTTAAATAAAATTATCAAAAGATGATGGAACACAATCTAAGAATTAATGATAAATTTGACCATAACAGTTATAAATTCTCCTATCAATAACATTGTGGAGTTTAACTATTCTAGATACTCCACCAGGTATAAGCAGCACATAGTCTTAGAGAAGAGCAGTTACTGCACACATTAAAGTGATACTGCAGGCTACATTTTCAAAGCTTTTGGAATGGATTTAGCCACTCAGCTCTCACTAATGTTAACAGAAGTTCCACAGTTAATTCCTCCTATATTATTCTGGAAATTTAAGTCCAAAACTTCTTTTTCAAAAGAAAAAAATATATAGCCTTTTCTACTTCTTTATGATAAATAATAAAAAAAACCAGAAAAGGTATATATTTAAGGGATTTAAAAGAAGGTGATAAAAATTTTTAAGAACTAGAATTGAGAACCGGATAGGAACCTTACTTACCCATTAACTAACCATTGTTTTCCTGTTCCTTAAGAAACCAAAACAGGGAATTCTAATAAGAAACATAAGCAGCAATATAGACAATTTTTTCTAAAAAAAGACTTAGGCTTTCATTACACTGTATAAAGAAATAAAATAGGGCACAAAATTATTCCTTTTTCTAGAGTCCACATGTAGGTCTTAATTTTTGCCATTATTTCTTTCTCAAATTACACAAAAACATTGTTAGCATCACCAATATAGACAATATCCTGAAATTTAAAAAATGAACACATTTAAACAAATTAAATGAGACTATTCAAATAACAGGCACACAAAGAAGGATCCAAAGAGACGGAATTCTGCAAAAGTCCTGAAGTTATTTAAGACTAAAAAGTTAGCTGATGAAGTAGGCTGATGGTGTGCTCAACACTATTCTACACGAAGCAAGTTTTACTGGTCACTTTGGATCCAAACATGCATACTGTTATGAACGTGCTTAACTTTAAATCAGTGGTTTTTAATCTTTTTATACTTGCAAACCATGAAAAATTTTGAACTGAGGTGCAGGGCCCTTTTGAAGTCTTAGGCATACTCTGCTGACAATCACATGTTGAAAACCATAGGTTTTTTCGTAATGACAACCTGTCATGCATCCCTTAGACATAGTCTGGACACCCCAGGGATCCATGGACCATAGGTAGAAAACCACTACTCTAAACACACAAATAGACTGCAGCAGACATACTTGCATGCTCAACGTTAAAGTATGTGTATTTGCAGAACAGGGACCTCACTTTAGAAAAACTTCACTGAATATAGTGGACAAACTGATGGACCTTTAGCCATAGTAGTGTGTATGGCTTATTATTCAAAAGATATTATACTTATTCTCTAGTAATCTGAAACTTTAACAGGCTTTAATTGGGTATGTTTGATGATAATTTACAGAAACTTGAGATCCACTGCAACCTGTTCATAGTATATTGATCACTTTGAAACACAATGTCATGAGTTCTAGTGGTATCAAATGAAAAATCTGAAACACAAAAAGGTGGACAGGAACGGCTACAACAATAAAGCCAAGTAACCAATACAGGCACTGCATTTATTTTTTAAGTGCTGTATTAACTCTATGATAGTGAAGTTGAGAACACTGTATAGGCAAGTAGTAACAATAAATCAAAATTTTTACAAGCAAAATTCTAACTTTCCATGAACGTATGAGTCTAACTTTCATTCCCTGTTCATTCCCTAAAATCACAGCATGCTACAGCATTCCTCTGAGCTCTAGGTGGAGTGTGGATGGCAAGCTCTCAGGCTACGCATAGGTTCTTGTGCACATGCTGCCTTTGGAGGCTGATATTAAGGGAAGCAAATGCAGTATTCTCTATTGCTGTTCTTTCAGGAGCAGCAACAGAGTACAGCAGCGCACAGTATTCTGTTCACCAGACCTCAACACATCCAGCCTATCGCAAATAAGAGGGCTCAAGGACCCTTTACTCAGGCGTTATTACTCCACTCTTTCTAGAAACCCAACCACAAGGCCAAAATTTGCGATATATTGATTCTGATTATGCCAAACCACAACTGCCATTATAAAATAGCTTTATAATTATAAATCTTACATTACTTTTTACATACACAGAGCAGCAAGGTGTCTTATCAGTTCAGTAAGAAATTCAAGGGTGGCTATAAATGGCAATTCTCTTAAAAAGAGATGTTCTTGGCCAAATACACTCACTTCATTCACTTGTCTTTGCATTTACGCATTAGGAGGTTTCTGGCTGGCTTATATTTTCCTTTCATTTTTCATCCAAAATCTAGTGTTACCATCGTTCCAAGCTCCACCTGGGAAACACTGCAAGCAGGATTCCATGGACATGTTCCATGTTGTTGTTCTCCATGGCACGTCAGGTTCTCCCTCTTACCCAATGTCAGCCTTCCTACAATATGCTGAACAGACACAAATCTGCTCCACTTCCCAAAGAGTATTAATTAATCACTACAGCTCCCATTACTGAACTCCACCAGATCGAGATTATATATATACACTAGCTGTAAAAATCTCAAAAATGACAGGGGAAAAATCAAAGAGGAATTTATTAAATATTTATTTTAACTGATTATTAGCCCTTTAATTACAATGTTTTTTGCAAAAGTTCTATGGTCAGCCAAATCTTTTCTTTGGTGGTTCGTATCCTTCACGTAAACTTTCAGATTTTCATGGTTTCTTCCCTGAGTGAGAGCCACATGTAATTGTCTGAAGAGTCAGTGTGAAGTATTGAAAACAGCTGAAAGCATAGCTGAGAGCTTTATAATTTTGACAAGTTCCAAAGGGGCAGCCGTGTCACCAGAGCGAACCATCCCTGGGTTTCGCTGGCTATTACTGTCCAATTTTTAAATACTCAGCCATTTCGCCTTTATGAATTATAGTGAGGTATGGAGCTACAATAAGGTACATATCTGTGCCATGCCAAGACTCCTAGGTCTTTGTGATGTCAGAGATGACTCAGCCAATTGTTCCCAAGCAACTCCTTGGCAGCAACTGGTTGAGTCACCTCTAACATCACAGTGGTCTGTCACATGGAACACTTCCCATCATGCACGCACCCACATAGCAAATTTGGATATGCAGTGCATTCATCATCATATGCAGGGGTATGGACTACCAGCGCCTTTTTTTTTTTTTGCAGACCCCATTGCCCAGCGGGTGGAGCAGGGTCAGAAGGGGAAAGGAGCAACTTTTTTTTTAAACCAAAAAAAAAAAAAAAAGCACTTACATATATTACCTACATAATTTGGTCCACATTTTTTTTTTCCATTTTCTTTACCCTAGTTATTTTCATCTGGGTAAAGAGTACATATTTAGCATTCCCTCCCAGTTAGCTGACCATATTACATTTCTTCTTGAACTTTCACTCTGAAATGGGTGTGAGAACCTCTCATTCCCTAGCAAAACATACGTGTAATAGAAATTTCCTGTCTCATTTCTTTTTACATTTTAGACTCCAACAATCAACTCAAGAATACCAGTAAATATTGAAAAAATCCTGCTGTATGTTTCATTTTGCTTCATACTACTTATTTTTATCCACACTATCAGAGGGAAGATATTTAAGCCTCGCTTTCCTGGCACAGCAAACCAGCTATTTTGCGTGTATTTCTTTCATGTGAATTCTCTCTGCAGCAGCAAAGTCTCTGGAAATAAAATACACCATCTTCTGACAGCCACTTCTTTTTCCCCTTTGTCCTTATTTTTTCCTCAATGCTTAAGGGGAGGTTTGTCTCACTGTATCATTATTGTTAAACCCATCAGTCTTTGCAGTATGTAATTTATGAAAAGCCATACAAAACACACCATATTATTAAAGACCAACCTTACTACATTCAGTCTCCTGTTTTACGGACATTTACTTGATCTTTAAAGGGGGGGGGGCTTTTATTGATACCATTTTAGTAAGTTAATCTTATTGAGCCAAACATTTACAACACTGCTTACATATATAAATATCACTGCAAATCACTGAGCCAGCAGCCATCTATTTGACTTTATTTTTACTACAGGTCCTCATATTGAGCCAGTCTCCATACAAAAGGTGCAATAGCTGTGCAGTTCAGTCTCTCTCTATATTGGTAGAAGGGATCCGGTCCCCGTGTGATCGACTGGCTGTCAATGCCACGCTATAAAGGTATTTTTGTCCCAACCCCGATCAATGCAACTCTCAGTGGGTGCCATTTATCCACCCCCAGTACCAGGGCTCACTAGTGTACCTGGTCCCCAGCAGTCACTCCAGAGGTGCCAACAATGCGGTGGGTCCCTGTTAATACAGTTACCAATGCAGCCCCAGCATCACTCACCCCGCTCTGGGGGATCAACCCGTGCCAGTGCCATCGCCCAGCTCCCCGGGGCTGCCGAGCCGGCCCCCACCCATGCGCTGCACCGTCCCGCTCGCGGGGGGAGGGGATGAGTGACGCGATCCCCAGCCACACATCCACACCAGCCTCTCAACACACCCCCGCTATGTCACGGCATATCGCGACACGCCCTCCCCCCACCGCTACGCCGCCAAATCGCCGCGCCCCTCTCCCCTCCCGACGCCGGCGAGCCCCTCACACGCCCGACTCCCGCACCCCACCCCACGCCCCTCTCTCCTTACCTGAGGTGGCGGCTCCGAGCGGCTCCCAGGCGCCTCCTTTTCACCACATCCTCGCGGCCCCGGGAGCCTAGCCTTCCCCGCCGGAGCGCTGGCGCTGGGCGGCCGCTCCTGCCCCCTCAGCGGCTCGCGCGCGCCTCCGCGGCGGTTAGCTCGGTCTCCACCCAACCCCCCCCCCCGAAACCCCCCCACGGGCCCCCCCCGGCGCGCGAGGGAGGGGGCGGGCGCGCGCCGTATGTCCCGAGGGAGCGAGCGGCAGCGCCTCCCGCCTCTGGCCTCGCGCCTGGCCGCGCGCGCGCGCCGGCGCAGCCCACTCGCTTGCGAGGGGCGCGCGAGCGCCAGCTCCCTTCTGGCCTGGGCCGGCGCACTCGGCCTGGGGGTGGTGGGGGGAATGAAGAAGGAAGCTCAAGCTACGCCCCCCCCCCTCCCAGCGCGAGCCACCAGGCGCACGCGCTCTCCCGCCCCCTGTGTGTGTGTGTGCCGTGCGCCGGCGGTAAGCGGCCGCGCGCGCCCAGGAGGGGCCTGGTTAATTATTCACGAGGGGCGTTGCTATGCAAATCTTTGCTCCTCCCCCCCCTGCCACCCGCGCGGCGTGCAAGAGGGGCGAGTAATACCTCCAGGAGGGCGGGGTTAGCCAAATCACCGCGTCCTTCACCTTCCTCTTTCTCTGTTGCTTTTGCACATGGTTTGCAGCTTCTGTCCTGTGTCCGAGCCCTTTTCGGGGGGGAAGGTTGGGGAGGTGTTGTTTTAATTACTCTTAGTGTGTGTCTAGTCTGTGATCATTGGATGTCTTAGATGAAGGGCTGTCCGTGGGTGAGGCGACGGGCTGGTGGAAGGAGCAGGGGGGTTGCATGCAGGAGCAAGCAGGCAACAGACACCAGACGTGCTCGGAAGAGGCAGGCCTGCTTCTCAGAAGTCAGTCTGGTTGCAGCATTGCAGCATGTGTGGTGTTTACTTTAAGTGAGCAAATTAAATGTGGGAAGGAATGGGTAGGGATCTGGACAACGTTAAGACTTGTACTGTTGCCCCTGCCGTGGGGATTTTCTTTTGGGAAGAATTTGGGATTCTAAAGTACCCTCACACACTTCCCATTTGTCAGTGTCTTTATTACAATGAAAAGAAAACAACAAGGAGTTGTGTGGCACTTTAAGACTAACAGACTTATTTTTTGCATGAGCTTTCGTGGGAGAAGATCCCACTATGAAACAAATAAGTCTTTACCTGCCACACGACTCCTTGTTTGTTTTGCTGAACTAGGCTAATAAGGTTACCCCTTTGGTGCTTTATTACAATGCATTCTCCTTTATATAATTTTTTCTCTCAGCCCAGGACTTCTCATTTGTGCAAATGTGTGCGCACTGTATTACATGTGCATATGTAATTCTTGCACAAGCTAGTTCTGCAATGTGGGTTCTTAATAGATTTAGGCTGTCTCATGCATTTTTCCTACAGTGCACTTTCAATGCTGCAACTTAATACAGTCAAAAATTAACTGTCCTATTGTAAACCAACACAAGGGAAGGATGCAACCGAAGAATCTTTGAGGCAGGACTTGGCAGCTAGAGATTTGGGTGAATTCAGCTTTAGGGAACAGAACTCCAGCAGCTTATATATTCTTCAGCTCCTCCAAGAGGACAGAAGGCATTAAAGCGTTTTTTTTCCCCCTGTTTCAAACCTGATTTTGCAGATACTATTTGGAAAGAACTAGGGCACAATGGAGGAATTTTTCAGTGATGGCTCTATTAGGCACTGGAAATACAATCATTTCAACAGCTAAACCTTCCATTAATCATGTATAACAATGTAAGTGGAATCTTCCTTCTATCCTGTATACGATGCTCCTTGTTGATGTAGAACACTGGTTCTCAATATTTCCAGACTACTCTACCATTTTCAGGAGACTGATTTTTCTTGCATAGCCCAAGTGTCACCTCACGTAAAAACTACTTGCTTACAAAATCAGACATAAAAATATACAGGTGGCACAACACACTAACTAGAAATTAGCTTACTTTCTCATTTTTACCATCTAAATTATAAAATAAATCCCAATCCCCCAGCTGAGTAACACTACCATAGTATATAGAGCAGTATAAACATGTCACTGTCTATATGAAATTTTAGCTTGTAGTGACTTTGCATGTACTGACTTCGCTACTACTGTTATAAAACTAGGCAACTATCTGATGACCTGATGTACCCCCTAAAAGACCTCCATGTCCCCCTGGGTGAAAACCTCTGATGTAGCACAACTATCCTGCTGTGAAAACAGTCACATTTTACTTATTGGATGTTATTGTTTAAAAATGTTAAGCAAAAACATTTATGGTTTAAAAAAAGTAACAGGAACTCTCACTGGTCACATTGCCCTAAATTTAGGTTTTGTAAAACAAGCCATAACAGAATCTAATGTAAACATTTTTTCAAATTATTTTCAATGTCCAATTAAAGCTTAGAAAACATTGAAACCAAAATCTGTGGAAGCTTGACCTAGATCTTGAATTCCAAAGAGTTAATTTGCACTATTTTTTTATTGGCTACACAGAGTGAAATACAATGCACCAGTGTCCTACATCATTTTTTTTTTTACTAGCAGCATAAACAGTGACAAGTTAACATGACCTTTTAAAAATAGTTAATCAAAAAAGTTTTGATGTTATTCATCAGGAAAATCTCCATTCTATTCCCAGTGTAAGACATGTTCCCCTTAATTAAATTAATTTTAAGTGTACTGCATTCTCATGGGATGTCTTGTCAAAGATTCTAGGTGTAGCTTACTTGCCTCAATCTAACTACAGAAAAGGTTAAGAGCTTTACATCACAGCTGTCCCTGGTGCCAAAGTTAATGATCAAATAAATTAAGCAACAGAATGAATTGCACTTATGAGCTGAGTGAATTATTTGCACAAAAGAGACTTAATTGCTGTAGAAATAATCCCAGTTACTTTGAAACAGTTAATAAAAAAATCAAATTTTGTTTTTAATCCATATATGTTAACTTCCAGCTAGTAGCATTAAAACCCATCTCACATTTCTGGGCGTAAGGAGCTATCACATGGGTGCCAATGCTTAGATCCACCACTCAAGTTCATGGTTTTTGACTTGGTGACTTCTTTCACTGACTAATAATAATATAATTTAAAACAGCACAACAGCAACACTTTTTAAAAATGTGAAATCTTCCAAAACTATTTTTGTCTAATTCTACAGCTTTCTGACATATTGATCCCTTCCAGCAAAAGTATTCTTGTAATTGTTTATTATTTTCTCTCATGTTACATTATAATCTTTTGAGTCTACATGTATGAGAAGGGAACAACTAGCCAGAATTTCCCTTTTTTCCTGATAAGGCATACCTGCATGGCAAATGCATTGCATGTTGTTGCAGTCACAGTGTCTAGGAATAATACTTCTGCCTACAAAAAATATTTTCAGATGTGGTATTAATTGCTTTTATAGCTACTCATATGTTTTCTGAGAAAATAGAAGTGTGTTTCAGAACACAGGTATTGTGGAAGAAAGGGAAGCAGTGTTGCTTCAGGCCAGTTCTTCTCCCACTCCAGGGCTGGAACAGAGGGAGGCACTGGAGGAATCCATAAGGAGACAGGCAGGTTTGCACTTAATTTAGATCAGTGTAACTAGGCCATTCGAGGCCATTAAAACATTTGCACCCTGGGCACCAGAGTTACATCTGCCTAAGCATACTAGTTCCACTTCACCATTGTTTTGGCCCCCCTCCCCACCACACACACAGCATGGGGGAAAGTTTAGGACTACAATACTAGGTCAATGGAAGAGTTCTTCCACAGATGTAGCTACTGTCTCAGAGAGGTAGGTTACCAGCATGTCAAAAAAAACGCCTCCATTGATACTGTTGTGCTGCTACATCATAGCCATCCTGTAGGCACTTAAATCCCAGATTTAAGTACAAAACCCCAAGACTTCAGCATCTAAATCCCAGTTTTGGTTCCACTACAATCCACAAAAGTGCCAAATTCCGTAGAGCCTAAATTCAATCAGTGCCTAATTTTTCAAAGTAAAAGTTCTCTAGACACCTCTGTTCTAGTTTCTGGGCATGCAAACTGCTGCCTCCCTCTGAAGCCTATCTCCTGCTGCAGCCCTAGAGTGATCTTTGAACCAGGGGAAGACAGGTGTTCGGCTTCCAGGGCCTCAGTATAGGTGGGGGCGGGGGGAGGAAAGAGTACACTTTACCATGGCCCAGAGGCCCTGGCAGAACCAGTGCAGGCTGCAACCCCCATTAATGGGGGGGTGGGGTGAGGAGGCCTGGGTTACACGTTTGTACTGGACCCCCCCCCAAAAAAAATTATGCTTGGCCCTATCAGCTGCTTGTCACATAGAAGGTCTGCTTTTTGATCAGGTCCCTATTGAGCAGACGGAGGTGATGGTGGTGTCCAGCTTGTAACTCTGATCCAAAGGGACAGCCGTGTTAGTCTAGTTCAGTAAAACAAACAAACAAGAAATCATATGGCACTTAAAGACTAACAAATATATTTATTGCATGAGCTTTGGTGGGAAGTAGGATTTTCTCCCACAAAAGTTCATCCAATAAATATATATGTTACTCTTTAAGTGCCACAGGACTCCTTGTTTGTTTGTTTTTCTTGTAACTTTGGAGGCACAGGTTCAATCCCTTATCACTGCAAGTGGTAGACAAGGGAGACCCCCTGTTCAAGTCCCATCTCTCCAGAGAGTACCCTGTCTAACCTCTAAGGTATGGGCTATTCTGATTCAGGGCTCTGTCAGTCTCTGGTGTTGAAACTATTCCATTCTGGATAAATGAAGAGTGACTGGATCAGGGGTTGCCATTTCCCCGATGTGTGCCCTCTACAGGACTACAGCAGCTCTCTCTCTATCTCACTCACTCTGGTCCTAGAGGGACAAGGAAAGAGAGGAAGGATATTCCTTCCTGTTCCTTAGCTATCTGAAATCCCTGTATCAAAATACAAGCATTAGTATGTTGTTGTTTTTTTTTTTTTAAACAACATGATCTTTACAAGCATTCCTCCATATTTGACTCTAGGAAGTGTAACCAAACAAACGTAAAAAATATAAATTTTACCTCCAATATCTAAGAAAGATAGGATACAGTCATACTAAACATTTTAAGAAGAAATAATATTTCAGATAAATTCTAATGTTATTTAACAATATATTCTTAAATTCAAGTATATGAGCTTTCTTCTCATCCCCATCACTTGAAAATGGCTCGGGTCTGTTGAAGTGCAAGACTCATCTCTTGGAAGACTGCTATGGAAGTGGATTTTTTTGAGAAAATTCATATTTATTTATTATCATAGCACCCAGGATACTCAATCATAGATCAGGACCTCACTGCCAGGTGTTGTACAACCACAGGACAAGACGAAAATCCCTGTCCCAAAGTTTTCAATAGAAAGAAGAAAGAAGTGGAAGAGAAAGGACACCAGTTGGAATGGTATTTGTGAAGAGGGAGAAGATTTGTATTCTACTATTTGTTTAATTTTTGGTTTTGTAATTTATGGCAGGAGCTTGTGGAGTCTTGCATATATGCCTCATGTGTGTGTGATTTCAAGATTAATCAGATAAATAAATTGGCATATTGTGTCCAATCTTACAATAGTGTCCTCTTCCACCAACAGGATTCCCTCTCGTCTGAGTGGAAGTAGATACAGGTGTCCTTTAAATTAACTTCCCACTGGAGGAGAAAACCAGTGACATGGAAGCTGGACATAGTTTGAGTGTAACTAAAGATTTATTTACACATACTCACCAGTTCTGGAACAATATAATCAATCAGCATACAGAGCAATATCTTTGTTCAGGAATCTCAGCCCAGCACCAGTATTCGGTTCCCAGATAGCAACTTTAAGAACATAAGTACACCCATAGTGGGTCAGACCAATAGTCCATGTAGCCCAATATTCTGTCTTTTGACAGTATCCAAACCCACTTGCTGGAGCAGGAATAACCAGAACAGATAATCATCAAGTGATCTATCTTGTTACCCATTCCCAGCTTCTGGCAAACAGCAGTCCTCTGCTTCAAGAACTGACTCTATTCAGAGTCTAATGCACAGAGCAAACTTCCTGCTCCTGTCACAGATTTATCTTCCCAAATCCTTGTGTATAATCAAAGACTAACATTTACTTCCATGCTAAGAAAAAATATTTGGGAGAGTATGTGTAACAGCGCCACCTGGTGACACCTGCCATATCAATGTATTAAACATGCAACATCAAGCAACCATGTCCACAATATAAACCAAGTAATAGCCACTCCTATTTCCATCACCCTATAAGTAGAGAGAGAAAAAACTCAACGAAGTCATAACTCAATTTAAAATAAATATTTGGCCAAAAGATGATTGCTCTCTGAAATTGAGTAATCTCAGGTTCTGGCCATCCCCCAGAAGGGTTTGAATTCCACAGCCAGAGATCCGTTACAGAAAAGGCCCTGCCTTTGATTCACAGAAGAGATCCATAAAGAATGATAGTGCAAAGAATGATTGAGTGTGATAGAGGGTGCCATGTTTTGGTAACAGCAGACAAAGATTATATTTTTATGTAAGTTAATTATATCCTACAGCTATGTAACCCTTCTTCCCCATCCTAAAGTGCTACATAATTCTCTGTGACATTTTCTCTGTCAAGATGAATAGATTAGATAAAAAACCATATTACACACACACACACACACACACACACACACACATATATATATATATATATATATAATCACTTAACATACCAAAATATATCTGCCCCAGAGTGGAATTTGTCTGCCTTAACAAAGCTCCCATTAGTCAGCAATTAAAGGAAAAAGAGGAATATTGTATCCAATTAAATTACAGTGGGAATTTGGCAAGAACACCAGACAATAATAGAAATGGAAGAAAATTACATAAAGGGATCACAAACCTCTTTATAATCGTATCTTTTGCTTTATTAATGTTACAAACCATTCACAATATTCTTGTACGTGTTATAGATACCATGTTTAATTTGCAAATGGCAGTCAAAGATTTTATTGGTAATCAATTATTGTATCCACTGAATTACCGACATCACTTTCTACAGCACCTAGGATTCTTCTTGAATATGGTTATTTAAGTTGCAAAAGACAAGTTGTCAAACGGTTTCATTACACAAATATGCAGTGTTGTGATAGTTTCAATACAACTTTTTATTTATTCAGAAACTCAAGGTCCAAAGGGGTAGCCGTGTTAGCCTAGTTCAGCAAAACAAACAAGGAGTCCTGTGGCACTTAAAGACTAACAAATGTATTTATTGCATGATCTTTCATGGGAAAAGATCCCACTTTGTCAGGTCAATGTTGAACACATCACATAAACAGTTACATTGTAACTACGTAAAGCCAGGCTTTTCCCACCCTAAATAGACACTAATCTCTTCACCATCTGCAGCCATACTGCTTATGTTGTGCTCTCATGTAGTCTCAGAAGTTAAACCAGGATAGGACTAGACAGTAGTTGAATGAGAGAACACAAAGGCATACAAAATTTTGAAATACCAAAACCACAATGGGTCTGATTCTCCACTGCTCTGTACCTTGTATTATAATTTACCCCTCAAAAAATAGGTGTAAATCAGAATCCAGCCAGGGCACAAAACGTGCAACACCCCTGTGAACTAGTAATATCTAGCTAATATAACAAATGTTTTAAAATCATCCTGTGCCACTCATTCTTAAGGCTATAAATTCCAACACCCTCATACGCATTTTACACATCAATGAAATGAAGATAGTGACTAAACTATCTGGTTAGGATGTTAGTCAGGGACCCAAGACACCCATTTTTAACTCCCTGTTCCATCATAGATTTTTCATGTAACTTTGGGCAAGTCACTTTAATCTCTTTGTGCTTCAGGTCCAAATCTGTAAAATTGGGCTAACAGAAATTCCTTACCTTACAAAAATGTTGTGAGGCTAAATATATGAATGCTTCTGAGGAATCAGCTATACAGTAACAAAGGCCATTTCAATACCAAAGAAAGGGAGACTACTACCTCCTCTAAAATTCAGAAATACAATAAGACCAAAGTCTGTCTTATAAACTGTATTTTAAAATTGCAGCTGGTTAAAGCCATTTTCAAAAAAAGAAAATATTTTGGTTCATTCAATTTGCTTCTGTCAAATACAATACAACTCTCAGGTATGATGAAATAAATGGTATTTAGTGCAACTGTTGAAACAGCCCCATCTACTCCATAAAACTACAACAGTGTAAAGAGAACATGTCAAATTCTTTACCAGCAGAGCGTCTCCCCCTTTCAAGCCCTTTGATAAATGCATATGGATTTTCTTCATTTCTTGCCTGAATCAAAATCCAAAGCATGAGACAAGGACAGCAATCTGAATAATTATTATTGTTGTTAAGTGAACAGTCGCATTCCCCCTAAATTGTGGGGTCTTTTGGGGACCAGAAATAGCACAGTCATTCTTAGTGAACATAATAGTCCTGAAAGGCTACCTGTATTCATATTTTGTAGACTAATCTTCAATCCACTGAATCAATAGGAATAGTGCCACCAGTCTGGCCTTTCAAGAACAATTTAAATAAGCAAGGTTTGCATTTCTGGAATTCCAGTAATAAAACAGTGCCCAAACTCACAGCACACTGAGCACTTCCTGAAAGGTCTTGCAATCCCTTACCTCCCACTGAAATCAATGGGAATTAGAGACACTTGGCACCTTGCAGAACTGTTCCTTGCAACAGGACAGAAATGAGTAAGTTGTTTTTGGAAAGCACTGTTCAGGCTCAGGGTAAAATTGAATAGCAGAATCCACAATAATTTTTCCATGTGACTAGAGGCATACTTCAATCCAAACTTTAATAGCCCCCTGGTTTTATGTGAGAATGTTTCAAAGGCACTGTTCCTATCTCCCACAGATTTTGTGACTCTGATATTCTATGCTAGGAAGACATTATCATTAAGCCACAGCAAAGCTCCAGATCCACTTTTCATGGCATTCCTAAACTATGCACTCCACCCTGATTCATTTTAGGAAACTGATAAGACAGCTGTGAAAATACACCATGTAAAACTCTTTCTCACATTACAAACCAGCTGGCAGGATCGGCACTTTGCCCCCCCCCCTCGGGAATAAAGAATGTTGTTTATTTCATTTTTAAAAGGCAATGAAATGACGTATCTTTTTCCTAATTAAGCAACTGGTATTGTTAAATAGGTATGTAACAGTACTCATATAATATTAAGCACTGCAAAATCAGCTATACACTAAACATTTTCATATTATGAAAGGGAAGCAGTCTTCCCTATTATGCAAATATTTAAATTTAAATTGTATTTATTTCCCAGTTTTATTCAAAGGGTCTAAAAAGCTGTTCTTATTCAGTGTTTGCTGTTGCCATTAATATAGTTCTCATTTGACGGCACCACATCACAAAATGATTTGCCTGTGAATCTGCAAATGCACACATTAATATTGAATACAACCACTGAATATTAACTGCCACACTTGTACACTGGTAAGTCTGCAGCCATTCTGCCTGTGCTATGATCCCATCAGATCACACAAGTTAAGCAGGGTCAGAATTGGTGAGACTAGTACTTACTTGATCAACTGGTTGGGAGCTTTCCAAGGAAAGTTTTGAGTCTGGAAGAACCAGTGATAATTCATAGGCTGCATCTTCATTCTGAGTGAGAACAAAAATCTCTCCATGTGCATTTAGATTAACACTGTCCTTACGCAGTTGGAGATGGAAGCTGAAAAACCACAAAAATTGGTCTTGACCACTTCTGATTACTAAAATCATCATGGTGATTTGTGCAAGATTAGAAGCATCTTGACTGAAAATCCCACTTGACTATTACATTCTATTCTTTTAGATACTTTCTGAAGCTGTAGCTGGATCTGCTATTCTTCTACAACTCATACCTTACACTCATGCATTGCTTGCATGCACTGTTAAACAATTGGTATGTTTCACCCTAAAAATTATTGCATTTCAGTGATGGATCTCCTTTGGAATTTGCTAGACCTATAGCTTATCACTTTGCAAAGCACTTTGCAAATGAAAACCTTCAGGGTGCACAGTGCTATAGACATACAAGATTATATTATGCAAATCTAAGATAAATTTGCCAAGTTAAAGGCAGGGGTTAAAGTATAATTTGGGGGGCCCTGGAACACTCACACACTGATGGGCGCCCCCTCCAATGCTGTTTCCCCCCCATGTAAGTGGGCCCCTTGGACCTCAGCTCCTGCCACCCCCATCCCCAATACCCCCCTCCCAGCACAAGCCAGCCACCCCTATGCTCACCAGCAGTGGCAGCACAGCTGGGGAGGTGGGGGTGGTAGACCCCAGGGCAGCGCCGCAGCTGAGGCTCACGCAGCAGGCCCCAGTTTGGGGGTGGGGCCTGGAAGGGGAGGGGTTTGGGGCAGGGCTTGAGCCCCTAGTAACACCCCTAGCCCCTGTCCCTGTCCCCTGCCCGCCAGAACGCAGTGGAACACTGCTCCAGGGCCTTCTATTTTTAGGGGCTCTGGAACACTGAGCCCCTAAAAATAGTGGGCCCCAGAATGGCGTTCCAGGGCATTCCAGCTTACTTTAACCCCTGGTTAAAGGTTATACCACTGATGCTATATTTGTAATTTTCTTTTAACTGTCTTCTTATTTCAATTGATCTCAGATGTCTATTAGCAGTTATTACTTCAGTCCTCGTACCCTTCCCTTATATCATTCATTTCACTAACGTTTAACTGGGGCACATATGTGAAACAGCAGTTTCCTCCCCAAATTCAGATATAAAGCCTGAAACCTTTATTGGACCTGTTACTGAGAAACATAAGGCTTGATGATAAGTTTGCTATCTACAAAGACAGCTTTGAAGAGCAACAGATTGCATTTGCTGCTACTGGATTAGCTATATGCACATGTACAGAGGATTATTTCAGTCTGTAAGAAACCCAGAGATATGTCTGTACTGTTTGCATTAGAACATTTATATGGATGAATGAAGAGAAGCTTATGCCACAGTTTTGGTCCCTTTTATGTTATTACAATTTCAGCCAAAAGCACGTCACTAAGACAAGAACTTCTGCTCGTACCTGCATGTCATATGAACCTAATTCTTGAAGTATGGGAGTGTTGTATATTCAGAACCACAAGTTTTGGGGGTTAGGTCTAGGGTGCAAAAAGATGGAGCAACATACTCAGACCACGGATTCCTATGATATATCCCAGCAGAAACATCATTATTTCTCACAGATTCTGTTTCAAAGTTGCTTCAGAGCAACTACAACAGGTCTCACCCAATGGCAGTGCAGCTCTTCTGCAGAATATGCACAATCTAGTATCACAGTGAGGCCCCTATCCCTCCATAATAGCACCTCCCTTCAGTGGTCTGGTCTGAGGTTTCTTCCTCTAGACTCTCTACATCTGAGAAACCTCACCTCCTGCCAACCCCATGCCCCTCCCGCATCTCTTTCCTGACGGGATGTTTGCAAGCAAACTTCAAAAGTAGAGCTTTGTGGAGTCGTCTTAGTCCTGTGGGTTTTTTTCTTCTGGGATAGGGGGATCTGGAACTGAGTTTTCAATGTTTTGTTCACAGCTACATATTCCCTGCCTCAGTGTAACACAACAGATTGAGCCTGGGATAATTCAGGACTTTAACATATCACTTGAGCCTGATAACCAATGAATACCCCTTTGTCCATCCTACTTCTTCCTTCTGTGACAGTATTTCTCTTCTGAATGCCCATTTTAACTGTAAAGCTTTTTAGGGAAAAGATCATATCTGAACAGAATAAAAAATAAACAAGTGTTAAAATATCTGCAGTGCTGAGGTGACGCCAAAACTCCCACATATACTGTACCCAATGTTCAAATTGTTTCCAAGCAGTTTCACACATCTTTATTCTAGACACTTACATTTAGTTTATGCCCATCAGATGATTGGCCTGATGAGCCAAGTAAGTTACAGCAGGCAAAGCAGTTCAAAATAGTGGAAATGTTAAAATTAAGATGAAACTATCAGCTTTAGAAGCCTGTTTTTGGCATCTGGTGTGTTCCTACTACTGCTCTAATCCTGTGTAAAGATTTTGTTATAGTTGTTATGGGAATGACACGAGTCTAAATAAAGAGCTCCTGAACAATTCACAGCATAATTATAAACCACAAGGTGTCTACAATTGAAGGAGGTTGGGTAACTGCTTGTACAGTTAACAGAGAGAAGTTTGTATGCTGGTTAATAACTGCTACCCTGTTGGGCACTGCTTCAATATCAATGCTACAAATCAATGGAGATGGAAAATGGAAGGAGCTGGTGTTTGTCCAATAAAGTAAAATGGAAATAGATTAGTAATAACTTAAATACTTGTATGTTGTGGGGAATAAAAATGATGGTGTCATTCATGTTAAAGACAATGGATGGTTTAGCAGAAGGCTGGTAACTGATGATACAATCAATTTTCAAGTGCAAAAAAAGCAGTTCAACACATCTCTAATGTCATGGAAGATCACTCTCCTATGGAAAGCATCACCTTCTGTGAACTGGACATTGTTGTGGGCGTTTGGAAGAAGGAACTGTAAAGTGAAGGATGGAAGCCTGAAGGAAAAGCTTCACAAGAGAACATGAATACACAATGAAAGCACCATCTCGGCTAGATGTCTTTGCTTTTATAACTGTGAAGACACCTGCTGTTAACAGCAGAAGCCACTGTCTTGCTAGGGATCTTAATAAACTTTATCTTGGTGCTACAGTAAGTCCATCTAAATTCACGACATGTAGAAATGTAATATATTGTTATATAATAGCCTTAATACACTGTTTCATGAAAATTTTGCCCAGAGATTCATTCACCAGCTAAAAGAGCATCAACGGGGAGCAAAGTCCCTCCCTACCTGTTCACTGTGAAGCAGTGAATTAATGTCAGCCAGGCCTCCAGTCAGTCCCCTTGAACACTTGTAAAGTGAAGGACTGCAAACCCACAGCTTCCTCAGTGGAAACTTTAAGAGGAGCAACTTGGGAGATAGAAGCTGGAGCTTTGAAATAAGACAGGTTCCATATACAGTCATTCTTGGGCTAAGGGAGGAACCCAGGCTTTTGTTGTTGTTTTAATTTTTAGCTGTGGGAGACCGGCTTGTTTTGATGTAAATATTGCATCCTGACTATGCCAAGAACCTAAAACTGCAGGAGGAACAGGCTAGCCTGAAAGAAGGGCTTATTTTTATTGTTGTTGTTTTATTTGTCCTGTTAAATTAATCTAATAGTTTAAAGAAATGATTCAGGTAAGACTTAAAGAGAAATTTAGTCTATGACTTTTAAGTAAATGGGTCAGGGTAAGAAAACAGATCAAACAGCTGAAGTAGTACCACTGACAGAACAGCACCTCACCAATGCAGATGATCACAGAAAGACGCTAAGATTGGAGGTATTAAGCTACTAGTTTTCAAAGGTGCCAAATACAAATTTCTCCAGCTGAAATCAACAGGGATATGTGGATGCTCAGCCCTTCTGTAACTCAGGACCTATGCATGCAGGTAAAAGATTAGGTGAATATTGAGGTCAGAGAGAACAAGTTCACAGTGTACATAAGCTTCATGATGTAACCAGATCATGATGTTTTACTGGATTTTCTGATGAACATGAAGTCAGGGAAAGTGATACACTTCCTAAAGTGACAAACATCTGGCTGCAGCATTTGGGAATCTCAGAAGTTGAGAGAGTAGCTTTTCTTTTAGGCCTATAATAATAATTTGAACTGCAGGAGTCAAAATGAGATGAAAGCAAGAGTGTGGTAAAGTGGTGGCAGCTGGATGAAAGACTTGATTTGAGTAGAAAAGAATTTCAGCATCAAGAAGATGCACATAGTAAACCAAGCCAATAATTGCTACTCTTGCAAGGCCTTGTAGTCAGTGTGCAAAGACAAAACCTTTCTTCTGCCATGGTGCAAACAAAATATAAAAGAAACAGGGTTTCTTCAGCTGGAGTTAAAAACGAAAGTCCCCTTCAACTACCTTGCTCCATCCAGAATCAGCACCCAGAGAGAAAAACATTGTGGTTTTCTTTAGCATCCCTTTTCTTCCACCCTGTGTTAAATATCCTCTAATATGAGATGGGGACCTTTTTCATTCCTCTGTGGAACCAACGGAAGAAAGCTATATGATCTTGTTTCACCACTCCATTGTAAGATTGAGGATGATGTTTTATGTACCTCCATACCAGATTCATTGTGCAGACTCTAGTCCATTTACCCCAGAAAAAAAAAGGATTTCAGCAGTCATTTCTACTCTCAAATGGTTCACTTTGGCAATGTTCCCAAGCTTGTGGTCATGATAACATGGCAGAGCAAGGAAGATCTGGGAAGATAGAATATAAGTTTAAGGTCTAGCTTTGAGAATAATAGTTGCATCATTGCTGTCCTTGGCAAGAGTCCAGGTGAAGGAAAGTGACAAGTACACTTAAAAGGTGAGACATTTTAGCAGAGGGATATCCAACTTAGCAGTGTTCTGTAGCAGTCAGATATGGTATCATAAAAGGAGGATCAGAAGGTGAAATAGTGGGTCTGGATATCAAAGTGAAGTTAATAATATAAGTGGAGTGAGGTTCAGGGATAGAACAGAGGACCTCTATTATAGGAAATACAAACTAATTAAATATTCACTAGAAAGGGAGGTAAGCAGGGCTGGATCAACACTAGGGCTATAAGGGCTAAAGCCCTGGGCCCAGGCCTAAAAGGGGGACCCTGGGCTCTGGCCCCAAGGCCCTTGACTGATCTGGCCTCACCCACTGCCGTGCTCAGTGCTAGCAGTGCTTGGGGGGTTCTGGGATAGCCCCTACTAGTGGGGTGGCAGGTCCTGGAGGCAAAGGCCAGGCTCTGGGCACTCCCTGCCTGCCCCTGGGCCAGCTGGTCTTCTCCCAAGGGCTCCAGAGGGAGACCAGACAGACCATGGCCAGGGCCACAGAGCAGCTTCTGGCCCAGATTCCCCCTAGAGCCAGCCTGCTGACATGGGGGGGGGGCTCCACAATGGTGAGACCCACAACAGTGGGCAACTCAGTGCCCCTTAATGCAACCCCGGAGGTAAGTACCTAGAAAATGAAAAATACCATAAAAACAAATCAACTGTCATCTAGGAATCAAACTGGAGAGTGGCCCCTTCAGTTATTATCTATCACCATAATTATATTTATTAAAATACTATTTAAATTTGGAGCTATCACTTTTGTTAGTTCTCCAGTCTTGACCTAAAGCACCTGCTTCAGCAAAAGCAAGCAAATGAAAAAGTTAAATCTTTCCTACTCCTGGATATTAGAAGAAACTGAAGAAAAAATAATTCATCTCCATATCTCTTGTGTAGGAATGTTTAAGTCTATCTCAAGAAAAACAATCCAATGTTTTGGATTGACAATGATTGGACATCCACCAATAAAATATTGCAATCCTGATAATAAAGCTATAATTACAAAGCTGAGAATCAACTGTTTGCTTGGAAGTGCTGAATTAAAAAAGTTGGGGGCAGATTATTTTTATTTTTTGTAAGAAAGGGGATGGGGCAGTAGCTTTGGGATATATTGAATTTCCAGGTGGAGAAAGGAAACTTCTGGAGAGAAAATATTCTATTTTCAGGGTCACATTCACCATTGGTATAAGAAACCACAACTCCATTGATTTCAAAGAGATGCATCAACAATTAATTTTACTCATAGGCTATATCTACGTCTACCAAACTTACCTCAGACTTGCTCGTCTGAATTAAGAAGTTTGAGGATAGTGCAAACTAACCTTGGGTTAGTTCAAACTAACCGCGCATTCTAGTTTGAACAATGCTTAGCTCGAACTAGAACGTATAGTTAGTTTGAACTAATGGCTTAGTTTGAACTTCTTAAGTTCAAACTAAGCCTTAGTTCGGGTCTTGCCTGTACTTAGTGCAAACTAAAGTTTGAACTAAGGCAGCTAGTCCGAATTAACCCTTGTTACTACCTAGTTCGGACTAAGCTTTCCCTAGTCCAAACTAAAAAGTATCTTAATAAGGACTAGGCAAAACCTAGTGAAGCCAAGGCTAAATTAGTCTGGATTAAGTCTCCTTAGTCCAAATTAATTTGCCAGTGACTAATTTGCTTAGATTAATTTGCCAGACTAATTTGCTTAGGCTCTGAAGACTAATGTTCTAGAATGCAGAGGTGTCACTAACATGGGGCTTCGGGGGCATCGCCACTAAACTGCATGGGGCGCATCATCGCTCGCCTGTGCAGGAACACTGCCAGCACAGCTGGCAGTCACAGCCTCTACCCGGCAGGATGCAGAATCCTCTGGTCGGCAAGAAAGTGCTTCAGGCTGGGCCTGGGAGCTTTTAAAACTCCTGCCCTGGCCTGACCCTGCTCTGAGCATGCACAGGGCAGGGACAGGCTGGAAGCACCAGCCTCTGCTGCAGTTGTGCTCTCCTCTGGTGGCCTGGTAAGGGAGACGGGGGCCGGGGGGGGTGGGAGTCCAGGGAGGCACACCAGCTTGGCTGGGAAAGGACAGGGGAAAAGGAGGTCGGCCTGAGGCAGTAGGAGACAGTGGCAGGACCAGGGAGTTATGGAAGGGCTTGGGGAACGAGTTGGAGGGGCATTGGGAAGGGCTCAGAGAACCAGCAGGGGCAGGAGGGAGTGTATAGGGTCCCGGGCTGCCAGTGGGAGCCCAGGCCACACCTAATCTTTATGTGTAGCAGTACCTCTGCTGGAATGTAAATTCTTGACAAGAACAAGATTTTATCTGAAGGAGAAGGCACAACATCTTAGGAACCTGATAGTACAATCACTCAGCACATAGGACTTTACATCAGCTTCAGTGTTTGAAAGGCTGGGCTCAAGTAGTTTGTTAATGCTAACACTAGGGTTTATCTAGATTATTTTTCATTTCTCACAAAGCAGCATTTGTTTAACAAATTAATTGCCATGTAAATTCATTAGGCCAAATTCACCTCCGAAGTAAATGAAGTTACACTAAGGGTTAGTTTAATCCCTTATGTTATAGCCAGCAAAATTAAAAGAGACCTTTGACAGAGATGTCTTTCTAAACCCAGAGGAAGTAAAAACATGTATCCATTTAAAGGAGGTAGATCTCTGAATACTGCTTAGGAATTTTTATTTGACAACTTAATTTTGGGCATGGATTGCTATGTACAAGTTCTACGTAAGACTTTTTGGATGCAAGTCGCCAGTGCTTTGCACCTGATGTTGTCATATACATCCGTGCAAAATGGATGTCAAACGTCACTGTAACAAGGCATGGTTGTCCCTCCATGATGGCCCCTAGGTGAGGCCACAGCTCTTCATTTTCTTAATGGTAGAAGGCGGCTCCAGAAGTGGGATGGAGAAGATGATAGTGGCAGTCCATGCACTTGGCCTGTCTGGCAAGATAGAGCCACATACAGAGCTCTGGCCTGTGACCAGCAAGTCCCACAGAAAGCCTGGTCTCACTGAAAGGGCAGAGCACCATCTGGAGCTCACAGGCAAGACTGAGCACCAGTATGGTCCAGCAGCTCAGTTGGGGGTGATTCTGTCACACTAGGGGGGGGATGGTAGGGGGAACCTGGCCCACTCTACCAGGTCCCAGTCCATGGCCCTAACAGTGGCAGAGTGTTCCACCACTGGGTCAGCAGGTCTTTAGCCAAAACACACCAACCAGTGCTCAGGCAGGAGCAGAGCTGGACTGTAGCTATCCACAGGACCCAGGGAGCTACAGACCAATCAGCCTCACCTCAATCCCTAGAAAAATCATGGAGCAGGTCCTCAAAGAATCCATTCTGAAACACCTGGAGGAAAACAGTGATCAGGAACAGTCAGCATGGATTCACCAAGGGCAAATCATGTTTGACCAACCTGATTGCCCTCTATGATGAAATGGCTGGATATGTGGATGTTGGAATAGCCGTCAATGTGATATACCTCAACTTTAGCACAGCTTTTGATGTGGTTCTCCACAGGATTAGGGATCGTAAGGTGAATAGAAAGCTGGCTAGATCATCAGTCTCGGCAGGCAGCAATCGATGACTCAATGTCTAGTTGACAACCAGTAACTAGTGGAGTGCCCCAGGGGTCAATCCTGGGGCTGGTTCTGTTCAATATCTTCATTAATGATCTGGATGATGGGATAGATTGTATGCTCAGTAAATTCACAGATGACACCAAGCTTGGGGGAATGGTAAACACACTGGAGAGCCAGGACAGGATTCAGGGAGACCCAGACAAATCGGAGCATTGGGCCAATAGAAATCTCATGAGGTTCGGAAAGGACAAGTGCAAAGTACTGCACTTAGGACACAAAAATTCCATGTATTGCTATAGACTGGGGACCAATCAGTTAAGTAGCAGCACTGGAGCAAAGGACGTGGGGGTAATGATGGATGGGAAGCTGGATGAGTCAACAGTGTGCTCTTGCTGCCAAAAGGACCAATGGCATATTGGGCTGCATCAGTAGGAGTGCTGCCAGCATATCCAGGGATGTGATAATGCTACTCTATTTGGCACTGGTGAGGCCACATCTGGAATACTGTGTCCAGTTTTAGGTTCCACACCAATGTTCCCTCTAAGGGGAGAGGGCAGCTGAGCAACTCCTGTTGCTTGCTGCACTCCCCCCACCACGGGGCCCGCTGCGCAGCCCCCCCCGCTCCCGGCATCACCCCCGCCGCGCTCACTCGCCCCCCCACTCCTGTTAGCCCCCCCGCTCCCAGCATCACCCCCCCCGCTCCCACTCGCTCCCCGCTCCCGGCATCACCCCCGCTGCTCCCACTCGCCCCTCCACTCCTGCTAGCCCCTCCCGCTCCCGGCATCACCCCCCGCTCCTGGCAGCATGCCCCCCTGCTCCCAGCATCACCCCCCCGCTCCCGCTGGCCCCCCCCCCAGCCCCCACAAACTTACCTTGGGGCTGGACTGGAGTGGGATGGCTCAGCCCTAACTCCTGGGCCAGAGAAGCCCTACGGAGCATGCTCAGATTTTCTGGGCATGCTCCGTTAGAGCTTCTCTGGGCGGGAGTTTTCAAAACTCTATTGAAGGACTCTGGCTGCCGGCCATGTGCTGCCGGCAGCCTTCTCTGGGCTGGCGGCTGCGGCGGGCTGCACTGCAGCACGCCAGCGCAGCTTACAAGGAACATTGTTTCACACTACAAAAAGGATGTGGACAAATTAGAAAGTCCAGTGGAGTGCTACAAAAATGATTAGAGGATTGGGGCACATGACTTATGAGGAGAGACTGAAGGAACTAGGCTTATGTAGTCTGAAGAAGGGAAGACTGGGGGGGGGGGGGATTTGATAGCAACCTTTGACTACTTGAAGAGGTGCTCCAAAGAGGAAGAGCTAGGCTGTGGAATCTCCATCTTTGGAAGCATTTAAGGCCCAGTTAGACAAAACTCTGGCTGAGATGATTTAGTGGGAGTGGTCCTGCTTTTAGCAGGGGGTTGGACTAGATGACCTCATGAGGTCCCTTCTAACCCTAAGATTTTATGATTCTATGATCCCTGAGCTACTTTTTACATCCACTGTTGTGATGCACCTGCAACGTGCAGCTTGGGGCTGTCCTCCATCTCCCCAAGGTACACTGAAATTGGTAGTCCTCGCAGCGCTTCGGGTCTCTGTTGTCAGGGAACTCTGGCGGGGCAGACCAGTCTGCAGTGCAGCAGAGCCCACTCCCCCAATGAGTGACAAACAGCACATCCTCCTCCTCCAGTAGTTCACCCTCGATTGAGCTACAAGACCTGGCCTGGCTCTTATACACCTCCCCTTCCTGTGCTGCCCTGTCACTTCCAGCACACAGGTTGTGGCATACCAAGGTCTGCCCACCAAGTGGTGTGTGTCAGTTCCTTGGCCTATTCCTTGTTGACCACTGTGTATTTTTTTACATAGTTTCAAAAAACATCTTAAATAGTACTGGTATCTACCTTTATATTTAATGTCATAAATACATGACAGACAAAGAAAATAAATATTAACAGAAATATAGCTGGTTAACAAAAAGACAAACTCATTCTCTGAACACTCTTTGAGGAATCCACAAATAAGGAAACATTATAATAAAGAGACAAGGACATAAGCATTGTAAAGGCCTACCATTCCAACCCACATTCTACTAGAGAAATACTAACACAGTCAGGAAGACTAATACTGCAATGTTTGAAAATTATCTAGGAAGAGATTAACTATAACTAGAAGCATATGGGGGGGGGGGGATCTTAAGGTTGAATATTAGATGAGGAATATGGAGCAAGAGAATTTGCCAAGGGGAAGGAGGGAAGATGAACAGTCCCATCCCTGTTCATTTTCCCATTGCTTGTGAGCCCATAAAAACTGGTATGCATTGTCAAGAAAAATTATGAGAATTGAAAATAATTTTAGTATCGGAAAGAACAAAGTGATAATGTCCAAATTATTATGGTTTTTTAAATTACTTTAACTTTTTGCTAAACTTGTACAGCTCTGGCCAAATAAGGTTGGTATACCATAACCACCTTCTTGTCCCCAGCATAAGAAAAAGAGTTTAAAAGTAGAAGAAAAAGATGGATAACCACCAAAACTGGAATCTACCTGAACCCTCTTTACCTTAAAAACAAACAAGGAGTTTTGTGGCATTTAAAGACTAACAAATTTATTTATCACATGAGCTTTCATAGGAGAGATCCCACTTCATCAGATGCTTGAAAATTGGGGGGAAAAATTTTCTCCCTATGCGTCTGTTTCAGAAATGAAATGAACAGCCTTTGTCAGTGGATCCCAATCTGTGGTCCATGGACCACTGGTGCTCCACGAGGAGACTGCAGGTGGTCCGTCGGGGTATGTGTCAGGGGTGATAAGTACTGCAGAGAAACGTACTGTGACAAGCACAATATGTTTGTGAGAGAGTGTAATACATTATTAGAAATAAATGTGTTTTTAATATCCCTTGATATACAAATTCAACTCCTGTCAGCCACAGGCTATGTTAGAAACGTTTAAAATGGTTTGTTTACATCAGGGGTCTCAAAGTCAAATCACCACGAGGGCCGCATGAGGACTAGTAGAGGGCAGCATGAGGATTAGGTCAGTAGCCCGAGGGCCACACCACTGAAACCTTTCCATACAATGATATTGCAAATATTGGCAATGATCGTGTCATTGTGGGCCACAGGAAATAGCTTTAGGGGCTGCATGTGGCCCACGGGCTGCATGTTTGAGACCCCTGGTTTCCATGGTGGTCCACAAGAGCTTTCAATGGAAATGTAGTAGTCCACATAAAGGGAAAGGTTGGGAACCGCTGGCCTATGTTTTGCGAGAGGTCAGATGGTATGGTAGAGATGATCCTCATAGATTTTTATAAGACCAGAATAAAGGAAGTATGAAATCCTGAGCCCATTGAAATAAATGGCAAAACACCTGCTGACTTCAGTGGGGACAGGATTTTACATTATGAATCACAGGGCAAATCTGCACTGTCCTGCAGTTTGGCCTAGAGATGCGTGAATAGTAGTGCTTACCAAATGAAATTGTAACCAGGGGTTAAAGGAAGGAGGAACACCCCAGAACAGTGTTCTGGGCCCTCTATTTTCAAAAATAGAGGAATGTGCCAGAACACAGCATTCCAGTGCGTTCCCCCAGGGCCAGCTCAGGAAAGGGGCTGCGGGCTGGAGGAAGCCCGGCCACCCCTCCCCACCTTCCCAGTGCCTGTGGTGGCTCCACCTCTTCCTGCTGCCCTGGGCGGCATGTGCGACTCAGACTCAGTCTTGGGCTTGTGCCCCCTCTTGTCAGCCAGGCAGCTGGTGCCACAGCCTCCCTCCCTCTCCCTGGCCTGTCCCAGCTCCTTAGCAGCATTGGCAAGGGGACGGGATGGTGGGCTGAGGAGATGTGGAGTGGGTTGGGTGGGGCTGAAGGGTGTAGAGTGGGGGAATGAAGACAAGGGGACTTAAAGGGGCTGGGAACATGTGGAGGGGGTTGGGGGCCTGAAGGGGATGGAGTGAATACAGGGGAGCTGGGAGTTTTAAGAGGGCTGGAATGGGGACATAGGGCAGGGAGCTTAGGGAATGGGAATTGAGGAAGACATGGGGAAAGAGAGGCCTAATAGGGGCATGTGTTTGGGGGGGTAGGTGGGGGGCACGCATTTGGGGGCAGTAGCTGGGGTGGGGGGCAGGTTTTGGGGGGGGCTATAGATGGAGTATGTGAAGGGGGGCCTGGACCTGCATGCAGGGTGGCCTGGACCTGCGTGAAGGGGGGCCTGGAAATTTAAGAGGGTTCTGGGGTCTGCCAAATTACACTTTAACCCCCATAACTTCATCATGTGGAAGCTGCAGGTGTGAACTAAGACATTTGGTTCTTAGTTTGCATTAAAATAGTCCAAACTACAGGGCAGTGTAGATATGCCATAAGAATCATTTGAGGAACTATCCTTCTTGGCTGAGTGGAATGTTTTGACTGTTGTTGCTATTTCCATCTGTGCCAGATTCCTTGGATATCTGACTATGGCTTTGTTCTAATTAGTTAATTAGCTTCTAACATATCTGTTGTACAGTGTGTAGGTCGTCTGTGCTATTTAACCTATTATAATGCCTATTTTTTTTTTCTACAAGTAAGCTTTAGAGTTCAGGCACACTTTCCTAAAGTTCTAGGGAAAGTCCCAAAGCTCATGTGTGTTAATAATAAAAAAATAAGCAGCTTTCTAAAAAAATTTTTTTTGCAGTTTCTCATTATGTTCCTTTCCTATTAAAAAAATCCCTAAATTACAGGAAAAATCTGACAGCTGTTTATATTATACTGTTAAACAAGTATTATTTATAATACTGGAGTGCAATTAGTATTGACAGGACCATTTTCCTGTGGGTGCCATTAGATTCAGTATTTATTCAGCCAGCATGATTTCAACAGAGCTTGTTTATTCAGCAGCTGTTTTGTTCACCACTACATTCTTATTAGCTGAAATCTTCTATAATTAATTTAATTCACTGCAGTGACACCTATAGGCGAAGATGGAGCAAATTAACTTGCCTTTGAACTTGAACTTAGCTGTCAAAGCCACCAAGAGCTCCAGTGGCTGTTTGTCTTTTTATAATAAAATGAATTATATGATAAATATCTTCTCCTTTGCTTTCCTCTTTCTATTCAAAAAATAAAGGCTAAACCTGCTGAGGACAGGTAACATCTCAGTGCCCATAATTCTATGGCATATATTGACCACATCAGCAGAGTATCAGCATTAAAATCAGTACTTTTTGGAACAGAGAGCCAAAAAGCAGTGCTGGATTGATACAGGGGCTAAAGGGGCTGAAGTCCCAAGCCCAGTCAAAAGGGGGAGCCCAAGCTCCAGCCCCTACAAACCCTACTTGATCCAGCCCTTCCCCTGCCCCCATCCTGCACAGCACCAGTGGGGCATGGGGGAGTGCCAGCGTTGGAAGGGGGGACAGCAGGGCTCTGGAGCCAAAGGCTGGACTCTGTATTCTCACACCAATCCTGGACTGACTGATTCACCCTTGGGGGCAGGATGGGCCACCATCTGTTTGCTCTGCTCAGGGCCAGGGAGCATGACCTCAACTCTGGCGTGGCCTTCCAAGGCCCGTGGCCTTGGAGGGCTGTATTGGGGGCCACACTGGACACCAGCCGGCTTCACCTCCACCCCAGGGGGCAGACTAGCTAGACCAGAACCAGGACAGGAGCATCCTCTAGACCCAGGGCCCCCACCAGACACATGCTGGGGGGGGCCAGGGCCTCACAGTGGGGAGCAGCCTGGGGCTCCCAGGCTAGTTGATCTGGACCTGCCAAACAGACGAGTGTAGTTGAGCTACTGGGGAACTATCAAGAATAGGAGTTGCCAGTCTAATATAATTTTTGCCCTGCAACTAACAATTTTATTCAAATGCAGTAAAGGTCCATCTTTCTCCTTGTTTCCAACTGGCCTTCTACCTGCTATTTTTATTAACTGTTCATGACAAATACGTTCACTATTGTAAGAATGCAAAACGTGCTTTACACCAGTAATTTAACCACATCTCTTTGGCTTCAATGATTATGCAATTTACCTCTGTTGCTAGAGTCTGTGACAGAACCATGTAAACAAGCAATTGGAGGCAAGTGTGTTGTAGGTATGATGAAAACATGACAATCAGACCACAAGTCCCAGTTCCCCCTACACCTCATATAGTTATTTGCACTAGCAAAACCTGAGTAAGATGTTACCAGATTAGAGTGATACCATCTTCCACACATTTGCTCTGTTGTAAATAACAATAGAAGATACAATGCAAAAGAGAATTGGGCCCAAGAAAAAGATTGTTTACGCAGATACAGTGAATTCAATTACATGGGCAACCTTAATTCTCTCATTTCCTGACTTTCAAGTGCGTAATTTTACAACTTCAGTAATATTCTTTTCCCCGTTTTAAAAAATTTAGATAGTTTCTTAGGGTGTGTTCACACAGCAGTCTTATTTCAAAACAACAGAAGTTGTTTCGAAATAAGAAACGCCACGTTCACACGACGCAGAGTTGTTTTGAAACAACGGCGTTGTTGTGAAACAACTTAAACCCCATTTGGGGTCGAAACAACGTTGTTCCGAAACGATTGTTTCAAAACAATCCCGTCTGAACATGTTGTTTCAGAACAAAGTGTTCCGAAACAACATTTGACCCTCAGCACCCTGGCCAGGGTGTTGAGGGCTGTCCCTCAGCCTCAGAAAGGGGGCTGCAGCCCCCGACGGGGGGGTGAGCTGCTGTGGGGTGGCTCAGCCCTCACTCACACTAGCCCAAAACCCCACAGGGGTTGGGGGCACCCTGGGCTTTAAGCCGGAGGGGTGAGGCGCCAGGCTGCACTTCACCCCGCGGGTGCCTGCAGTCCCCTCCCCAAGCGAAATAGCATGTTCACACTGTGGACATGCTATTTTGCTCCCTTATTTCGAAAACACCTTTTTTGTCTTTCGAAATAAGGTGTTTTGAAATAACCCGTTATTTCGAAACAGCTTGTTTCGAAATGGCTTGTTTCGAAACAAGCCCTCTGTGTGTGAACATAGCCTTAGAGAATATTTTAAAAAATATGTATAATTGTAACACCTTCCTCTTCTCATGCTTCAGAGTCTGAACTACAGCTGGGTGAGAAAAAGTCTGTTGATAGTTTCTGGCATAAAAAAAAGAAAGATTTGATGAAATTGACATTTTTTCATGAGAAAATGTTGAGATCACGTAAACTTTTTAAGGTTTTTTTTTCCAAATTTTGTTAAAAAGTGTTTTTCCTCACTCCTACTTTGTTACTATTTTCTTACTTTTGCCATTTGAAAAACACTAAGAGCATGGAAAATGCTGCAAGCTTTGGAACACTTCAGAGACTTCACATTGAAAACAACTTCACATTGAAAAAACCAACCACTTAATTAAAGTATTATTTACGGACTATGTCTTCAATGCAAACAAAGAAAAAAGCAAGCTTTTACATGTAAAGAGCTATCTAAAAGTAAAATCATAGTGAGAAGGACATATAGTTTTTACTTTTACATAGTTAGCTTAAAATAACTTTTGGTGGGGGCCAGAGGGGTGCTCATGACTAGCTATATTGAGTTAAAAAGTACCTGCACCATGTCTCCACTATTTTACACTGAGATAGCTATTTTAAGACAGATGTAAAACAAAAAACAACTTTTTTTTTCCAGGAAATGCATAGCACTGGAGAGAATGATGCACTTCCGATGCTTTCAGTCTTTTCCAACATTTTGTGTACATCCATGCCATGTTTTTCCAATGAAGTAGAGTAAAACCAACCAAAACAAACCAAAAATGAAAAACAAACAAACAAACAAAAACCCAATGACCACAGCTCATAAGAGGGGGCAAATATCTGAACTTGTTTAAAAAAAAAAATCTAAAGATCTTAAGAGACAAACAAAATGATGGTTTAAGTAAAAACAATATGAAAATTTTTGTTTAAAAATGTATATGGAAAATAGTCAAAATACCAACTGAAAAGATCAAAAGAATTTTTCTTGTGGAAGCTTCCCCAGTGGGAAAAAAGAATCCCATTTTCTGACCAACTCTAGACTGAACCTGGACCTTCAGCACAATCCTCTGCCACTTGAACAAAGGACTAAAAGCAGTAGGATGCAGGAACAGGCTGTCCTACTCTGCTGTGTGTAAAATCCATATTCTATCCTCCTCAATTAGCTGGACCACAAAGTCAAACACAAAGATTTTGTAGGTGCTTTCTAAGAGGCAGTGTGGTTAACTGAGTTGCATCTGCCACACTGGAGATTTGTATTCTATTCTTAATTTGTTTAACATATCAGTAGGGTGTGAACCCTTGCTTAATATGAAAATCTATAAAGGTCAGAGAATTAATAGCAGTCAATAAAGAAGTCTAAAATTTACTATCTCCTGATTTTCAGCCCAGTGATCTTCCCTTAAGCAAGGGATGTATTTTGGCTGTGTCCTGGCCAGAGGTTCTGCTATTAACCCAGATAAATTGAAGTCCCTGGACATTACCACCAAACAGATTCTAGCTCCAGATTATAATCAGCTCAATATTAACCAGTCCAGATAGGATACTGAGCAAGTGGCATCTGTCAAATATTTGGGTATTGTCATAGATCAGGGGTCTCAAACACTCAGCCCGCGGGCCTCATGCGGCCCTTAAGGGTATTTCCTGTGGCCCTCAATGACACTGTTGTTACTAATATTTGCAATATAGTTGTATGAAAAGGTTGCCATGCTGTGGCCCTCGGACAAATGTACTAGTCCTTATGCAGCCCTCTACTAGTCTTCATGCGGCCCTCATGGTGATTTGAGTTTGATACCCCTGTCATAGATAGTGCTGGAGGATCAGCAACTTCTGTTGCATTTCAGGACCTTCAGCAGCTTTTTAGGGGTATCATGACATCAAGCTTGCTATGAAGTAGTTCATCTCCAGAACCACAGTTCTACCAGCTTTGTTGCAGAGAAATGAAACATGGGCACTGAAGAAGATGACTGAGGAATGGTAGTGTCCCTGCCAGTTACTCCATATCAAGCGGCAGGACATGATTAGAAACAAGCATATGCAGAGCTGAACCCAGCCACTGTCTCCCTCAGCACTGGTTCTGTTTTAAGTGACTTTCCTGGTATGGATAGTATAAGAAAGGCAGACTAACAAATTCTGAAACATGTCTACCAAAGAATGCAACTACATAGCCAGTGAACACAAGAGATCAGTCTAGATGGAACTAGATTTGTAAGGAGACCACATCTTTTTGGGATTAGCCATGATGTCCAGAGGTTTTTCTATTCATAGATGTGCATGTGCAATGATGATGATAGATTTTATCAGCAAGCCTCTATATAGCTCTACTGAGCAAAACATAGATAGAAAATGGTACTTTTAAACAGTTTATAATCCAGCTAAATTTGACTGAATTTTCACAGAGATAACAAAAGATGCTTGCTCCTGGCTTCAGGGATATCAGTTTGATTCCAATAGTAAGCAAGGTCTTGGGGGAAAAAAAAATTGAAAGAGAAACTGGTTAAGGATACTGAGGTTAATGGTAACTGGGATAAAATACAACATGGTTTTACAAAAGGTAGATCGTGTCAGATCAACCCGATCTCCTTTTCTGAGAAAATAACAGGTTTCTTTAGATAAAGGAAAAGCAGTAGAACTAGTTTACCCTAGATGGTAATTAGGCATTTGATTCAATTCCACATAGGGATTTATGAGTTAAATTGGAAAAGATGGAGATTAATATGAAAACTGAAAGATGGATAAGGAACTGGTTAAAGGGGAGACTACAGTGGGTCATACTGAAAGGTGAACTGTCAAGCTGGAGGGAGGCTTCTAGTGGAGTACTTTGGGGATCAGTCTTTGGACCAATCTTACTTAACCTTTTAATTACTGACCTTGGCACAAAAAGTGGGAATGTGCTAATCAAATCTATGGATGACACAAAGTTGGGAGGTGTTACCAATACAGAGGAGTGGGATATCACATAAGAAGATCTGGATGACCTTGTAAATTGGAGTAATGGAAATAGGATTTAATAGTGGAAAGTGCGTGGCTGGGCATTTAGGGACTAATAACAAGATTCTTTTGCTATAACCTGGGGACTCATCAGTTGGAAGTGATGGATGAGGAGAAGAACATGGGTCTACTTACTGATCACAGGGTGACTATGAGCTGCCAATGTGATGTGACTGTGGAAAAAGCTAATGTGGTCCTAGGATGCATCAGACAAAATATTTCCACTAGAGACAGGAAGGTGTTAGTACCGTTATACAAGGTTCTGGTGACACCTCATCTGGAATATTGTGTACAATTCTGATACTCCACATTTAAGAAAAATAAATTCAAATGGGAATAGGTGCAAAGAAGGACTACTATGATGGCCCATGGAATGAAAAACCTCCCTTATGAGAGGAGACTCAAAGAACTTGGCTTGTTTAGCCTAACCAAAACACAGTTGAGGGGGGATATGATTGCTCTCTGTAAATACATCAGAGGGATAAATACCAGGGAGTGAGAGAGATTTTTCAAGTTCAGTGCCAGATGTGAACACAAGAATAAATGGATATAAACTGTCCATCAGGAAGCTCACACTTGAATTAGACACAGATTTCAAACCATTAGAGAAGTAAAGTTCTGGAATGGCCTCCCAAGGGGAGTGATGGGGGCAAAAAAACCTAGCTGGCCTCAAAACCAAACTTGATAAACTTATGGAGGGGATAGTATGATGGGACAGCCTAGTTTAGCAGTTGACTGATTTTTGACTACTAATGGTAAATATGCAAAGGCCTGAGATAGGATGTCTGATAGAGATGGTTCTGAGTTATTACTGAGAATTCTTTCTTGGGTATCTGGCTGGTGAGTCTTGCCCACATGCCCAGGATTTAACTGATCACTATATATGGGGTTAGGAAGCAATTTTCACCCAGTACAGATTGGTAAAGGCTCTGGAAGTTTTTTGCCTTCTGCAGCATGGGATACAACTGAATTGTTGGTGGATTCTCTGTATTAAAGTCTTTAAACCATACTTTAAGGATTTTAATAACTCAGTCCTAGGACTGAATGGGTAAGGTTCTGTGGCCTGCACTGTGCACTAGGTCAGACTTGAAGATCCCATAGGTCCCTTCGGACCTTAGTCCTAGTCTATATTCACAGCACTTTTCAGTGGCAGCCAATGGGTGATATGCAAGGTACATAAAATATCTTGCATATCTCTCATCAGCTTACTAACTCCCACCTACCCCTCTGTACACACTGGGCTAAGGCAACTGGGAATACCGTTCGGTCAACATAGCACTACTCCAGTTATGTGGCTGGAGTTACAGGGTCAAGCTGTAGATTGATTGAGCATGTCTTGACAGACTGCTCAACTGAACCAGGAAGAGCACACTAACAGTGGCACAGGGCCGTAACTACGGTGGGGCCGATGGGGCAAAGCCCCAGGCGGCTCAAAGCGGCTCAACAGAACTGCGCTATTAAAGGTGCGGCTTTGTGACACTGGCTCAAAGTGCCGCTAATGGGAAGGGACGCATTCTGATCAGAACATGCCCTGGGTGGCAAAATACTGTGTTATGCTCTGCAGTGACATCAGCGTAGACATGAATTTAGAGTCTACAGATATGTCTATAAATTAGTCCAAATTAAGGAGGCTTAATTCAAACTAAGTAAGTACCTGTCGACACTAGACTTTCATTAGTTTGAATTAAGGAATTCTATAATTCGAACTAATGAAAGCTTAGTTCGAATTAGTAAGACCTGCCAGTTAGTTTGAACTAAGCCCTTAGTTCGATCCTTAGTTCTAACTAAGAATGGTATAGACTAGGATTAACCATTACTTCAAACTTAATAAATTCAAATTAAGGGCAGTTAGTTTGAATTAATGAAGTGGAGTAATTCAATTTAAACGTTAAGTTGAATTGTCCATTTTGTTAATTCAAACTAATAAGTTCCAGTTTAGTTTGAACTAAACCCGAACTTATTAGTTTGCATTAATAAATTCAAACTAACTTTTCCTAGTGTAGACATAGCCTATGATTCTATTTCAGTGCTGAATTGCAGTTTATTGCTCCAAAGAACAGAGTCTTTAGAGCTCTTCAAATAAACAGTTGGAAATTTTTATAACAGCATTAAGCAACTTAATTTAGAAATTGCTACCACTCCCCCATAATAGTCCAGTTCTGCAGGCCATACTTATGTGAGTGGTCCCAAGGTGAGTAAAAGGGCTGTAGGATTGAGTCCTTAATTATCTTTTTCAAATATTCAGATTGCTAACATTCAGAATATGAACTCTCTTCAGAAGTGGAGGTAAAAAACACAACAACGACATTTAAAAAGGCAGATAATCATGCAATTCTTTTCTCGCTTAATTGTGCATTGCAGAAGCACAAGTGACAATCAAAGGGCAAAAAAAGTACTGTAATAATTATGAATTGAGTAATCCTATGAACATGCAACAGAAGAGGAAATTCAGTGGACAGTTTGTAAAATGTGAGAATCTTTCCAGAAACAACCTGTAAACATCTGTAGAGTAAGTCACATCCTTGAAATCAATGAGTCATAAATCCTTTTTTCTGTGCCTGACATGTAGTGCATAAATATGGGTTAACATACAACAAAGTAGCTGGGAGTATTTTTGTCTTACTATGATTATTTCATGTCTGAGGATAGCCTGTTTAAAACCACAGAGAAAAGGAATCTTCTATCAAAACACCACAAATACTGGCCTTTTTTTCTTAGATGAAGGGCTCTCCTTTCCAATCACTTTACTTGTCTTGGCTTTTAATGTAGCATTTCTCTCATTTAAAAAAAACCCAACCATTCAATCAGCATTCCTCCAAGTAGAGGTTCCTATACATGTTGGCTTGTATTCAGATTAACCAAAGGAGGATGACCATCAGAGGCATTGCTGGCACTGGCCTTACAGGGCTTGCACTCCAAGTCCTGGCACCAGAGCCCCAGGTCTGCTGCAGCAGTGCACAAAGCACACAAGCCCCGAGTCCCAGCATCTGAGGCCTGGATCTTTTTCCGGGCGAAGAGCACGCCTGATGACAGTAACATAAAGGGAAGAGGGACTGTAAACATAATTTAGTCAAATGAGTGAATTGTCACAAAATGGAGAGCTGGATTATACCCAGGTGTTAAAGTATAATTTGGCAGTCCACATTACCTTCCTAAATTTCCAGGTCCCCTTTGGACACTGCAGCTATTGACCCCCTCAAATGCCTGCCCCTCACCCCACCTACTGCCCCCCCAAATACTTGCCCCCCCACTCTACCTACTGCCCCCCACTCCAGCTACTGCCCCCAAAATGCCTGCTCCCATCAGACTGCTTCTTCCCCATGTCCTTCTCAGCCCCAATCCCCATTCCCTAAGCTCCCCACCCCCATGTCCCCACTCCAGACCTCCTAACCCCCCCACCCCCCAGTTCCCCCATCTTCACTCACCCCAACCCCCTCCACACCTCCTCAGCCCACCACCCCGACCTCTTCTTCCCACCCCACATGCTTTTCCCACCAGCTGCCTGCCTGTCCCCAATGCCCCCCCCCCCCATCCCCTTACCCCAGGCTGGGGGCAGGGAAGCTGCAGCGCCAGTGAGGGGGACACAGGCCGGAGACTGGGTCTGGGCTGCACGTGTCATCTGGACCCAGCAGGAAGGGGCGGGTCCGGCGCAGGTGCCAGGAAAGGGGGAGAGGGGTTGCCAGGCTCACCTTAGCCCATAGCCCCTTCCCTCAGCCGGCCCTGGGGGAACCGCACTGGAATGCTCCATTCTGGCATGTTCATCTGTTTTTAGGGGGGGCCCAGAATGCAGCATTCTGGTCTGTTCCCCTATTTTGAGGGGGCCCTGGAACACTGTCCCCCTAAAATAGGGAGCCCCAGAACAGTGTTCTGGGGTGTTCCCCCTTACTTTAACCCCTGATTATACCATCCATGCTCATAGTAAGTAGCACCTTATTCTGCATGCAAATCTGTTTAAATTTAAGGGATTAATTACATAATAAATTAAGGTTTTTCAAAGGTGCTCAGCACCCAGCAGCTCACATTGTGACCCTTATGGCCTGTTTTTTTCAGAAAAAGTCATCTCCTAATGTGCACCTGATGTGCTGAGCTCTGAAATTCCCTGATTGTGGGAGCTAAGGATTTCTGAAAATCTGGCTATTAATACTCCATGTGTGCAAGGGTGATGAAATCTGTCTCAGAGGTTTCTTTCACTGGTTGATATGTCTTGCTACTGATGCTAGGCCCCATTCACACTGAAGTTGCATTACACTCATTTCATAAACATAGTGAGAGTCATAAATAACATTGCTTCTAACATCCAGAGGATTTAGTTATACACTTTAGCTTTGTCTATTCATATACGTACATGAATTAGCAAACATGGATATAAAATATCAGGGGCCTGATCCTGTGAGTGGCAGTTGAGTGCACTCAACATATTACAGCAGGCCAAAAGACTGCAATTAGGTGGTAACAAAAGGCAGTCATAGTTTGTGAATCAAATTAATCTGATTCCCTATCAGCCTAATATACAGAGTGCTTCAGATCATGCACAAAAGAGATGTGTAATTTTAAAAATTAGATTAAAAAAAAAAAAAACTTACTGCATAGGCATTATCTTCATAGCTCATCACACCATTAAACCAGACAGCACCATTCTCAATTGTCCATTGCTTCAGTCCATGTCTCATCCCAGTTACTATGGTCCTTTACCAGTGAAGTGGAATTAGTCTGTCTCCCAGTCACTTTCTATCCTCCAGTATCTTGTTTCCTCATCCTGGAGTCCAATCAACGCAGGATATTTAGGCATGAAAATATGGTTTATGTAGTGACAATCTTCTGGAAAACAAATGTTAGTCTCACTGTTTTTCATCTGATCCAGTACAACTAAAATAGCTTGTAGGATAGCATAATCAAGATGCAGCCATCTGTCATGTTAGTACTTGAAGCCCTAGCTTTACTGTGATCACGTATTTAAAACGCAACCTAAGAAATTGAATTTACCCTTTAATGCACTGCCATGCTATTTTTTTTAAGCATTTATAAAAACAGTTATAAAGGCAGAAGTCGCCTGACAGTACAGAGGAGGATAGATTTTAAGTTGGACTGGCAGGAATGATCATCCATGAGCAGTAAATATCCACTCACACTGTACCTGGACTGTGGATAAATAGAAAATTGTTATCTTTAGACATGTCAGTCCCTCACCCAATAACCACTACAAAAGATGAAAAGAACAAGTTACAGCTGACAGCAGACTCACTGAACTGAAATTGTAGGAACTAGTCTTCCATTAAGAGTTCTATAGGATCTTGTTTACTTCAGTTAAGACTGGGATATAAACACCTAATGAAAATAATTGTGGTCAGTTATTTCCAAGGCAATGAAGTCAGCACTCTTGCACCAATAATGAAGAAGAACAATTTCCATGACTTAATCAGTAAACGGATGTGTTGTGAAAGTACCTCTATTGACAATAAGTATTCCCATGGGACATTATAAATGCACAGCACCGCATCACAAAAAATATGAAATAACAAGAGCATGTGGCTATTTGCTAATGTCATATTATGCTAATAATAATACATGAAACTATGAAGAAAAATGAGTGTCAATGTAAAGTTTGTCATTTCCACAAGGATTGGGTACTGCTGAATAGCACTATGGACCAATGTCATGTGCTTTTTTAAAAACTAAAGTGTAAAATACGAAGGGCCAGATTCTCAGGTGGTGTAAATCAGTGTACCTCCATGAAAGTCAAGGGAGCTATGTCAATTTACACCATCTGAGAATGTGTCCTGCAATATCCAAATGACTCCTCAGGCTTCAGTACCACCATAAGAGATAAAGGCAAAATCCTGTTCCCACTAAAGTCAATAGCAGTTTTACCATTGACTTCAATGAGGCCAGGAATTCACCTGTTGTTTTGGGAAGCGGTCAGGAGTTAAAGTGGGCTGGAACGGCCCAGAATGCCATTCCAGGGCCCACTATTTTTAGTGACTCAGCATTCTGGGCCCCCTAAAAATAGGAAATGGTGCCAGAATACTGTGTTCCAGTTTCATTTTCTATTTTTAGGGGCCCAAACACTGGGCCCCTAAAAATAGTGGGTCCCAGAACCACGTTCTGCCGTGTTCCGGCAGGCAGGGGGAGAGCGGGGGGCAGGAGCATGCATGGCCAGACTATGCATGAATAAGCTGTGCTTGGTGGCAAAAGCCTCTGAAGTGCAGCCTACAGGCTGCATAGTTTCCTGGCCCAGTGCATTGCCAGTGAGTACTGGGGCAGCCTGGCTCGCAGTGGGGGTGGGTATTGGGGGCGCCTGAGCTGGGGGGTGATTTGGGGGCTGGGGTGGATTTTGGGGATGGGGAATGGATATTGGGGGCAATAACTGGGGTGGAGGCAGAGCTGGGGTGAGGTGAACGCATTTGTGGGGCAGGAGCTGGGTGGGGGGCTGACATGTGGAGGGCAGGAGCTGAGGTGGGGGGCTGACATTTAGGGGCAAGAGCTGGGTTGCAAGGTAGATGGTTGGGGGGGCTGGCTTTTGGGGGCAGGAGCTGGGGGTGCAGGGGGGGGCAGACATCTGGGAGGGGGGGGCACAGATGCGCAGGAGGGGACCCATCCATGTGGGGGGGGCCCACCTGATTAGGAGGGTTCTGGGGACCACCAAATTATACTTTAACCCCTGGAAGTGGTGTGGGATAAGCAACTCAGCAAAACTCTCCCATTCACAATATAACTGTCTGTGAACTGGATTCTTACAGGAAGACTCTCTTGATTTCAGAAGAGAAGAGAATCTCATGACCAAAAATAATATTTGTAGCTGTTCAACCAAAGATGTGTGAAACTGAATCTCTGCTTTATAATATGAAACAATTACTCTGAGGGTCAGGCAGAATTTTACCCATGTACACTATGCAACAAAGCAGATGCATGGTTTAGGGGGTTTTCCATCTTTTTCTGCAGCAGCAGGTACTGGCAGGTGCTAGTGGCAGCACAGCAGGATATCTGGCCCCAGTAAAAAATCCTGTGTTTCTTTGAAAATGAGAACTGATTCTTACCATAAACAATATTTCATGATCCAGATTTTATCACTGTGCTCAATATGTTTCCCTTTTATTTTCCTATGTTGATTTTCAAAATACATTAGAGGGGGGCAGAGAGAGAACAGGAAATTAGGAATTCTAGTTTCTGTTTCTGGATCTGCCACTGACTGTGTGGTGCTCACTAAGCAAATCACTGAACTTTCCCATGCCATGATATATTCATGGAAAAATGGGGATAATACCTACCTTACAGGGAAGGAAAAGGCTAAGGCTTAATTAATGTTTGGAAGGTGCTTTCCAACACTTAGGCTAAAGGTATTATTGCTGTATAGCTCAACTCATGACAAAGCCTCTCAAGTGGTCCATGCAACGTTCAGGGAGCTAGGGGAACAGTGGCTGTCTCTACTGTCTGATAAGTTTCAGAGGGCCACAGTAGAAAAGGTCCTTCCCTTCCTGAAGCAGAGATTAGGGCTCAAACTCATCATGGCAACAGTTTGGTTTACAATGTGAATAGGTAAGTGAATTTGCTAAGGGTTGGTGCAATGTGCTGCTGTTTAGTCTCTGTTGCTAGCAAGTTGCCTTGTTCTTAGTATGTGTGATGCAGGGCTCACTCCACGCTGACCTTCAGAATCATAGAATCGTAGGGTTGGAAGGGACCTCATAGGTCATCTAGTCCAACCCTCTGCCAGAGGCAGGACCACTCCCACTTAAACCATCCCAGTCAGGGTTTTGTCCAGCCGGGCCTTAAAGACCTCTAAAGATGGAGACTCCACCACATCCCTCGGCAGCTCATTCCAAGACTTCACCACTCTCCTGGTAAAAAAGTTTTTCCTAATATCCAGCCTTGACCTCCCTAACCACAACTTGAGACCATTGCTCCTTGTTCTGTCCTCCGTTACTACCGAGAACAGTCGAGCTCCATCTTCCTTAGAGCATCCCTTCAAGTAGTTGAAGGTTGCTATCAAATCCCCCCCTCAATCTTCTCTTCTGCAGACTAAATAAGCCTAATGCTTTCAGTCTTTCCTCATAGGGCTTGTGCTCTAGCCCTTTAATCATTTTGGTTGCCCTCCTCTGAACTCTCTCTAGCATGTCCCTGTCCTTTTTGTAGTGGGGAGCCCAAAACTGGACACAGTATTCTAGATGTGGCCTCACCAGTGCAGAATAGAGGGGAATGATCACATCCCTTGATCTGCTGGTAATACTTCTTTTGATGCAGCCCAGTATGCCATTGGCCTTTTTGGCAGCAAGAGCACACTGCTGACTCATATCCAGCTTCCCATCCACCATGACCCCCAGGTCTTTTTCTACACTGCTGCTACTTAGCTGAATGTTTCCCAGCCTGTAGCAGTGCATGGGGTTTTTTGGTCCCAAATGCAGGATTTTACACTTATCCTTATTGAATCTCATAAGGTTTCTATTGGCCCACTGTTCCAATTTATCTAGGTCTCCCTGAATCCTGTCCTTGCCCTCCAACGTGTCTACTGGTCCTCCCAGCTTGGTGTCATCCGCAAACTTACTGAGAATGCAGTCTATTCCATCATCCAGATCATTGATGAAAATGTTGAACAGAACCGGCCCCAGGACCGACCCCTGGGGCACACCACTCGTGACCGGTTGCCAGCTAGACATGGAACCATTGATTCCTACACGCCGAAACCGTTGATCTAGCCAGTTCTCTATCCACCTTATAGTCCACCTATCCAAACCATAATTCCTTAATTTGCCAATGAGAATGCTGTGGGAAACTGTATCAAAAGCCTTGCTAAAATCAAGGTATAGCACATCAATGGTGCTTCCCGCATCCAGAAAACCAGTCATCTGCTCATAGAAGGAAATGAGATTGGTCAGGCATGATTTACCCTTGGTAAATCCATGCTGACTGTTCCTGATCACTTTATTTTCCTCTAAGTGTGTGAGGATGGATTCTGCCCATCAGTTCCCTGAGGGAGCCAAAATCTGCTCTTTTGAAGTCCAGGGTTTTTGTTTTGCTTCTTTCCTTCCTTCCTTTAATCAGCATCCTGAACTCAACCATGTCATGGTCACTACTGCCTAGCTTGCCATTTACCTCTATGTCCCTGATCAATTCTTCCCTGTTTGTGAGCAGCAAGTCGAGCAGTACAAGGCCCCTAGTTGGTTCCTCTAGCATTTGTACTAGAAAGTTGTCCCCAACACTCTCTAAAAATCTCCTGGATTGCCCATTCACAGCTGTATTGGCCTCCCAGCAGATGTCAGGGAAATTGAAGTCCCCCATCAGCACCAGGGCCTGTGATCTAGAAGCTTCCGCTAGTTGTCCATAGAACACCTCATCCAGCTCCTGCTTCTGGTCTGGTGGTCTATAGCAGACACCCACCACAACATCCCCCTTGTTGCTTTCCCCTCTCAATGTAACCCACAGACTTTCTACAGGCACGCTTCCACTTCCATAATGGAGCACTGAGCAGTCATAGAGCTCTTTTACATATAACGCTACTCCTCCCCCTCTTCTTCCCTGCCTGTCCTTCCTGAACAGTTTATAACCATCCATGGCAGAACTCCAGTCGTGCAGGCTATCCCACCACGTCTCTGTTATTCCTATAATATCATAGTTCCCTGTCTGCGCTAATATTACCAATTCTTCTTGCTTATTTCCCAGGCTCCTCGCATTAGTGTATAGGCACCTAAGATATCCGGCCGATTGCCCTATTTTGTCATGTTGATTTCCAATTCTATTACATAAACCTCCTTGCATTTTTTCTAGGAGTTCTCCTTCCCCACTCTCCTCGCATACTGGGGCTTCAATAGAGCCCTTAAGACATTTGTTTGATTCCCCCCCCATGTTCCAACTACCTTCTCTTTTATTGCTGGTGATACAGTCCCAGCACCCCCCAAGTTCCATCCCTCCCCCCAGATCACCCACATTCTCACTTACCTGTGGGCTTTGGTCTCCTTCCCCCGATGAACCTAGTTTAAAGCCCTCTTCACTAGGTCAGCCAGTCGGTGCCCAAATATGCTCTTCCCCTTCTTGGACAGGTGAAGGCCATCTCTGCCTATCAATCCTCTGTCCTGAAACAGGACTCCATGGTCAAGGAAGCCAAATCCTTCCTGACGACACCATCTTCACAGCCAGGCATTCACCCCCAGGATACATGTGTCTCTCCTCAGGCCTCTAGCCTTGACTGGAAGGATCGAGGAGAACACCACCTGTGCTCCAAACTCCTTCAACCTCGCTCCCAGAGCCCTGAAGTCACCTTTGATCTGCTGAGGATCACCTCTCGCAGTATCATTGGTACCCACATGGATAAGCAGCATGGGGTAGTAGTCTGAGGGGCGGATGATTTTTGTCAATCCCTCCGTTACATCACGGATACGGGCACCTGGCAGGCAGCATACCTCTCTAGAGGCCTTGTCAGGACGACAGATGGGTGCCTCCGTTCCTCTCAGGAGGGAGTCCCCAATCACCACAACCCTACGCTTCCTCTTAGGTGAGGTGGCTGTGATCTGACCAGCCTTTGGGGTGGATGGCATCTCCTCTACCTCCTGCATCGTGTCCAGCACCGCATAACGGTTCCTCACCACAAGGGATGGTGGGATGTGAGCAGGTGTGGAGCACCGTCTACTGCCAGAGGTGACCAGCTGCCACTGTCCTCCCTCTGCCATAGGCATCCCATCCATTTCCAGAGCTGTGGCAGTAGCCCTTGGTACTGGGATAGGGACCTCCTCCCTGCAGGTCTCATCATGGACACTGTCAAGGAACTTTTCTAGGGCATAGATACCCCTGAGGCGTGACACCTCCTCCTGTAGCTCTCCTACCTGTTTCTGGAGAGATGCCACCAGAAGGCACCTATCACATAGGCTCATCTCCCTAGCCTGATCATCAGTGGCAGGAAAATGAAGGCCACAGTCCTTGCAAATCCACACCAGGATCTGGGTGGAGATATCCATCGTCAGACACTCTGTCTGGGTAGAAAGAGAGCTAAAGGAAATAGCAGGGGCGCTGGCACCAGCAGTGCGGCTCCTCTTCACCATCTTGGCTTCACCAAACTCCTCCTCAAACTCCCTCACAAACTCCCCTGTTTGCTGTCCTCTGGTCGCTCTAGCAGTGGCTTTTAAAGGCCTTCTCTGCCTAGGTCAGCCCTGGCCCCTTGCTAGTCACACAGGGGGCAGGCCAATCACAAGGCTGCTAGAGGCTGCTAGAAGCTGGTGATTAAAGGGGGTCAGGGAACAATGGTGCAAACAGCCCCCACCCAATCACACAAGCACAGAATGTTAAGGGAGTGACCAGTTAGCATGATAGGTCACACCTGAGAGCATCAGTCTGGCTGGCAACCCAGATCTGAAGCTAACCTGAGCAGGCATGAGCTAGGCTACTATAAAGGCGGGAAGCTGGCAACAGAAATTCCTGCAGTAAGCCACTCTCTATGCATTAGAGAAGGAAGGAGGGCTCCCAAAAGCCCTATTCCCAGAGAAATGGCAAACCCAGAAGAGAGAAGGGTGAAGAAGAAAGCCTGTGGGAACAGAGTAGGAAGCAAGCAGCCTGGGGAGAAAACAGTAGTGTTGGGCACTGAACAGATTTTTGCTGAATGTTATACAGTCCCTGGGTTGGAACCTGAAGTAGTGGGGAGGCCTGAGTTCCCCTCCCAGCTACTGATGGAGTGGCATTGCCTAGACAGCGGATCCACTAGGACTAAATATCCTGAAACAGTGGCTCTCCACCTCTCGAGATTACTATACCCCTTTCAGAAATCTGATGTGTCTTTGTCTACCCCAGGTTTCACCTTGCTTAAAAATTAATTGCTTTACAACATCAGACATTAAGAACAGAAAACTGTCACAGCTGAAAAATTGCCTACCTTCTGATTTTTACCATATAATTATAAAAGAAATCAGTTAAAATATCAATATTGTACTTATTTTTCAGCACATAGTATATAGAGCAGTATAACCAAATAAGTGACTATATGTAAACTGTTGTAAAACTGGACAAATCTTCAGATGAGTTGATGTACCACTCCGCACACGCCAGAAGCCCTCTGCATGCCCTCTAGGATGCATATACTACTGCCACAGAAGATGAAATCACATTGGGACCTGTTTGTAGGGCTGAGTCACAAAGGAAGCTGCAGCTCTTAGAGCAACAGAGGACAATGGGTTCATGCAAAGGAAGGCCTCAGACCTGGAAGAGAATTCCCCAGAGCAGTGGTTCCCAACCTTTTCTCTGCTGTAGCACACCTCAATACTGTCAAATTTTTTGAGGCACGCCACCATTAAAAAACTCATGAATATTCAAATTAACTTAAATTACTTATGAATATTCATGAATCATGCACAGTGTTTAGGAAATGCTGCTACATGGGTAGTAAGGGTAGCAGAGCAGGGGTGGTAAAACAGGGAAGGTCAGGAGTCGTGTGCAGTGGCAGGAATGAGTGTGGGGAGCAGAGCAGGGCAGGGGTGGCAAAAGGAGAGAGGAAGGGAGAACAAGAGTGGCTTTGTGGGGGGGGCAGGAGGAACCTGGGGAGTGGGAAGGTAGGGCAGGGGAGCATAGCACAGCACCCACTTCCCGCTTCTCCACAGTGGCTCCCTGCCACCCAGGGCAAATCCTCACCCCACTGCTGCTCCCTCCCACCCCAGTGGGTCCTCTCTTCCCCCCCCTCCAGCCCCCTGCTGCCTGTGATGGACCCTCCCATCACTGCAGAGGCCAGAACCAGGCCTCCAGCCCCCAGCTACACCGCCCATACAGCCACCCCACCCCCAGCTACATTACCCCAACCAAATAGCCACCCACCCCCCAGCTACACACCCTCTGCTACACATTCACTCCCACCCACCTGTGCTACACACACCTGCCCCACACAACCCCCAGCAGACCCCCCCCCCCAAAGCCCTTACCTGGGCTGTATGCAGGCTGGCTGACAAGCTGCTCCACCCTGCAGGGGAGAGATTCCATACTCCCAGCCTCCTGCAGCTCTCTGTTGGCTGGGCTTAAGGAGGAGGGGGTTTAAGGCGGAGCCACGAGAATGCTGCGTTCCAGCTGCTCCTGCTATTTTTAGGGGGACCCCTGGAATTCCATGTTCTGGTGCCTTCCTCTATTTTTATGGGGGCCAGAATGCTGCCTGCCTAAAAATAGGGGGGCCCAGAACATGCCTGGGCTGAGCAAGGAGGGAACTTTAACTCTAGCTCTAGGGGGTGCTTACGGCACACTTTGGGTGTTCCACAGCACACCAGTGGGTCCCAGCACACTGGTTGGGAACCACTGCCCTAGAGCAGCCAGGAGGAGAAGCCACCCAGGCGGTGAGAGGTACCTGTGACGATGTAAAAGTATTAAGGAGTCCTGAGCTTTCGTGGGAGAAAATCCCACTTCGTCAGACAGACACTTTAAAGATGGGGGAACTTACGGAAGGGGATGAAAATAAATGCAGGGGAATGTAAGCCATGGGATCAGGTCATGCTGCAACAGCAAATCTCCTCATGCGATAAATGAATTTGTTAGTTTTTAAGTGCCACAGGACTCCTTGCTTCTTTTGCTGAACTAGATTAACATCCCTACCCCTTTGGCACTGTGATGATGTGTTATGCTTAATGACTCCACTGACTAAATATGGGGCATTCTCAGATGGCTTGTGTCCTGCCTCCCCATGCATGTGCACTGGGGGCAAATGCCAGAAGGTTTTCTCCAGCATGCCAGTTCTGGGGCAAAATATAATCTGATTCCCAATCTTGGAACGCACAGTGGGGTGGGGCTGGCTATTACTGCTAGTGATGCTAAAAGCCCCAGAAAGGGGCAAATTCAGTATGAGGTACGGGCATGGGTCCCCCTTTCTCTATATATATCTGGAAGAATGCCAGATACCATTTGTATACAAATGCAGAAATGGCTGCTTACCAACTTGCTCCTCCCAGGAGGCAGGAGGCATTAAGCTTTGAATGTACAATGTGTCAGCTGACACACACTGGGACAGAGCAACTTTTTGTGCTCTCCAGTATGATTCAATCTTATAAGGAGCTTCCCTGAGTTCTCTCACTTTACTGTACCACACTTGCTCCTAGAATAAGAGCTAGCCTGTGACATACTCAGCCAAAATACATGTGATGGTCCTTCTTCCTCACTGTCATGGCAGGAATGCACATAATGAGGAGTGTATTATTCCATGCAAGAAGAAGGCGGCATACAGCATGTAGTCAGCTCTCTTGCTGATGTCTGGACTTGGCTCAAGATGAAATGCTGTCAAGCTGCTACCATGGGTGATGACAGACCCTGTCCTTTCCTCCTCTCCTGCCACATATGCTCAGAAGCCCTAAAAGAATGAGAAAATTCACTAAAATAGTCAAACAGTAAGACAGTGTGACTCTGTGTCTAGGTCCAATTCATGGAGCGTCCTGCTTATTCCTCTGTATATGATGGTATGCTCTGTATGACCAGTGGCATCTTATGTGCCCATGCATGCACTTCCCCACATTTCAGTAAAGAAGCTGGAATTCCACTTCCTTAACCCACAGACTTCAGGGGATATGTTAGAGAGAGAGATCTGAATGGACTGGCCTCTGCCTTCACTGGCTTCTACCTACAAGGCATTACTGCAGCAAAGTTAACTTTAAACATGTGAGTAGGCCTATTGACTTCAGTGAGAGCACTCATTTCTTTAAAATTAAACCCATGATTAGCAAGTTCCTGACTAGGTAAGGATTCCCTGAATCAGGGTCACTTATTGCAGTTTCTCAGGAATATGCACGACAACATTTTCGTGTGTATCTGTGTGCAGCAAATATGTGGTACTTCCGTGGATGACATGGCTGCAGTATAAGAATGTTGTAAAAGAGCATTTTTATTTCAGCATATAGCTTCAAAATTGGTTATTTGGATTAACTCATGCCTTTGTGGAAGAGGTTATTATCCTAATTTATATTGTAGAGGTGACTAAACTGAGGAAGGAGGAGGAGAAGACCAGAGGGAGTCAGGATCAGAGCAGGAATTAGGCAGATAATTTAAGTAGGCTTGGACACCTGCATTTTCGAAGACTTACCCTGAAACACAAGGACCGATCAGCTGCAAACCTGAAAAGCCAATGATGTGTTTCTTTTCACACTGTGCAGATGGCATCAATTTAATTATTGGTAGGCATCACATGTTGAATAGAATGTTCTCTCTCTTTTTTTTTTTTTTAAATATGTGGACTGTTGTCTCTGCCTTCCTTTCCTGACCGCACCAAACAGTCAATGTGACAAGAGGCAGAAAGACAATAAAAGCAAAACAGAAGCCTTTCTGCAGTGTTATCACATACTAATTATTTAATACTAAAAAGACAAAGTCAACAGAATGGAACATATGACCATGATGACAGGCTCTATTAAAAAACACTTTGCACTAGCTGAATTTCCTAGTTACCACAGCATAGAAACAGGTTGCTAGGTAACAGTCTGCAGGCTCCAGTTCCGGCCATCCTGGATTCGGAAATCAGCCATAAAAGGAATTCCCATACCACTGCATGGTTGCCATGGTGACCATACATAAGTGATGGATCCCAAGTTAGAGGCACAGCTTAAACAAGATTGTTTCTCTCTTGTTTTAACACTTTCCATTCCCTAAATACAGAGACCCTGGACTTCTAAAAGCCAGGTTGTAAAAAGAAAAAGAAAAAAACAAAAACAGAAAAGATACTGGTGATAACCAGTTAGTCAACAGCCATATTTCAGGAGTGCCTACTACACTCAGAGCTGTCAGTAAATGCAACTTTTTTTTTCTTTAAGTGTTCAGATTCTCTGAGACTTTGTACACATATATCATTAGCAAGGACAAATATCTGCAGCATCAAATTGAAATTTGCTGTCAAGCAACAAAGTAAGGTATACAGTACACATTTTACTGCATTCTTGCAAGTAGTTAAACCAGTGGTTCCCAAACATTTTCCCTGCATGACCCCATTTTCAGATGTGTTGTTTCCTACTACCCCAGACAGCATGGAAGTTGCTGTTTAAAAATGCTATCCCCTCACTGTAGTGTAACCTCTCATGCAAGGTCATGCCGCAAGATCCATTTTGCTTTGCAAAACAGTCTCCTCTGGACTGTATAATCTCACATACATATGGTGTGTGTGAGGTCATGCTGCACGAAAAGCATTATTTTGCAGAGCAAAACAGCATCATCTGTGCAAAAGGACTTCATATATATGGTGTGTGCGAAGTCACACTGTGTGGAGCAGGCTGTTTTGTGAAATGGAACCCTTTGCACTCTCAAGATTGCCATGACCCCATCTGCTGATGCAGTAACCCCAGTGAGGTTATGACCCACAGTTTGGGAACTGCTTAGTTAAATAGTAAGGAGAATGGAATGTGTCAGGGAGACAGATGTAGGGTTTACTCATCATCTAAATATAGCCTGGAGACAATAAGATGACATTAGGTAAGGCAGCATAGCCTACTGATTAGCCCAAGATAGAGTCAAGGTCCAGGATTTTATTGTTGGATCTGCGACTGACTCACTGTGCAACAGTGAGGAAGTAACAACCTCAGTTTATGCCTCCATTTATACAAGTGGATAAGTACAAAGTTACTTAGGCTAGTACAGTTATAGCTATCTCACACAAATTTGGGGGTTACGGTTTTTAGAACTTTTTGAGATGCTTATGTCACAGGTGCCATAGAAAGATGAAGTCATTAAATTTGGGGAAAGTTTACTGAAACTACACGCAAGAGTAACTTTACTGACATGTGGGAGTAGGTTTGTTTGATCAGCGCAATGATTCATGGGAGTCTGGGAGTGTCAACTTAAACCACCAGTACAGTATTCCCAGGTTCTTCCTTTCCATCAGCTGTTACATATACATGAAGATTATGCTATTACACCAGAAGTATGTGCTTTCACTGGAGACTTCACTCTTCAGGGCCAATCAATGCCAGCTTCTAACAATGTCAAGTCCACATTCATCTCACTGTGTTGGACAGTAGCTGGATCCTAATGAATACAGCATGTGCAAGTGATGAGGTGGGACACAGAGCATCCTTTGCATTTGTAGTGACATCCCTATGAAGGGCAGCTGAATGAGGGCAGTTTGCAGCAGATAAGCTCTTTTTTTCTGAAAGAGCTGTCTAAAATGGCTCTGGGAGCCAAAATTACAAAGTAATTATACTCAGCCTTGAACTGAACACAGAAAAGGTTATTCACTACAAAGCCCTAGCAACCATCTTGCCTGAAAGAAAAAGAAAGAAGACTGTCAAAGCAGTAATGAAAATGACAACTATTAATTTCATGCCTGTCTTTCAGAAGTCTCTAATAATAAGTAATTCCTTTCAAAGTATCTATTCTTGTTCCATATTAAAGCACTTTTCTGTTTCCTAGTGATGTCTTTTATGAGGATAATGTCCACTTTATTCCTTAATTTAAAATAATCAGTCTTTTTAGGAAAATACCTAAGTTTATAAAGGAGCCAAAAAAGTGCCAAGGCAAGTCTGAAAGTGTTTAGGATGTCATATCTGCACAGATGACTCCCATCAGTTTCCAACATGAATTATTTTATGGCCTCAGCACAGCGTTTCACAGCAGAATCATCTTGTGGTAGTCTCGGCCCTCAGATGGAAGGGCAGTGGCTACCACACAGCCTCTTGTGTGTGAAGGACTACATTGAGTTAAAAACAAGTGTATTCTTAGAATTCACCACCACAAAAGCCCCACAAAAACTCTCGTCTCTGCTAAACTACAGATCAATAATTCTTACACTTTTAGCACCTTTTGTCTGAGGGCCTCAGGGCTCTTTCCAAATGTAACCTGTGTAATACTCCCACGCCCATGACACAGGAACAGAAAAAGGTCACAGAAAATGGCAGTGGCGGGAATAGAACCAAAGGCCAGGATACCCAAGTCCTGCACGTAATGGGGAAAGTGCACTCTTGTAGAGTTGAGGGAAAGCTCATCTTGCAAGTGGATGATAACTCCAGCCTTGCAGAGGCAGTGACATGAATGGCACTGTGAACTGATCAGAAGAGGAGTACAGGAATAGGGGATCCATCTGTGTAAAGAGAAATGCCTGAATGGTGGTAAAGGGGCATGAAGCACCTTCTTTGATGCACTGCCAACTCTGCAAGTGCATTAGTGTAGTTCAGTTTAAGCCATACTGGAGCTTGTGTAAACTGCCTTCCATGTTTCCAGTGAATGTGACTATGTAATATATCATAGCATAGACTATGCATGTTCCCTTCTTTGATCAATCCACAGAGGCTGAGTCTATTGCGATCCCTAGCTCCACTGCCCAGATCATTAGCTCAAACTCCAATGCATCATGCTTCTACCTCTGCAGAGAACCCACTGGTCAATCCTTGATGTCAGCCACCAGTCAGGTACATACTGACTGCCACTTCAGCCTTCAGGAGCTGAATCAGAATGACTTGGCTCAACTTAGTTTGAGCTTCCAGCTCTCTCTTAACTCCTCCTTCAGTCATCATGTATAGACTCAGACTCTAAGGTCAGAATGGATCAATGTGATCATCTAGTTTGACCTTTTGCACAATGCAGGCCACAAAAATCTCACCCACTCACAGTTGTACATCTAATTTTACTTTACTAGTTGTAACCCATCAAAAAATGACAGGGGAAAATCAAAAGGGAATTTATGAAATATTTATTTTAATCAATTAACAGCTCTTTAATTACAACAGTTTTTGCAAAAGACCTATGGTCAGCTAAATCTTTTCCTTGGGGGTGCGTATCCTTCAAGTCAGCTTTCAGATTTTCATGGTTTCTTTACCAAGTGAGCATCAGATACAATCGACTGTGTACAAAAACAGACTTGGGAAGATAAATGATGTTTGTTTGTTACCATGGCAGCATATGTAACATTGCGACATGTTACATTTCACATCACAAACGCACGCTGCAAATTAGGAGGTTTGATATCCGTATGTTACAACTTCCCATCTTCTGGCCAAGGAGAGCCTGTTGGGTATTCCCTGGGAACACATCAATGCTACCTACTTCTTGGTCAAACACACCAATGTTCAGCGGATTTTAGACACATTCTGTTCACTTTAAAGAGTGGGTGGGACCACGAGTGATCGGTACATCTAACCTATGACTGAGTTATTAAACATCTAACCTATGATTGAGTTATTAAAGTCTTCAAATCATGATTTAAAGACTTTCAAATACAGAGAATCCATTAAGTGAGCTGTGCCCCATTCTACAGAGGAAGGTGAAAAACCCAGGGAGCCCTTGCCAATCTGCCCTGGGGAAAAATTCCTTCCCAACCCTGGGAATGGTTCAACTGAGAATGCTGAATTTTTACATAGCAATGTCTGATTGGAGTGAGCCACTGCATGTTGCACATGACTTCTCAAAAACTGCCTATCTGATGGAGTCCAGTTGTGAAATTCTGGTCCCAGAGAAGTCAGTGGCAAAACTTTCATTGATTTCAGTAAGGTCAGGCTTTCATCTCAGGACTTAATGATGCTACATTCCATTATCTTCCTTCTTTGAAGTGCATAGGAAAAATACAGACATCATGACAAGGATATTCTTACCATAAATAGAAATTTACTTGATAGTTTTGCATATGATGCACACTGTGTGCTAAGTAAATTCTCTGCCTGGGATCCCCCACATCATCTAAGATATGATTACATGAACATGCATTGCATTGCACAAGGTTATTATTAAATGTAACACAAAATAAAACAAAGCAACACTTATTTATTACAAGCCATACTCAGTGGGTTACCATGGAGAGATCCAAGACATCTCACTTCAGTGATCTTAGGCCCACTCTCCCACTGCTTCCACCCACTGCCTTCTGCACTTGCTGCTTGTCCTGGACTGATAAGCAGGGAGTGGGATGATTCTTTGCAGACAGCACTTTGCCATCTTCACAGCGCAATTTCAGCCTCTGTGGATCACATGGATCACTACAGCTGCTGTACTCACTAGATCACACTCTCCCCCAGTAATATAAATTAATTCCCTTGGCAGAATGGAATATGGATGCAAGTTATTAAAGCTATGCAGAATTACCTTTCTACTTTTGTATATTCTCAGTGAAATTCTAAGTCTCATCTATAGCATGATAATTATTTTTTCAGTTACTGTATTCTGTTCTAATAAGCAATTCAGTGAATATTACATTTTTGCTTTCTTTCTGAAGACCTTTTGTCACAGTGAAATAATTCTAGGCAAGCTCTGCATAAATCTTGAAATAGCTTCTTATTTCACTAATGAATATAGGAATATGATGGGTGGCAAAATCAGTCCCATTCCAAATATGGTACAGTTGGTTAAATATTTCAAGCAGGAAAATTTTAGACAAATAACTTGTAAAAAGTGAAGACAAAATTCAATATGCACATCAGACCAATTAGGCAGTTGTTTAATTTACTTAGCACCTTTCAGAAAAATTATATGAAAGCACTTAACATAAAAATGATTCAATCTAGTAAAATCTCATGACTGCTGTAAGTGACCATGTCTTACTCATCTTGTCCTGGGGAGGGGCCTCCAATTCAGTCCACAGCTCTACATTCAGTCTTGCTTTATGTCTATGTTCCAACTTCCATTCTTCTTGTTAAGGAGAATCTGTTGGGTATTCCCTGGGAACTCATCAATGCTATCTGCCTATTGGTCAAACACACAGATGCTCTGCAGATTTTAGACACAAGGGGTGTAGCAGGGTGGCACCCATCTCAAGTGCTCCCTACCAACTGAGTCTGGTTGTACAATCTGTGGTGCTTGCTGGATGTGGGAGGGACCATTTATGACATTACTTAACATCAATATTTCAAAATTACAATAATTTATATGAGATATGCCATGTGATATGAGATATGACATGTGAAATAACCTTAGAAGGGTTATAATTTGCTAAGGTATGATGATATTGTTTATGTGTACATGTCATATTTGTAATGTATAGCTATTTTAACTTGTACTGTGTTTTTGGGAAACAGCCCAGATAGCATGGCCACAGCTCTAGCCTCCTGAATGGCTCATCAAGGAAATTCACAAGAACAATGGCCCCAAGAAGAGAAGCCAGGGCTACACTTGATGAATCACCAGAACATGTAAAAGCAATGACCGTGTCCTATGGATGAGGGATTCTGATTCTAAGGCTTTTCCATGCCATGTTCTGAGGGCTTCTGTCTGAAAGAAGCTACATAGCAATTCACTATAAAAGGCAGCTGCATCATGTATATATTGTCTTCAGTCCTACTACCTCCGAACCAACTTACCTGCAACTGAAGCTGTGGAACAGAAGATTGAAACCAGTCCAGATACTGGATTTCCACAAAATGGACTATACAAGCTTGCAAACTGCACAGTTCTACTGAAAATCTGATATGTATGCACTTCCAAATCATTTGTATGTATCTGATTGCTTTACTTATTTAACATTTCTTTTATAGTTTGTTTGTTTCCCATTATGATAAAAACTTCAGATTTAGTGATTAAAAGATTGGCTGGCAGTGTGGTATTTTGGGTGACAGCTAAATTTATATTGATATAGTAATGTGGCTGACCCTTTGGGATCCATTTTTTGGTAAACAGTTCTAAATACGTTCTTTTTACTGGACCTAGTGGCTGATTGAGAGCCTGAAATGCAGTAAGAGGTCTGTGTACTTTCTGTTTTAGCTTTTTGATAACCAGTGGGGGAATCAGAAGCACTGTTTGTAAGCTGCTTGGGAAGTCTAATTTAAGGGTTACCCACCAGTGCTAGGAGAATCTGTTCTCCTTTGCAGCTAGCCTTGATATTTTCAGATGGTCTACCCAAAGCACGGATGTGACATACAATCTTCCTCTCCAGTCCTGGTAGTCCATTAGTTACTCACCTAACTAGACGGATCTACAGTAGCTCAGCCCTCCAGCCAAGGCACACCAACAATTTGAACCCTTTTCTGAATAGCAAGAGAGTTCACCAAACTGTCTGCCCCCAGACTCATCAGCCCCATCTCTGGGTCCTTTAAAATGAGCCATTTGCTTGGGCCTTTAAAGGAGCTTGTCTTAGGCCATTTTGCTAACAATCAGTGGGAGAAGCTGGGCAAGCCCAGTCATCTGCATGCCAATCTCAGGACTGTATCCACAGCAGTTAAGTACTGCTTCCTTTAATTGGCTGCAATTGTTTTCCCCGGGCTTCTTCCCATTTGACTCCTTTATCTTCACCTGTTACCTTAGGGTTACAATTCTCAGGTCCTCTTTCTCACAGCTCCAGTAATGCAATCCTTCAAACTCCTTTGTCCAGAATGGAGACCTCTTCCTCACCCCTCTGCTCCCTGCCAGGAACTGAGTAGGTAAGGCTCTGCCACTCCATTTATTGGACCCTGCTCGGCTCTGATTGGCAGCTTCCATACAGCTTTTCTAGAAAGGCCTGGAAGACCCACCTTCACTGCTCTATTCATGGGGCAGCATGAGTAGTAAAACCACAGGGCCTCTAACAGGGGGCCACAAAGGTTCAGCATGCTATTCATTCTGAGGATGCTGTTGGTCCAATACCACTCACTCCCACTCTGAGCATAGTTCTCAGTTATTCCATTTCTGCAAAGATATGGACATAGGGGAAATTGGCCTTAAGTCACCCTTGTAGTCAATGTATTCTGGCATCACAACAGTGCTCTGTCCAACTCTCACAGTAGGCTTGGTGTAAGCTGGAACCCTAGTGAGAAATCTTATATCAAGTGCTTGGACAGACATGCACACAAACCTCACTCAAAAACACAGCAAAATGCAAAAGCAGGACATCAGGAAATTAATCTTTCCACTAGCTTGTACCAGCAGGCCCTGTTTACTTTCATTATTTACATAGTGCTGTAGGTGTATAGAGCAGTGTACAATGAGTAGAATGTGCTGAACAAATAAGTCTGCTCCAAAGATCTACTGACTAATGGCACCAGAGGGGTGTAATACAGAACACACATGGAGCAGGGTGTGGTGTTTATGGCTGGAATTTTGTTTTTTTAAAAAAAGGAGAGGCGAGGCCTTTGTGAACTCTAATTGAAAGACTGTTTCAAGCACATGAAACAGCATAAAAGCATGCACAAAGTCAGCAGTAGTTCAAGGACAGAAAGGAAGGGGACAGTACAAAGAATTGTGCAGGGTTAGGGAGTTAGAGAAGATATGGAGGGGAGGGTGGATTTGTGTAGAGTCTAAAAGGCTGGAACAAAGAACTTGAACTTGATGCATAAAGCACCATGATATATTTTAATCACAGTACATATTAAATCCAAGTGGACATAAGATTGGTAGATCTGTTTTGCTTTTCAAACCACATTTTGGAAGCAACTGGCAGTGATTCAACAGTTAGGGTTTCAGAGAATAGTTGTGTTAGTTTGGTTCAGCAAAACAAACAGTCTTGTGGCACTTCTAAAGACTAACAAATTTATTTATCACATGGACTTTCATGGACAGCTCATGTGATAAATAAATTTGTTAACTTTAAAAGTGCCACAAGACTCCTTATAGTTAGGGATGTAGTTTAAGCGGGCTTAAAATGGGCATAAACTGCTGGTTTCTCTCAAAGTAGGTGGCCAATGTGACATTTTCACAAAGGGTTATCTATCGTGTCTGTATAGGCCTTCTATACCCTTTTCATAAAATTTTAAAAGGATGTGTTTCCATTTTGGCTGAAAATTATCCTTAGCAGTCCATTTTTTCCACAGATGACCAAAAACCCACAGAAAGGATTATTCTACTCTGCACTGAACAGAAAAGAGAAAGCTGCTATGGCTTGTTGCCCCACATAGTGAGGTGAGGGGGTTATTTGTCTGTTTGTTTGTTTTCTAAATGTTAGCTTTGGGGTTACTTTTATCAGTTATTCACATTAGAAATGTGTCTGCCATGCATGCAAACCCAATTGATGGAGGCCTGGCAAACATAGGTATCACTGATGTGACCTGGGCTCATGCAAGAATGTTTGATGGGACTGGGCACACATAAAATCTTGTGTCAGAAGCTAAACTTTTCTTCTAGTGTTATCCTACACAGAGAGGACTTAACTGCAGTCTAATTTGGCCCCTAGCAATGATAAACTTGAATTACTAGCCCTGCCCCCAACTTTGGGATGAAAATTCAGAAAAAACCTTACCTGCTAAAACTTTTTAATTAGAGATATACACGTACAAAGAACATTACAGGTTATATTCCTCTACCAAAGGTTGATGCTGCTACAGAATGTGAACTACATCAAACTATAAACCTGACAAGCCCTACACAGTGTCATGTGCCAATTTTCAACAGATATGTCAACATCTTGAGACAAGAATTAGCAGAAGTCAACTTGGTTTCTACCAAGAAGTAGGGATGAGGGAGGAAAACTTTGCCCTGAGGATCTTATGTAGTATGTGATATAAGTGCAAAGAGAAATTTATGTGTGCTTTGTGGGTTATGACAAAAATTCACCACAATGAGGTGTTACATATTCATGAAAAATGTCAAATTGACTCTGTGGTGTTTTGGACTACCTAGGATCATTGGGGTTGCCATAGTGATAAATGGGAGAGTCGTTTAGGTGCTAGGAAAACCTGTCTGTCTCCTTTCTCTCTCTCAGTTCTCTTTCAATAAAGACTTCTTATACAGCTCTGAATATGCTGTCCTCCTTATTGGATTATAATCTCCCTTAAAACCCTACATCTGGCGACACAGGATGGGATATGTGATGGAGTGGCTATCCTCAACAATCCTGGCAACTCTGGAAAACCAGAATACAATGTAAGAAGCAAAACTTTATTTTACTGCTTGCATGGGGGTTGGGTTGTAGCTGTGAAAGCTGATCTGTTTGCCTAAGGGCTAGCTGGCTATTCTGAAAGCTGATCTGCCTGTTGTTAAGCACAAGGAAGAGATAAGGCTGGCTGGCTATTCTGAAAGCTGATCTGCTGCTGTTAAGAGAAGAGACAAACAATAACCACAAGAGGGCATCATGGCTTTACTTACTACAACCTTTGAAGCATATGATCATTCGGCAGCTTCCTGGCAGACATATACAGCCCGATTTCAAAATTTTGTAATAGCAAACAACATAACTGATGAGAAGAAGGTACCAGTTTTCCTAACGGTCATTGGAGTTAAGACTTATAATTTGCTACGTGATTTGCTTTATCCGGAGAAGCCAGAGCAGAAACCTTATGGGGATCTAGTGGAAGTTCTGGGAGCACATTTTTCCCCAAAGCCACTAGTAACTGCCGAGAGGTATAGGTTCTACCAAAGGAACCAAGAGGAGGGTGAATCAGTTGTACGATTTGTAGCAGCTCTGCAGAAGCTGGCAGTACACTGTGACTTCAAGAACATGTTAGAGGAAATGCTGCGTGACAGGCTGGTGTGTGGCCTGCACGTGAATCAACACGAAAACGCCTATTGACTGAAGGTCAACTCACCTTGCAGAAGGCTGTGGAAATTGCAGTCTCCATGGAACGCGTCACCCAAGACATGCAACAGATCGGGGTCAGTGTCCATAAAGTATCCCTACAACCTGCCCCCAGGGCACTGGGGAGAAAAGAATGTTACCAGTGTGGGAAGCAGGACCACCTCACATCTGAGTGCCGGTTTAAGGAACTACTGTGTCGACAATATGGCAAGAGAGGGCACATTGAACGTGCCTGCAAACAAAGGAAGGGTGAGCCAAACAGAAGAGGCAGACCTGAGAAAAACGGGCCGTTGGTTTGGCGGACTAAGAGGGAAATTCTGCATGCAGTAGAGCAGAATACAGGTGATCATAGTGACACCCAATTGGAAGATGAACATTCCCTCCAGGTTTTGTCTATAGCAGCTGACCCAAGTGAATTCTGGGTAACACTTGTGTTGGAAGGCAAACCTACACGCATGGAACTGGACACTGGCGCAGCAGTTTCATTAGTTTCTAATCTTGTGTATGAGAAGGACTTTAGACATCTGCCACTTAAGCCAACAGTAGTCGTTTTGAAGACATATACTGGAGAGACTGTTCCCCTGTTGGGTACTATTGATGTGAAAGTAGAACTCAATGGACAGCCAATAAAGCTACCACTGTTTGTGGTAAAGGGGAATTACCCAGCCCTAATGGGAAGATCTTGGATCAGGAAAATCCAACTCAATTGGTCACAAGTGCATCAATTGACTAAAGAAGAAATGAATTTAGCAGCGGTACTAACGAAACATGCTGCTGTTTTTGGTGAAGACTTAGGCAGTATGAAGGGAATCACTGTGAAATTAAATATAAAGCCTGATTGCCAACCAAAATGTTTGAAGGCCAGGATGGTGCCATTTGCCATCAGACCCAAGGTGGAAGAAAACTTGGAGCGGTTAGTCAAAGAGGAAGTCTTGGTGCCAGTTACTCACAGCCAGTGGGCAACACCCATTGTCCCAATAGTGAAGAAGGATGGCTCCATTTGGATTTGTGGAGATTTCAAGGTCACTGTCAACCCAGTGTTATGTGCAGAACAATATCCTCTTCCCCGCATTGAGGGCATCTTTGCAGGTTTGGCTGGAGGACAAAAATTTAGCAAGATTGATTTGAGTCAAGCGTACTTACAGATGCATGTTGAAGAAGAATCTCAAGAATTGTTGACAATCGTAACACATAAGGGGTTGTACAGATACTGTCGTTTACCTTTCGGCATTACTTCAGCCCCAGCTTTGTTCCAAAGGGCAATGGATCAGATTTTGAGTGGTTTATCAGGAGTACAGTGCTATCTGGATGACATCCTGGTCACAGGCAAAAATGAGGAGGAACACCTTTCAAACTTGGAACCTACTCTGCAAAGACTGGAAGAGTATGGTCTACGTGTTCACAGAGACAAATGTAAGTTTTTCCAGCCCTCAGTTGAATATTTAGGACATATAATTGATGCTGATGGTCTCCATAAGTCTCCAGCCAAGGTTAAGGCTATTGTGGATGCTCCGCTACCTCAGAACGAAAGCCAACTTTGCTCTTTTTTAGGCTTACTAAACTATTATGGCAAGTTTATTCCACAATTAGCGACGCTCCTGAAACCCCTACATGAGCTTCTGGGGCCGAAAAAGGCCTGGAACTGGACTGAAGCCTGTGATGTTGCATTTAATGAAGCTAAACGCTCACTGGTAAACTCTAAGGTTCTGACACATTTTGACCCATCCTTGCCCCTACAGTTGGCTTGTGATGCCTCCCCTTATGGAGTTGGGGCTGTATTGTCACATATTATGCCTTCTGGTGAAGAGAAGCCGATTGCTTTTGCTTCACGCTCCTTGACTAAAGCAGAAACTAATTATGCCCAAATTGAACGCGAAGCACTGGGCTTTGGTTTTGGCGTTCGGAAATTTCACCAGTACCTGTGGGGAAAGAAGTTCACACTTCTCACTGACCATCGACCCCCTGACATCAATTTTGGGGCCACACACAGGCATCCCACATTTAGCTGCTAGTTGGATGCAACGATGGGCACTGATACTTTCTGGATACACATATGAAATCAAGTACAGGCAATCCTCTTTGAATTGCAATGCTGATGGCCTTTCAAGGCTACCCTTACCGGCACACCATCAGGATCTGGGCCAGGAAGGAATCTTTTACTTTGAACAGGTGGAAAACACACCCGTCATGGCTTCTCAAGTGAAGAAAGCAACACGGGTTGAACCAGTACTCTCATGAGTTATGGATTTCATGATGCATGGAACGTTCTTACCTGACTCTCAGGCCTCTCCTGACCTCCGCCCCTATGTGTCTAGGAGGACAGAGTTATCGACCCAATCCAGGTGTTTGTTGTGGGGTATGCGTGTCATTATCCCACCTTCATTAAGACCACGTTTGTTGGAGCAGCTCCATTCAAGTCACTGTGGCATAGTGCGCATGAAAGAAATTGCACGGAGCTATTTCTGGTGGCCGGGCTTAGACAAGGCCATTGAAGAAATGGCTAGAGCTTGTACCTCATGCCAGAGTGTCCGGAATGCACCTCAGTTGGCACCTCTTCACCCATGGGATTGGCCCGAAAGGCCATGGCAACATATCCATGTTGATTTTACTGGCCCATTTGAAGGATGTATGTTTTTAATTGCTGTGGATGCCCATTCAGAATGGTCAGAAGTCTCGGTAATGCAGTCCACTACTACGAAAGCCACTATTCAGACCCTGCGTGGCTTTTTTAGTCTTTATGATCTTCCAGAACAGCTGGTGAGTGACAATGGACCACAATTCGTTTCTCAGGATTTTGAAACTTTCATGAAGGCCAATGGAATACATCACATCAGGTCAGCACTGTATCATCCTTCCACCAATGGACTTGCTGAAAGGTTTGTACAGACTATGAAGCAAGTTCTAAAATCTGCAAAGGGACGTTCACCTCTTCATAAGCATCTGGACAACTTCTTGTTGTCCTACAGAAACACTCCACAGGCTACAACTAAGGCATCTCCGGCTTTTCTTATGATGGGACGGCAGTTGCGCTCTTGCTTTGATTTGTTGACACACGAGACACACGGCAAGTGGTTCAACGCCAACAGCAGGACCAGGTCAGCAGATATTCACCAAGAACAACACCTTCAGTATTGGACAGCCAGTTCTTGCACGAAACTATGCTTCAGGAGCTAAATGGGTCCCAGCAACGGTCATTGCCCAGACAGGACCTGTTTCCTACTCTGTCCAGACAGCGAGTGGCCTAGTTTGGCGATGGCATGTAGATCAGCTGCTTCTCCGTATATCCACCCAGAAGATGCATCTCCAGCAGACATATCTGACTTCACCCTTACTGATGATACAACATCAGAGCATGAAACTACTATTTCTGTCTCTCCTGCTCCAGCCACCCCTTCAACACCTTCAGCCTCCCTCGACCAACCAGACACAACATCCTCTCCGATTCTGGCTGCTTCCCCAGTACCTGTGATCCCACCACCACCACCACCACCTTGTGGGTTGGGCACACCAGAAGTTCGCCGTAATCCACCTCACGACAGAAGGCCTCCTAATCGGCTGGATCTTTAGCTAGTGGTGACCCCCTCTTCATGGGGCAGAATAATTCCCCAGGGGGTTCGCCGGAGATGGGGCAGTCTACCCTCATCTCCTAGTTTAGTTCTTATTCTTTCGGGGGGGGGGGACGGCTTTATTTTGGGGGGGGTGTTCATTAGAGGGGGGAGGAATATGTGGTGTTTTGGACTACCTAGGGTCACTGGGGTTGCCATAGTGATAAATGGGAGAGTCGTTTAGGTGCTAGGAAAACCTGTCTGTCTCCTCTCTCTCTCTCACTTCTCTTTCAATAAAGACTTCTTATACAGCTCTGAATATGCTGTCCTCCTTATTGGATTATAATCTCCCTGAAAACCCTACAGACTCAAGAATACCATAAATAAAAAGGGCTGGACTAGGGCAGTGGTTCCCAGCCTGTGGCCCGGGTGCCAAAAATAGCCTGCTGGGTTCAAAGTGGCCCATGGTTCCCCTCCTACTGGCAAAGAAGGGAGCTGCTGCCTAAGGACCCTGGTGGAGCACATTTCTGTGGGACTAAAAGACTGGTGCATTCTCTTTACTGCAGCCAAGGGGATGGGAGATCAGCACCCCCCTCCCCCTGGCTGTTCCAGGGAACATGATAAAGTGCTCTGTCTAAGTCCATAGGTGCTAAGGTCCCTTCTGGAGTTAGAAGGAAGAAAAATCAGAACTCCCCTTTCCCAACTGCAGCAGAGAACAAAGCACTTTGCTGGGTCTTTGCCCTCTGCACATAGCTGCAGAAGAGAGTCACTACCTATCCTCTGAGGTGGAGCACAATGGGCTACAGGCTGCATACCATCAGCAAGGAGAGGTCAGTCTCCTCATTAAACTCCTTCTGTCAGGCTGCAGTGGAGGCAGGGGAAGCGCTGCTGGCAGACGGTGATGGTCCTTCATAGTTGTAAAAGGGATATCTGCAGCCCTCAGGACAAAAAAGGCTGAGAACCACTGGATTAGGGACAAAGCAGCAGTGCAAGTTAACTATGTAAATATTGCAGCATCAAGAAAAGTGTACATCAAGGTTGCATGCTATCTCTGTAATTATTTGATGCATATGTAGAAGTGTAATAAGAGAAACTTTAAAGACACCAGTCAAGGAATACAAGTCAGTGGCACACATATCTCAAGAATATAACATCTACTGATGATCAGGTTGACTAGGGAAGAATTTCAGAACATGCTTATTGCAGGAACATAGCTATAGGTGGGCACGTGCCCACCTGGTTGGCGAGCAGGCCTGCCCACTCCTGCTTGTTGCAGCACCTGGCAGCGGCACAAGCTCCACCACCACAACCACAGACCAGTCAGCAGCGGGGAGCTGTGGTCACAAGTGATGGCAATACATGCAGATGGGTTTGGGGTGTGTTGCTCTTCACCTGTGCAGCTCTGGCCCTGGGCAGCTACTGAAGCCTTTACACAGCAGGGGCCGGGCTGCCTCTCCCCCACCTTCTTCCTCCCCGTGCTCCAGTTGCTAGGACCTCAGAGTGTCATCAGGATGTTTCTGGTCACATGACCAGAAGCAGACCTGGCCAGAAAACAGCCTGGCTATGCCCCTGGCTCACTGCTGTAAACATCAGCAAGAAATATGAAATGACAGTCAACATCAGAAAGACCTATATATATAGGCAACACCTACCAGTATACCTTGTGAAACAAGTGGTGGTGAAACAAGTGAATTGTTTCCCCTAGTTAGAGAGTGTAATTGAATCAGATAGGAGAGGTGATGAAGAAATCAAGAGAAGGATACAGGTCTAAAAAAAGGGGATATTCAACAATTTCCAAAGATTCTGTGTTGTCAAAAGCCAAAACTGAACATGTGCCCTACAATACTGAATGCTACATACAGTCACTTCTCCTGCAAGGAGGTGAGAGGGGACACAAAGACACAGAGAAGATGTAGAGCATTCAATAAAGTCAAAATTAGTGCATTGTTTTGATTGTCAGGCTACAGGGGTGATGAAAAGGATGAACTGAAAAAGACAACACATTACTTGAGACTCTAGGTGAAACGTTTTTGTGCACATGACTTACCAACTGCAGATTGACTCGCTTCCAGCACTCACACTATCAGACAACCATGCAAGCAAACAGGAAGAGGAAGAGCTAGTTATATCAGAAATACCAGGTGGACTGGTGTCCAAAGGTGAGTGGAAGTTCTACACCTCAGTTGTCAAAGTGACTACAAAAGATAGAGACCATCACTTGAAGAGCTACATTTCTACACACAGTCATTTACTAAAGTTGCACCAAGTATCCACAATGACTAGTACTGGGAAAAAAATATAAACTGGCAAAGAGGATTATGCAGAAGGACAAAAGGGGACAAAGAGAACACCTGTAGTGTGGGTTGTGCAGCAGTTGTGTTCATAGTAATGCATGTAGTGAGTATAGGAGAAGACGGTATGTAGCGTTAAGTGACTTGCGAGTAGAAATCCTGACTGCTCTGCAGCAAAGTCGGTGTATTATTTTGTAGCACGCAATCATGTTACAATATGGCCCATGGAATTAGTACTTTCATCATATACTCTGGAAGGGTACAAACAGAAATAACCACATGGAAAAACCCAGGAGCAAGCTACAGGGCACAGCAGGTGAGAAGAAATGATGCCTCTGTGGCATGCTCCTTCTTTGCACAGAGTCATGTGTCACCATGTGGTAATGAGGTTGTACAGCTGGGAGAGAGAGTGTCACAGGGCAGGCAGGGTTCAGGAGCACCTCTCCATCCACATGCCCTAGGTCAGCATATCTCAACTAGTGCTCCAGGGAACACTAGTACTCTGTGGACGTAGTGAAGGTGTCCCGCAACTGACCCTGATCTCTCTCCATCAGGAGTGGATAGTAAGGAGGGGTTAAAGAGCAATGAGTGAGCTGACATGTACCTGGTGGATTTAAAATGCCCCCACTGCACCAAAGCTTCCAGGCACATGTTGGCATCTGCCACTGCCTTGCTCCTTTGCTGCAGCTGGGACATTTTAAATCTCCTACCTATTGAACATAACTTCCTTGGTAATATTTTCTTTAACAAACCTTACTCCAAGAATAGATTAACTTTGAATATTCCAAATTCCCATGACTACTTGAAATCATTTTCAATTGTAAGTTGCGCACATCATACATCTACCTTTTAGAAAAAAGTTCATGTTATATTCTTAAAATTGTATTTAATTTGGTTTCCAGAATTGTTTTCACAGGAATGGGTAGCATGCAGATATTACAAACATTACAGCTGATATATACCTGCTTTTTCAAGAAAGTTTCATCAGGTGTTCTGCATAAAGTAATTACTACCTTTTAGGTGTTCCCTGGTCTACCAAAGGTTGAGAAACACTGCTCGAGGTTTACCAGAATTTACACTAGGTCTGAAGTGGAATTTAACATGGATAGAAGCAGTATCAGTTTGCAAACCTCTCCTCTTGTCCTTAAGGAAGGAGAGCAGAGCACAGGTTAAGAGGTGGCACCCACTGACAACCTGGAGCTGTGCTGGTATAACACATACACCTAAAGGAGCTCTCTCTTTTAGAAATCTCTTGAGCCTGGGTTATGTTGCTGGGCAGATTTGGCTTCTCAGATCTAGAAGCTTCTGGAAATTAAGTGGGTGGTTGTATTGAGCATGCTCCACTAGGTTTTCCACTGGTGCTGTGGTCAGACACAATGACAGTATCAGCCACAGAATTGCCATGAGAAGAGCACATGTGTTCAGTGTGTGACTGGGAGAAGGTGAGCTAGGAGTGAATAGCAAGACGTTTTCTCCCTGGTGTGCAGCATTTTGCAGCAGAGTTTCTCATATGTGACTGATTACTGGTTAACCAGTAAACTGACTGTGTCAAGGCTGTATCCCCACTCTGACTGCAGAAGTTGGGGGCCCGCAACAGGCCTGAAAAGCCAATGGCCTTACAGCCTGCTCTTAAAAGTCTCCAAGGCCTCCAATTCCTGGCCTTGGAGTGGTATCGCTGCCACCACCCAAATGCAAAAAACCTCTTGGAAACCCAGGAAGGCGCACTTGGGAATTCCTTCTTGTGAGGTACTTGCAATCACTTTTATTCCTCCCTCAGGAAAGTGACTGAACTCCAGCTGCAATATGACCTGGAACTGGAACAGAGTCCCCTTTAGTAGCTGCCTGTGCAGTCTGAGGCACATGCACACAAAACTCTTGCCCTTCAGGACACAGAACCAGAACTTACTTAAAAAGTAAAATCTTTAATTAAAAAGAACAGATAAAAAACACAGAGTTGCTTCTCTGGGATTTAACTTGGGTAGTTACAGGGTAGTGAGAGGGGGTACATGTGCTCACCACAGAGACATCCAAAAACAAGCCAAAAGCAAAGAAAATACCCTGACCACATCTAAGTACACATTCTCTGTTCTACCCACGCCTGGTCAGTAACAAACTTAACTTATCTTTGGTAAGGCTGTTGCTGGATTCTTCCTTAGGCCCCTCTGGCCTCCTCCTGATCCTTCCAGGAGCTCTGCTGCATCCAAACAGAAACAGGCCAGGCTGCTGTTCCAATTCAAAAAGCTGTGCTTCATTCCTATTGGCTGTCCTGGGACTCACTGACCAGAGTGTTAACCCCTTCCTTCCCAAGGGTTACTACAGACTGTACGGAGCTGGTTCTAGAAGAGAAGGAAAAGCCTGCGTGGATTGCTATGTAAGATCCCTGCAACCAAAGAAGAGGATTGCTGCTTCTTACATCAAGTCTTTAGACTGGAATAGAGACTGCAACTGAGATATGGGTGAACCACCTAAACTTTTGGACTCTTGGGTTTCTTTCTTCACAATGTTTCTATGGGGACTGTTCTGTTTAAAGTCATTTTGTTTTCTTAGGATAAGGAAGATTTATCATGTTAGTAGTTAAGAACAGATATAATGAACTTTATTAGGTAGTATTTTAATGTGGGGAGGGTAATTGAACAGTCTTTGCTGTGAGTCCCTTACACATTGAATCCTGGGTCTCCAGCTGTTTCTCTATAGGAGTTGGGGTTAAATTAGTGAAAAAAGGCCACATCGGGTAAAGAATGTGAGCAAAGCCGAGCAACAGAGCTAAAATGTTTATCTACCAATGCGAGAAGCCTAGGTAATAAAATGAAGGAACTGGAACTACTGGTAGAGGAGTTGAAACCAGATATTATAGGGATAACAGAAACATGGTGGAACAGTAGTCACGACTGGTGTACAGGCATTGAAGGCTATGTGCTCTTTAGGAAAGACAGATGTAAAGGCAAAGGTGGTGGTGTGGCATTGTATATCAATGATGCAATAGAATGCAAAGAAGTTCAGAGTGATGGAATTAGCAGGACAGAGTCTATCTGGCTCAAAATCATATTGGAGAAGAAAGCTACTAGAGTTTCTCCTGGAGTAGTGCTTGCGGTGTGTTACCGACCGCCGGGATCTGATTTGGACATGGATAGAGAACTCTTTAAGGCCTTTAAGGAAGTGAACACTACTGCGAACTGTGTGATTATGGGAGACTTTAACTTCTCAGATATAGACTGGAGAATATGTGCTAGCAGCAATAAAAAGGCCCAGACTCTCTTGGAGGTGATAGCAGATGAATTCTTCCATCAAGCAGTTTCCAGACCAACAAGAGGAGATGCGATCTTAGATTTGGTATTAGTCAGTAGTGACAACCTCATAAAGAAATTAGTTGTAGGGGACAACTTAGGCTATAGTGACCATGAGCTAATCCAATTTAAACTGAATGGAAGGGTAAACAAAAATAAATCTGTGACCAGAGTCTTTGACTTCAAAAGGGCTAACTTCAAAAAATTAAGGGAATTAGCTAGGGAAGTGGACTGGACCAAAGAGTTCATGGATATGAACATTGAAGATGCTTGGAACTGCTTCAAGACAAAGCTGAAGAAACTATCTGAAGCCTGCATTGCAAAGAAGAAAAATTTTTCAAGCATGGGTTCTAAACGAAGCTTGATGAATCTACATCTTAGACAGGCGATTAGGAGGAAACACAAGGCCTACAAGGAGTGGAAGATGGGAGGGATAGGAAAGGAGTGCTACCTTTTAGAGGTCAGAGCATGTAGGGATTAAGTGAGGAAGGCCAAAAGCCAAGCAGAGTTAGACCTTGCAAAGGCAACCAAAACCAATAGTAAAAGGTTCTTCAGTCATATAAATAGAAAGAAAACACAGAAGAATGAAGCTGGACCAATATACACTGAGGATGGGGTAGAGATCAAGGATAATCTAGGCATGGCTGAATATCTAAATAAGTACTTTGCCTCCGTCTTTAATGAGGGTGATGGTGAGATTGGGGACAGAGGTAGGGCAGCTAATGGGAACAAGACTGTAGAAGTGGAAATTAGAATAGAATAGAATAGAATCATAGGGTTGGAAAACCATATCTGAGGTGAAAGCCAAGCTTCAGCTGCTTAATGGAACTGAATCAGGGGGTCCAGATAATCTCCATTCAAGAATATTGAAGGAACTCACACATGAAATAGCTAGCGCTTAAGCAAGGATTTTTAAAGTATCAGTGAACACAGGGGTCGTGCCTTATGATTGGAGAATTGCTAATGTAGTCTCTATTTTCAAGAAAGGGAGTAAAAGGGATCCAGGTAACTACAGGCCTATTAGTTTGACCTCAGCAGTACGCAAGGTCTTGGAAAAATTTTGAAGGAGAAGCTTGTTAAGGATATTGAGGACAATGGCAACTGTGATAAAATACAACACAGCTTTACAAAAGGCAGATCATGCCAGACCAAACCTGCTCTCCTTTTTTGAAAAGTTAACAGATGTTTTGGATAAAGGGAATGCGGTGGACCTAATTTACTTAGATTTCAGCAAGGCATTTGATACAGTTCCACACAGGGAATTATTAGTTAAATTGGGAAAGATGGGGATCAATATGAAAATAGAAAGGTGGATAAAGAGCTGGTTACAGGGAAGATTATGGAGGGTCATAGTGAAAGGTGAACTGTCTAGCTGGAAGGAGGTTACTAGTGGAGCTCCCCAAGGATCAGTCCTGGGACCCATCTTATTCAACCTTTTTGTTACTGACCTTGGCACAAAAAGTGGTAATGTGCTATTTAAATTTGCAGACGACACCAAGCTGGGATGTAATGCTAACACAGAGGAGGATCGGGATAGCATATAGAATGATTTGGATGACCTTGTAAAGTGGAGCATTAGAAAGAGGATGAAATTCAACAATAGGAAGTGCAAGGTCATGCACTTAGGGACAAATAACAGGAATTTTTCTTATAAATTGGGAATGCATCAGCTGAAAGTGAGCGGGGAGGAGAAGGACCTGGGCGTCAATGTTCCCTCTAAGCTGCGCATGCTCCGTTGTGCTTCTCTGCCCCAGGAGTTATGGATGGGCCGTGCAGCTCCAGTCCAGCCACAAGGTAAGTTTGTGGGGGCTGGGGGGGCCGCTGGGAGCAGGAGCGGGGGGCATGCTGCCGGGTGCGGGGCGGCAAGCAGGAGTGGGGGCATGCTGCCGGGAGTGGGGGGGGGG